>CM068381.1:9535979-9714371 GCA_034770075.1 Aralia elata
AGTAAAGGAGATCGAAAGTTTAAGTTTCCAGGGTGTGTAACAAAAAGTTTTGCAGTGTGTTATGTCGTTTCAAGCATCGCTTGGAGGGAAACATTTACGAGCTATTCTTGTCCATGCGAGGGGAAAACCAGATGTTGCTATGTTCTTTGCAAGAGTTGAAATTTTTAATGATTCTTTTCATATTCTTACTTGCGTTGTTGATATTGCTTATATATTTTATTTGCAAGTTGAGAATTGTGATTATGTTTTGTTTGATGCTACTAACTTGGTTCGTTTTGATGTAGGATTAGATTCGTGGACAAATCCTTTTCAAGAGGAAGGGATGCCAGATTTGAGGACAAATCCTTTTCAAGAGGAGGGGAATGATACAATCCTGATCAGGCTCTCATCAAGTATTCATCATTCAACTCAAGATTGAAGGGTTCAACAATTGATCTTAAGTGATTGGGCAAGAATCTATTTAAGGATGATTAAAATGGAGCTCAATTTAAGGGGATCACGACATTTTGGAGATTCAAACATAGCAAGGAGTTTACATTCTATCACACGGCAACACAAGTTTGAATTGCACGGAACAAAGGGGAATGATTCAAGCTACATGGCAAGGCGTTCATTATGGGATATGTTTCTAAGTTCAATATTTTGGTTCGAGCAAAGGTTCAAGTTTGGTGGAAAAATCAAGAGCAGGAGGAAACGGATATTTCGAAACTTAAAATCGAAGGAAGGGCAAAATTATAATTTTCTTCAGCCCGGCACCGCAGCGCCTGTTTTAGTACTATATACGAACTAGCAACCGATCTAACTCACTGTGAAAACAGTGTAGACAAAACGGAAACTAGTTTATTGGTTGTTTGTGGGAAACCACTCAGCATACTATATTGAACACTGTTAAAGACTCGATGTGTGCTGACTTTAGAATTGAATGCATATGGTGTTAATGTGTTATCTAATATTTAATTATGTGGTTGAATGTTAGATAATTTACTTATAAAGAAGTGATATTATAATGTATAATATGATTGGCCGACTGAAAGATCAATCTTATAACTGATAGGTCTTTCGAAAGAAGTTAAATTAAATTGCGTAGCAGTAGTCAACGACCAAGGCAAGTATCTAAACCTTATGCACTACTTTTATTTTGTGCAAACAGGTATATGTTATGCTAGTTCCTAACTTAACATGAGTTATCAATTTCAAGCATGCTTGTGAATAATTATTGTTAATTATTCATATCCATAATGATCTTTGTTATTCGTTTATGCAAGTATCCTATCCTTTTCATTTACTTTATGAAATGGATTCGTATGTTATGCAAATATCTGAACTCTTTCTTATTGAGCAATTATCTTAACCTTTGCATTTACTTTATGCAATGGATCCATATGTTATGCAAGTATTCTTAAACTTTATTCAAGCTATCTATTGATTTCAAATATCTCGATATTGTCTCATGTGATGTATTTATAATCAAAATTGTTTTGTTCTTTGTGCAAGTGTCCTCACTTGTACAAATTGTTATGATTATTATAATTTCGAATTCCTTCGATTCGTTCATTGTTAAAAGTATCTCATTACTGAATTGTTATGACTCATATTGAAAATTTGTATTCTAAGTTCGGTTATGCAAGTGTCCCCACTTGTATGAACTATTGTACGTTATCAATTACCCTTGAATTCAAAATTCGTTGACAAGTTCTAATACATACTATTAAATTTCGGTATGTATACCTAGTCTAAAGATTGTCTAAGCTATTTGACCAGCTAGACCTAATTTGAAAAACATTGTTGAACCGTAATTAGAGTTCTTTATTTATGAACTGTCTATTAGCCATATCTCAGCTAATTATTTTTGGCTAGACTAATATTAAATTGATATCGCATGAAACGTTCTATTATTGGAACTAATTCATTATTCAAGATATATGCCATTTGATTCGGCTAAATCAAAATTGTTATAATATGTTGAACTCAAAGTATTTCTTTGAAAGCAATCCAAACCATATTGATGTGGTACGGACTCAAGATATAAGACTGAGATAAACAATCCTGAAAAATAAATCAGGGGAAACTTTATTGTCGGTAACCCGACCGCGTGCTATATTTGAGAATTATGCATAATCTCGGGTACAATGAGGTTGATCACCTTACGTATTTGCAGAAGAGTAAAGATTAGTTTTTATAGCTAACTTTTACTCTTGAGGTAGTCAGTAATAAAATAACTGATGATTCCTCTAGCAGTTCTTGATCCATTTGTGATCACTCAACATGAAATCTGGGAATAATCCTTTGTATTGAATATTGTTGCAGTATTGCTAATTCATCCTAATCAATTGGATATTGTTGAAATCTCGAAAGAATTTAACTCTTTCATCCTTGATTTATTATTCAGCATGAAATTCAAGAAAATTCTTATTACTTGAAATGACTTATTGTTCAGTCATTTCAAAGAAATCTTAAAATGATTTGATATGTTGTTAAGAATAGTTTCAAATGACTTCACCACTATTGATTCGTGGTAGAAGTAGTCCTCAAAGAAAACATTTATTTCTTCAGCGCATTATTATAATTGTTATTACTTGCTGAGCAATTGAATGCTCATTTTTGCTTTGACTTAAATGTTTTCAGCTAAGTGTGATCGACCAGAAGGCTCTGGCAAGGACAAGGGAAAGGGAAAGCTGAAGGAATAAGTTGTATGGTGTTATTTGTAATAATTAGTCTTTTGTATTGTGATCATATATATTATGTAACATGTAAGGAATGTAATTAAAAGTTGCCATACCTGGGGAATAGACAACTCAGAAATCAATATTAAATCTAAATAATCAATATTAACCAACTCAAAAGCAAATTGGTAAACAAGTAGCACTACGTACGGGTTACAAATAACCTGGAATTGGGGACGCCAACAAGAGAACGTCAAACTTAGTAACAAAAGACAGTAACACAAAATGTGTCGGTGTTGACTTTTTGGTCAAAATCAACAATTGATTTTTTCGGAGAAAAGGTCAAACTCCAGAATACGGATATGAATTTATGAAGAAACATATAATTCCATGACGTTGGGAGCGTCCGAGGAGAAGAGCGTGAGCAAGAAAACACACTATAAATATGAAAAATTTTGATTTTTCGAGTCAAAAAGTTCAAGACGGGATTCAAGTACAACAAATACGAGGCGATAACTTCTGGACCCACATGGCTGAAATCTTGCTGAATTTCCAGCAGATGGGGGAAGTATCCGGTCATGAAGGAGGAGGGGTCCCACATGGGAAGAAAATTTTGGCAAAATGGGGTCCCACTTTGGTGAGAAAAATGTTGACCACAGGTTGAATTAATCTTTTTCTTTTTTTGCTTTATTCTCTCACAATCAACCCCCATAAAAGCTATTAAACTAAAGGAGAATGAAGAGAAATCAGCACTCTCATTGATATTCCCACCATCTCATACGAACGGCTAAGAAGGGCTGAGAGAGAGAGGGCTGCCATGGAAGAGAAGAAGAAAGAGAAAGAAGGATTGAAGAAAAATCTAGACCAAAGGTAATTCCTAAACAAAATCTATTAGAAAATTCTTGGATTTTTTTCCTTTTGAGAATCTGAAAGCCTTACCGTGTTAAGGTATTATTTGTTTATGGGCCTCAAATGGTATGAGTAACCATGGAAGCATGAAGGAATAAGTCAAAACTAGAGAGAGAATCAGGCAAGGTATAAAAAGCTTTAAAAACCCTAAACTATGTTTAATTTATGTTTAAGTATGTTTTATTGGTGGCAGATTGATGAACATTTGATGGTGGATTTAAGATGGATCATTGAGTATAAGAAGGATTATATGATGTATTATGTTACTTTATGTTGGCTAATACTTGATTAAAACTAAGAGATTATGAAAGTTGTCTTAGTAAACATGAAAGTTAGAAAAATTGGGTTTTTTGGTTTGATCCTTAAAACGGAACCAGGGAAGATTTGAAACAAGGCAATAACTCCTAGCTCACATCATCGAATTTGTTGAGTGTGGCTAAGTTTTGGAGTTAGATATAATGGATGTCCATCTAAAACCTCCAATTGGAATTTTCGGAAAATACCTATTGTAGATTTTCAGTCGTGGACGACAAATTTCTAACCAAAATATAGCCAAAAATTGATAATAATTGAAAAAGCTTATGCTGCCCTAATATTTTTTGATGCCCTACAATTAAGCCCTTTTTGGAGACTAAAAACTATGAATGGTATAAAGAATCTCTGGTCCGAAGATGAACATATTCTGACTTAGGATGAGTTGAGATATGGTCAATTCAATATTTGGATTTTTTTTTGAGACCGAAAACTGTTATAACTTTGAGTTCTATAACTTCGTATGAGCCGATGCCACAAAATTTAAACTTGAAACTATTCATGATAACATGTATAAGGATTCTGGAAAGAGTTGGGAATTTTTTATGATGAGTTTAGCACGTTTATAGTTAATTTTGACAAATTACGAACTCAAAATAGCTTTTTGAAAAATACTTAATAAAAAAGAAAAAATTTCAGACAAAAATAATTTTTGTGTATGGAATATATGTATGTATGTGTGGCCAAAAAAGAAAATAATAATAAAATATTATAAGGAGGCTTAATGGGGGAAATTAGGCTTCCAACGGATTAAAAATTATTAAAAAACGTAAAGTCGGGGGGATTTACTATAAATGATTTCTACCGGAACTGAGGAATATGTTCATATGATGGACGTTAAAGGATAAATCACATAATTTTTATGATAAAATATATAAACAATAATGTGAGGGAACGTTTACGTTGGTATAAAGTCGAAAAGGACAATTATCGAATTAGAGTTACGAGGGATTGGTGACGTATTAACTGATAAGTTTAATTCTATAAATCCTAATGGATGATGTAACAGTTACCCGATTGATAGGAAGAAATTATGGATGTAAATGATGTTCGATGGATGAACCAAATACTAGAACCGGAGGCAAGTTTTTCAGAACTTGTGCCTTATATATTATGTGCCAAAATTTAGGTGATATGTGAAATTCATGTGAACTTGTTTTGTTTTATTAGTGTACTTCGTGCACAAATACTTGTTAAAAATGTTGTTGATACTTAATTGATGGTTTAAGATTGAAATGTCTCTATAAGGAACCTTTATGGATTAAGGTTATGAAAGCATATTTAAAAATGCAAAAGCAATAATGAAGCATGAGAACATGAATACAAGTTAGGCGTGATCAACATGGAAGCAATGTAAAAATGCAAAGTATGAAGGGAAATAAAGTATGTTTAAAATGTGAATTATGTGCTATGTGATAATTGTTAAACTTACTACTGGGCAACGTAGTTGCTCACTCCTTGCAATAAATAATTGTTTTTAGCTACACCAGAAGCCAGACCGAGAGAATTCAGGATAGACAAAAAAGAAGAAGAAATAAAGATTGAAGTTGTTTGCATAGTACCTAGCTATGTTAGATGAACCATACTATTGAACGAATAACCACAGCAAGAAAAATGACAAAGCGTAGCCAGAGAACTATGTATGGAACGAAAATTAATAATACTATTGCTAGATCATGAATATTTACAATCAGTGTATCAAAAAAAAACATATTATTTATATCATAAGATGTATTAATCAGATGAAGACGATCTACAAATGTAATAAATGATTGGTAGAGGTTACTGAATTCTCGCATGGAATAAGTTGGTGTAATTTAATTGGTATCTAAGCGAGGTTGTGTTCATTAATTTATGAATAAAGATTGTATATATTGAGATTAAAGGTTGTATCATGACGCACACACGGCCCGAGGTTCAAGTGACCCGGATTTAGTGGCGTTGACATCTAGTATCAAGGCTTACCAAAGCTCAATTTTTGTCAAGGAAAAGCCGTACAAAAGCCTGTCAGCTTTGAAAAGCAAACGAGAGTCTTATTCAAAAGCAAGACAGTCAACTCCAAAGGGGGGGGGGGGGGGGGAATGATAAGCCTCTTGTAATATTCTGAATCTATGTAAATTAAACCTTATATAATTAAATAAAGGTTATTTTGGTGATTGGAATTATGTTGTTATATGATTGAATGTGTTGTGGATTCAATTATGTGTAATGATTATAGAAAATTTATGCAAAACATAACCTGGAAACCACTTATTCATAAAAACGCTAAATCACTATTCATATAAACGTTAACTCAACTTTGAGAGAGTCAACAAATAATATTTTGGCTGACCGGAATTAGTTAGGAGAGCTTAACTAGAATTTCAAATTATGAAAGCAAACTAGGATCAAACTAGGCTTGGTAGTAACCAAGCCAAGGTTGGAGCTATGGCTTGAAATTTGGAGCCAAAGTCTTAAGTCAAGGCTTGAGCTTAGAGCTAAATAAATTGGCATTTGGGGGCCGAAAATTTGGAAGAGAAAGGGGGGCCAATTGGCCATTTAGGAGTTATGGAATACTTACATATCATATATGTAAGTATTCTTGTCTTGCAAGTGCAAGTGGACAAGTTGGACTTGTTAGCTTTAGTGTTGTCCAACCATTGAGCAGGTGAGATGTGGCCACTTGGTCTTACAACATAATTATTGCAAGAGACAAAGTGTTGTAGGCTCATGGCTTTAGTGGCATTGTTGGCCACTTGTGGTGTAGGCTTATCATACATGGCCTTGTTGGCCACTTGTGTGTGGAGGGATTGATTGGCCTTGTTAGCCAATTTGTGGATGGTTGAGCTCATTTAGCCTAGTTGGGGCCAAGTTTTGAGTGGTCCAACTTGCAAGACACAAGTCTTGTAAGCTAAACCTGTTTTTGCCTATAAATAGAGGCCTCTTTGCCATGGTTATTTTTCCCTTCACCAAATCACAAGAAATACTAAGAGAAGAGCATTGTAAGAACAATTGCTAATTACAAGAAGGTGATTAAGGGCCTTGTATAAATGAAGATAAACGTAAAGCTTGTAACTTCAAGAGGGTAATTTACGACTTGTCCGTAGTTCGTTAATTAAAACGCTCATATATTAGAAATCATGTTGTATTACATGCTAAGTATAAATTGTAAGTTAATAATTAGCAAGTCTTATACAACATGTTAAGCTAACTAAGTAAATGCCCTAATTCGACTAATCAAGTAAAAACATGTTTTGTATGTTAATATTCAAGCCATCAAGCATGCTAAAAATTTGCTAAATAATGCTTAGATGACTTAAACCAAGCAAGTAAGCTTAGGCTATGAAAACCTACGTTTTGCTAATTTTTGGTAGAGGTGTGCAACATCATATCTGTGGTTTTGGACATAAAATAAAGGATCCATGTTGAAAGAGGGGAAGTCTACAAACACGTAGGAATAAGAATCGCTAGAAAATACTTTGTAAATTAAAAGTTTATGCATGTTAGAAATTTGTACCGTCAAAAACAGCCAAATTGCTTGAATGCCTGAAAAAAAAATTGTTGCCAGTAGCCTAGCGGCACGCGACGCTGGGCTTCAGGCGATGTGGCATTAACCGGGCAGTGGTCACCCATGGGCGCAGCAGGCGGCAGGCAGCCACGCGCAGCTGGGGCACAGCATGAGCTGTTGGGACGCGTGCATGGGGCGCTGGGGGCGTGCAGGCCCCGTTGGGCAAGGCGCGCGCATTTGTGTGCGATGTTGTGTGGTGTCTTTGCGGCATTGTGCGTGATGAGTAAAGCATAGCATGCTATGCAACGTTTATGGGCTTGCCCTTCGGGCATGTTTAGGCCACTGCACTTGTAGTGTGTTAGGACCAAGTTTTTCCAACGGTACGTTCATTAAGTTATTGATAATTTGACATCCTAAAAACTCAAATTAATGAGAATTAAGTTCTTGTCTAAAACTAATTAACGTGAACCAGAGTTAAGGAAATTATGTTGTAACTAAATTATATGTCTGCCTTATGAACACAATGTAGGCCATACGAAAGACAAGTTATTAGCGTAAACATAGAAGAAAGCTGTCAGACAAGTTCTTTTTGTACCTTGTGCTATGATATGTTTAAATTAATTTGAAGTTCATTATAACTGTAATCTTTTTTGTTGTTAAGAGTTATTTGTCATTTGATTCGGCTTAACTCGAGAATTTGAGCTATTCTAATTGGAATAATTATTCGTAAAATAATTGAAGAATTATAATTCCTTTTATTTAAGCTTAATTATTCTATCAAACCAAATTGTTTTTTGGGGGCGATATTTGTATGTTAAGTTACTGAGTTGAACAACCCTTAATCACGGGGGAATATATGATAGTTTGGAAATTGAATTATATACTATTGATATATAATATGTAGCCGTATAGTTGACGTTATAACATAACTGCGGATATTATAAGGTTGATCCCCGTATAAATATCTATGGAGAGTTCTATGTCTTATTAACGGTCGAATAAATAACTAGTTCTTGGTCTTAACTACCCTCAACTTACAAAATAATTAATTGTTGAAATCTCTTGTTGAATTAGTATTCCTTTCGAATCCGACATGTGTGAGTACTATTAATTGTTATTTGTTAGACTTGTTTGAGCAACCCATTTCTCATCCTTGTGAATAATTTAATTTGCAAGCTAAGGAGAAGTTTCCCAAAGGTTCCAGAAGTAAAGGGAAAGGAAAGAATAATACTTAGGGAATATTCTATTAAGTTTATTTCCGTTTTATGTAAGCCATAATGACTTTTTGTATTAAGAACAATGATCCGATAATTGTAATGATTTATATTAATTCATGATATTGTACTAATAATCACATTGTATGATGTCTTAAAATTTATTTCATGTTAGTGAATGAAAGATCCATAGGGTCTTATGGTATTGATATTATAGCTTGAACATTATTGGGTAATTGTCTAGGAATTTTGGTCAAGAAAATGAGGTTGTCCAATTGAGCACCGCTTTAATAGAATAGCCCCCCTCTTTCCACTGGGAACGATCCATGTCGTTAATATTTGTAAGTCTACTAATGTCTATAACCACAGAAGAAGTTAAGGTTTGATTAGTGAGCACCAATCCACTATATCTAGTACATGGATTTTGGGGTACGTCACAGGTTGGTATCAAAGATTTAGGTTATAGCTCTAGGGTAAGAGTAACCTTAATGATATAATCTGAAGAGAAGTTAGTAGAAGTGGAGATAAATGGGAACTCATAAAGAGTTCTCAAGTAATAAAAGATAAACAAAGAAATACTAAAAATGTTAAAGAAAACATTTTTTGCGTATAAAAATTTTCATGAGAAAATACTAAGTGAATTAAAAATCCTTTTAATAGGATGTCAGGTGGAACTGTTTGCGCTAGATTCTATACTAGCAAATACGCAAACTATACCGCAGTCACATCGAAGTAATATAATGGATAAGTGAGTATCGGAACGCCACAGAGAATTATTTAATAATAATTACCAAGTACTAACCATCATAGTAAACAAAATTAATTTTATTTAAACAATTTGATAAAAGTTGTTGAAATTCTGAAAATAAAGTACTAAACTAACTAATCAACTAACTTACCAAGAATTGAATTCAAATAAAAAAGCTTAAGATTACCCAATTTCCCTTAATGTTTTCACTTGAATCTTAATACACTTCCTGTTAAGTTTTGCTAGACTATTGCAGGATTGTTAATCCAAGAACTCATACAATATTTATAACCATCATCTCGAGTGATACATAAACGAATCAACATATACTCTTATCCTGGAAACACATATCATGAATTCCATCACCATGCAGAAAACACAATCACAGTGCTATTATAATCAGGTCTAAATCTATAATCTATCTCCACGAGGTTTCATAGTAGAATGGTTAATTGGGTTTTGATGCAGGCAAGTTAGGCAATTAAATCACAATATCATAATAGACCAATCCGATAATAATCAACAATAATTTTAAACAAGGAAGCAATATCAATAAAAGCTTACGCCCCCCCCAATAAGTTCCATTGTAATTCTAAAAAAAAGAAATCTAGTTCATGATTGAATTAATAACCACAATCCACAAGTGTAAAACCATCATCCCAAGAATTACCAAAAATAAAAAAGATAACAAGGACAGAAAGGAAAAACTCTTTTGAAGCAATCCCTTGATATCCTCGATTAGTCTCCTATCTTGATCTTCCTTCGGTGATAATCTCTTACTTTCAACCTTCCCAATCCCTTCTTTCCATTCTAGGGTTAAGCAAAAACGTAATCAAGATCTTCCTCTATTCTATGGCCTCAACCATCATGTATTTATTAGGTTCTAAGTTATAAGTCCTAAAACCAATTAGAAAGTTATAATCCGGTTGTTCCATTAAAGTTTGGATAAAAATCAAGCTTTTTAAACAACGCCGAACCCAGCGGCGTGGTCCGCAGCAGGCCCAATATTTTGGCCTAGGAAAAGCAGCGTTTTGCCACGCGTCACAAATGCTAGGAAACTAAGTTTTTCCTTTCTACAACACACAGCGCGGGTCGCGCCCCAAAAATATACTAGGAACTGGCGGTGGCCGCGCCGTTGCCTGGGCAAAATTCTAACTACTTACTTCTGCGACGTTCTGTTTGGTAAAATTGGTCATAACTTTTTTGATCCAGGAGGATATTACGGGACATGCCACCTATCCAAAATCGAAGAGTCTCTACGAGATCTACAACTTTTCATTCCTTTGAGAATTTAGAGATCACTGGATAAAGAAAAAAATACAAGGTTCAAAATTGTGGCTTCATGTGGCTGCTATGTAAATGTCAAATATGACCAACTTCAAAACTTTGATCTGCTGTTGATATCCAAGGCCATAAACCTCTCGCATATTTGGAAACTCCGATTAGGGACGATTCCAAAATGTTCCAGGAAAGCTAAAAACGGTTATAGATCTTACAATAAAATCCCAAGTTCCAAACCAAGAACCATGGTATCTAACCTTAGTGTTAAAAAGCCCCCTGCAAATCCTTCCTTTCTTGCATTTGCCTTTGCATCATATTTTACTACCAATAAGATGTCCGGATAGTGTTTCCTTGCTTCTTCCCTATAAAAATAACCATAAAAAATAACTATAAAATACCTTATAAAAAATACTTAACTTAAAATACTTAAGAACGTCATAAATTATCAAAGCCAAACGTGCCTCACATTCGTAGGAATAAAACTCACTCATCCCAAAGACCCCCCCAAACTTAAATCTTTGTTTGTCCTTCCAAGGCCAAAACAACTAAGAACAAATTTTAAAAAAACTTAATAACTCCTAAACACCTAATTACTCACGCAATGAATTTAATTACGAAATTGATATATTGGCCCTCAAAGGATTTCATAAAAATCCAATAAACTCAATTGAAATTTTATGATCATGTAAAGTAAAATTTTTAATCTAAGTCATAAGTTTTAAATAATGTACTCAAACGATCCTTTAAAGTGTGCTTGTGGTGTGTATCCAAATGTTCAAACTTGTCGTGGACTTAGATAAGACCATAATATATCAAATATTTCATAAAAAAATTTTCCAAAAATCAACTCTCAAAAACTTTTCTTATCACATCAATCTCCGCTAATAAAGGCAAAACATAAAAATTAGATGATCAAAAGGATATTTCATACATTTAAAGCACACTTGAACCATTCCCAAGTATTTTAAAACACAATTTTTTTTTTAATTTTTTCTTTCCTTTTTAGTGATGTGCGTTTTACGCTCCATCTCACTTCCCATTGAACGAGTGCGTTTTACGCTCCATCTCATTTTCTCTTGCACAAGTGCGTTTTTATGCTCCATTTCGCGCCTGTGTTTTTGGGTGAGTGCGTTTTACGCTCCAGCTTGACCCACCACATGATGCATTATTTCTACTTGGGAAGGTTCAAAATTTTCAAAAGTTTCAATAATCCAAGATTTCCCCCAAACTTATGTGAGTGCTTAATTTTCACTTTGAATGATGCTCAAATAATATTTCTCGAGTTTCAATGATATCTTTCACAAGCATTTAACCAAAAAGGTTTTGAAGTCCCAACTAGCTAAACAGATAGATATGGGCTTTTAAGTGCAAAAGATCATAAACAATGTAAAACCAACTAATAAGTCGAATTATAGACTAAGCATGCTTTTCAATTTTTCATGAGCTAAAAAAATAATTAATCACAATTTTTTCTTATCCTTGGCCATAATCAAATTCAAATCAAACTATTGTTCACCTATCCTAAAAACATACTAACTAAAATGTAAATCTAATAACCTAAAACGCACAAGTACCACATAAAATAAGAACACTGTAATAATTCGGAATTTCCAAGATTATTAAGATAATGATTTAAATAAAGTCTTATTTTAATGATGTGATAATATTATATTGCATATATGATTATGTGCGATGTAACAGATATATTTGTATGCGATAAGTGAACATATAATTTTCATTTACTCTATGTATGTAAATAATTTTCGTGATATTTTAAAATTATTTAATTATTTATTTTACAAGATTATTAAGGTACATTTACGTGTAATGTACCATTATGTGTTATGTACGGAGGAAGAATTAAGTCAAGCTTATGCTGACTTTATTTAACTTGTTAGGTTTGTATATAGCGCGAACATGCAATCAAATTACATAAATAGTGCGGAAGCGCGATAAAACGGATTTTAAAATTTTTATACAAACCATCACCATGATCGATCAATGTGCTCAATTAACGATATAAACGAAAGAGAAAGAGAATAAGAATTATACCCTCGTATAACAAAGCTTCCTTGGGTACAAGTTCAACTCCTAGTCCTTCGTGTTCTCCTCGAATTCAACGGTGTGATTCCTTCCTTTGATCAGCGTTAACCACCCAAGTGTTTGGCCTCTAGAGGTGATCCACCAAGGAAGAACAAGTATTCAAGAAGTTGGGTGTTTGGCAAAAACCCTAGTTTCTATCTCTATAAAAATTGCAAGTACTCTCCACAATCTAATGCAAGAGTGTGTAGCACTAATCTATGATAAGACTCTTCTTATTTATAGATGTAGGAATAACCCTTCCTTAAACTATTTAGGATTAAGATTTATATTCTAATTAAACTCCTTTAATTAATTATGCTCCTAATCCAATTAAGAATTCGTGAGAGAGTACTTCTGTTAATTAATTATCAATCCCTATTAGGAAATAAATAATAGTTCTATTAATTAATTCACAATCCCTATTAGAAATTAAATAATAGTAATAGTAATAATAATAATAAGACTTCTCTTATTAATTTATATTTAATATTTCCAAAATATTAAATAATAAATATTAAGCTATTTAATTTATTCTATCTCTATAGACTAAATTAAATACACTTAACTTATTATTATAATTATGCCATTTACTTCTTAAATAAATGTTTTCCTTTTGCGGTGTGACCCTTTAGGTTCTCCATATTAAACCGGTTGTGAATAAATCAATTAGAACAATTCTAATCTTATTTAAATAAATAAATTAAACTATTTAATTCATTTAAATAATTAATATTTATTCTACAATAAGGGTAAGCCCCCTTAGCGATCAACGACTTTCCAGATAATATAGATTTCAACATTAATCACAAAAGAACCTTTGAGTAAATAGTTACCGTACAATTCAATCCCTCTACCATACAATATTCCAATTAAATATAAGACATGGATTTACTGTCAAGTCTTATTTTATTTAATTATATACATTTCGATTCCCAAATGCACAACTCTAAATAATGCAAATTAGAAACTCCTTTCTAATTTCATTCTGCCTTGGCCAAGGACTACTGAGTTGTCATTTATCGAATCACATAGGACATTCATATCTTTTACTAGACGTGGTAGATTTTTTGTTGAGCATTCACCTATCTCCATGTACAACTTATTATACCCAATCATACCCTTTGATATACCCCAAAAGTCTTAAGGGACATGTCAAAGTATAACTCATCATACACAAGATACTATGATGATCTCAAGTCCAAGGATCACTTGTACTACTATCACTAGAGGAATTCCTATTAACAGGCGAGTAAAACTCCATTAGGTATTCCTTAGCGAGTCACGTTCAGTGAACTTATTCTCTAATAAGCACCTACATACTTGCTTTAGTGTCTCCAGACAAATGATTATGAGATCAATCATCCTCTTCCTAAGAGCAAGCAACGTATGTACTAATCTATCCGGATTCACTAATCCCCAATTTAGTAATTCAACGATTAGGAACAATTTTAGTTTGTGAGCTATCTAGAATTTAGATCTCATTAGCATGATCACCATCATGATTCTAAAAGCATTGCTCAAAACTATGGGTTTATCACATTTAATATAACAGCACCATGTAGATAATATAAAATGCCTTTTAAGAAAATCAATTCTTTTATTAATAAATGAATAAGATTACAAAGTATATGCCACATCATATCAAATATGATTGGCTTGTGTGCATACTACTTTCATAACTAAGTCATCACCAAACAAAGAAGAAGGAGCTGTCTGAAGATTAATCTACAAGACCATGACTAAACTAATATTGTACGTAGTGTACAAGGATTTCCTTGTCTATAAAACCCAGTCATATTTAAACCATTAGTGTGTTTATTCACTGAGGATAAGTCAAGCCAAGAATTTCTCTTCATCTCATTCTTCTTCAAACCCTAGTCAGACAAGTATTGAAGAGCAATTGAAGAACAAGAAGACTGATACCTCAAATTTAAGTACACTAAAGATTTACAGTTAGAGGTAACTCATGTAATTCTTCTATGTTTTCATAAGTTAGGTTATGACATGGATGATAGGAATTAGATTAAATATTGACGGTGATTGTATGTTAACTGATTTCTAGCTAAAATATGAATGTATGCCATAAAGGTTGTAAGAATAAATGAAGGTTCATATGAACTAATTTGCCTCAATGCTAAATGAGAACCTAAGTTTAAATGTATAAAAATTAAAAGGAATTTGATGATATGATGATTGTTAGATTTGTGGTATGTGTAAATTAGAAGTTAATGGACATCCTAAACCATCTATTCTTGTTGTGTACAGAGATTAGAATGGAACCCATTTGGGTTTGGCCAAGGCTCTGCAGAACAGGGCCATTTTTGAGCTCCAGCCGAAGTGGCGCAGCTGCGCCACTTCAAGGCTTAAAGACAGCGCAGCTGCGCCGCCTGCCAGAACGTTCAAGGCATTTCTTCATGATTCTGAGTTATTGACCATGTGTATACGAGCAAAATAATATGTTGTGTAAGCCTAGAATGATAGTTTATCTATCAAGGGCAACAAATTGCTATGTGAAACCTTGATTTTAGAATGAAAACTCTATGTAATGTTATGAAACCTTGATTCATTGAGTTAAAGCTTGTACGTATAGCTTGAACATGTCACATATGTGTTAACTAAGGTTATTACATGTGCGAAAGTAGTCCACAAGGACTGTTGAACAAAATAACTATGTAAAATCAAGTTTTTCAAATGAAAATACGATTCAAAGGTCAAAACCCAAGTAAAGTCTAATCTAAGGTAGGTTTGAAGGACCAAATACCATATGTGCATGCTTATGGTTATTATATAAAGGACCTTTCAAGTGTTAGAATGAACTTAAGTTGAAAAACTTAAGTTTGGCCAGTTCAGGGAGTAGCGCAGCTGCGCCACTCCCAAGCCTAAATTCAGAGCAGCTGCGCCATGTTGCAGATCTGAAATAATGATATATTTATAAACTGAGTATTGGGACATATGTATTAGAGTCCCATAAGCATCTTTATGTGGCATATGACATGTTTGTATTGCCTAAGCGAGAAATGGTTATATTAAGCCAAGTTTTCAAAAGAGATTTCAAACGAATACAATAAAGAGATTTCAATATGGAATTTTCAAAGAAAGACAAAAGCATGTGATGTGATAGTGTGAATGCATACCTATACGTGTGTACTTGGTGTGCATAACAGCGTATATAGTAGACATATATGCTTAATGATGAATGTGTATAGCTAATAAAAGTCTATACTTGGATGAAAATGATGTAGGAGTCGTGAAGCAAAGTTAAGCTAAACTAAGAATCTATAAGCATAGCTTACGAATAAGGCAAGTACTCCGAACTTGTTTATATTCAAGCAAATATTTCAAGTTGAATTCATGAAAGTCTTATATCTCATATGATTCTACTTTTATGAAAAATGTAACTATACTCGGTTTACGTCCTACGCGTATTCCGATAAAATATCCAAAGTGATATTTTTTTATAAGAATGTGCTATAATGCACTTTGTCAAGGCATGAATATGCATAATTGTTCAAGAGGAAATCTATGCTAATTAACTCGGCTAGATATATTTCATTGCTTTAAATTGAAATCTTGAAATATTATTGATAAGCTGTTCAACTAAATTTCTTTGGTTGGAACTCAAGACTGAGAAAGAACCTCCCTTATTTGGGAAAAGTTTTTATGTTGGAAGGCACTAAGAGGAACACGAATGTGTGTCCGCTAAGATAGTTTTGATCAATACAGGGCATAACGGGTTGATCACCCTCCGTGCCTATAAGCTAAGACGGTTCCTGGATGAATTTTCTTATGAACCTATATGAAAAGAAAATGTTCATGGTCTTATGACCGCTCAGCATCTCAGAAGTCAATATCTCGTTTCAAATATAAAGAGCTAGGATGTTAAGAAAGTTTTCAAATGCTTTACAGTATTGTTTCACTGTAAGAGCGTATATTCAATGAAAGCATTTATTTCTTGCAATACGTAGTTTATTAAACTGTTATTACTTGTTGAGCAATTAAATGCTCATTTTTGGTTAGATTTTAAATGCTTTCAGCTAATCAAGACCGTGCTGAAGGGTCCAGTAAGGACAAGGGCAAAGGAAAAGCATAAAGATTAGCTAAAAACTTGTTATGTAATAAATAGACTTTGTGTTATAAGTACAATACATATGATGTAATGAATGATTAAAGGTCTGCGTACATGGGATAGATACTTTGATGTAATAAAGATAACTATTTTATATTGTCTTATGATGAATGAATAGTACCGTGTTGCACCGGATACGGGTTATTAAGTACCCGGATTCGGGGGTGTCATAGGTTAGTATCAAAGTTGTAGGTTAGAAACCTTAGGTGGGATATCTCGGGTTATAACCTTAAGGGAATTAGACAGACAGAATAGTAAATAACTCAACTAGAGTTGAAAACGGGGTAAATTGAGGAAATTCATCTAAGAGAGATTAAAATGTAAATAAAAGATAACATAAATGAAGTTGTTATATGATATGTGATTTTATAACTTGTATTATGTATTAATCATGTTGTTTAAATTATGCGTAGATGTCATGTGTTGAAGACCATATTGTACACATAGTGCCAGAGGAGTAGCTAGCTCCGTAGCTCATAGAGCCACAGTCGGCACCGTTACCAGTGCAGGAGGGGGTGGTACTTTCTGACTCCGACTCTGATGAGGATCCCGAGGACGGGCCTTATCCTAAAGAGCTGGAGGAACCCTTAGAGGAGCCTAAGCCTACTGATCCTGAGATGATGGAGGCTCTAGTACAGTTGGGGGCTTTGGTTCATTATCTATTGGCTAGTGGTGTAGAAATGAGCACTCTTCTTTAGGCAGCTGAGGAGAAAGCTCAATATTATGAGACTAAAGTTGAAGAGATGCAAGTTGCATCAGATAAATAATGTCAAAGATCAAGAGATCCTGAAAAGAGAAGAAGTAGAGGAAGAATCCCAACATCTCAATTAACAACTGCATGGGATTAAGAGGAAGGTAGATGATATGAACTGTGCCTATATTACTTCTATGGAGCACGTGCAGAAGGAAGTTTGGTCTTACCCTGACGAGATAGGGCAGTTCAGGAACTCTATCTCTAGAGCTCGGGTGATTGCTATCACCTAGAACGAGCGTCTTAAGACCACTGCTCATAGGATCACTTGATGGGATCATAAAGTTGGAAGTATGGTTGTGATTATGTAAATATATGTAAATGTATGTGAATATGTGAATACTTAGCTTCTGTAAAGCGGGATCTCTTTTGGTAGTATCCTATTTTTGAAATGTAAGCTAAGACATGTAAATCCCACTTTTGTATACGAAAAGGTATCTAACGAGAAGGTAGCAAGAGGTGCTACGAATATGTAAATAGCTAGTTAAGTTATATGTCAGATGTTTTGTAAGCAACAAGTATGTTAATATAAAAGTATTATTACTATGATGTGCAAGTATGAGATCTTAACATTCAATAAAGAAATGACTAAAGTAAGAAATGTTTAATAATAATAAATTTTATTAAACATGAAAATATCGCCAAACGAAAGAGGTAGGGGTAAAACCTCTATGCATAGAAATAGAGACCAAGAATCTAGTAATGACGCAAATGAGAATAGGGGTCAAGAGAACCCGATGCAACAATTTATGGAGTTTATGATGGGAGCTTTCCAGAATAGAACCCCTCCCATTCCAAATACGACTGTAAATCCCCCTGTTATACCTTTAGCTAACTTCAAAGATTTTAAGAGTGTGGGACCACCCAAATTTAGGGAAACCACCGAACCAATCGAGACCCATACTTGGGTAAAAGAGATCGAAAAGGCATTCGACATAGCAAGAGTGAGTGACGAACAGAAGACATCGTTCGTCGCTTACCTACTAAAGGGAGAAGCCAATTATTGGTGGGAGGCTAATAAGATTAGGGCTGGAGAAGGAGTCATAGACTGGGATAAGTTCAAAGAAATATTTTTTGAAAACTACTTCCCAGAAAGTATGCAGAGCAGAATGGAGGTGAGATTCCTGGAATTGAAACAGGGAGAATTGACAGTGCCCCAGTATGCGGCCAAATTTGACGAGTTGGCTAGGTTTGCTCCACATCAGGTGGACACTAAAGCCAGGAAGACTAAGAGGTTTGAGTTGGGCTTGAAACCTTGGATCTACAATATAGTTGTCGTGTGCCAAGAAAAAACGTTTGGGGAACCCCTGGAAAAAGCAATAATTGTTGAAGGAGGAAGTGAGGCTATGGGCCTTTACAACAAAGAAAGGAAGGATAAGGCGAGATTCGAGGGGACTGTTAAGACAGAAAAGGGAAGTGGAAATGGAAGCAATAAGAGGAAGTGGAACAACTTCGGAAATATAGGAAACCAACAAGGGGAACAGAAGAAGAAAATAGAAGCATGCAAAAGTTGTGGGAAGAATCACACTGGATTTGTTTAAAGGGAAACGCAGTATGCTACAAATGTGGACAAGAAGGGCATATTGCTCCCAATTGCTCAAATCCAAGGAAAAACAGTGGTTGTTTTGCCTGCGGATCAACAAACCATATGGCTAGGAACTGTCCAAAGAAATGAAACGAGGGAGGCAGTGGCAATAAGTGGAATAACAGCGGGAAGTCGCCAACAGCTGGACCACCTGCATTAAATAAGCTAACTTCTAGAACCTTCAACATGACAGTACAAGATGTAGTTGCTTCAAAGGATGTAGTCAAGTATTGTCCCAATCAACAATATAAATGCTTATATATTATTCGATTCGGGGGGCAACCTGTTCTTTTATATATCATGAATTTGCTAAGTGTTTAGATATATCTGTAGTAAATTTATAAATTCCCATGAACATAGAAGTCGCCAATAAAGAAGTACTTCCCGTAGAGCACATCTATAGGAATTGTAATATCAAAATAAGAGAGTATGAGTTGAAGGTAGACTTGATTCCGATTCAACTGGGCGAGTTCAATGTCATCTTGGGAATGGATTGGTTGTTTAACCATGGGGCAGTGATATATTGCCAAAATAAATTAATAAGCCTTAAACTTGCAAAGCAGTCAAAGGTAATATTCTACGGTAGCAAATCACCGAGGCAGTCTCACTGTTTAACAATGATGCAAGCACATAAGTTATTACGAAAAGGATGTGTGGGTTATCTGGCATATGTGATGGATACCCAATAAAAAGGAGCAGACATAAATCAGATTGCAGTAGTGAATGAGTTTGCGAATGTTTTTCCAGATGAACTACTGGGTCTTCCGCCAGACAAAGAGATTGAATTCGTAATTGATGTAGTGCTAGGTACGGCACCCGTATCTAATCACCATATAGAATGGCACCGGTAGAAATGAAGGAACTAATGGTTCAACTGCAAGAATTATTGGACAAAAGATACATTCGACCAAGTACGTCTCCTTGGGGAGCGCCAGTGTTATTTGTAAAGAAGAAAGACAACTCAATGAGGCTTTGTATCGACTACCGAGAGTTGAACAAAGTAACGATTAAGAATAAGTATCTGTTGCCCAGGATAGACGATCTCTTTGATCAATTGAAAGGGGCAAGGTACTTCTCAAAGATAGACTTAAGGACTGGATACCACCAGCTAAAAGTCAGAGATGAAGATGTTCCGAAGACAGCATTCAGGACTCATTACGGTCATTTTGAGTTCCTGGTTATGTCATTTGGTTTGACAAATGCGCCTGCCGCATTTATGGATATAATGAACAGGGTGTTCATGTTAGGTTTGTATATAATGCAAGCATGCAATCCAATTACATAAATAGAGCGGAAGCGTGATAAAACGGATTTTAAAATTTTAATACAAACCATCACCATGATCTATCCTTGTGTTCAATTATCAATTAAACGAAAGAGAAAGAGAATAAGAAATTATACCCTCGTAGATCAAATCTTCCTCGGGTACAAGTTCAACTCCTAGTCCTTCATGTTCTCCTCGAATTCCACCGATGAAATTCCTTCCTTTGATCAACGTTAGCCACCCAAGTGTTTGGCCTCTAGAGGTGATCCACCAAGGAAGAATAGGTATTCAAGAAGTTGGGTATTGGCAAAACCCTAGTTTCTATCTCTATAGAAATTGCAAGTACTCTCCACAATCTAATACAAGAGTGTGTAACCCTAATCTATGATAAGACTCCTCTTATTTATAGATGTAGGAATAACCCTTCCCTAAACTATTTAGGATTAGGGTTTCCATTATAATTAAACTCCTTTAATTAATTATGCTCCTAATCCAATTAGGAATTCATGGGAGAGTACTTCTATTAATTAATTCTCAATCTCTATTATGACTTAAATAATAGTAATAGTAATAATAATAAGACTACTCTTATTAATTTATATTTAATATTTCCAAAATATTAAATAATAAATATTAAGCTATTTAATTTATTCTATCTCCATAGATTAAATTAAATACACTTAACTTATTATTACAATTATGCCATTTACTTCTTAAATAAATATTTTTCTTTTGCGGTGTGACCCTTTAGGTTCTCCATATTAAACCAGTTGTGAATAAATCAATTAGAATAATTCTAATCTTATTTAAATAAATAAATTAAACTATTTAATTAATTTAAATAAATAATATTTATTCTACAATAAGGGTAAGCCCCCTTAGCGATCAACGACTTTTCAGATAATATAGATTTCAACATCAATCACAAAAGAACCTTTGAGTAAATAGTTACCGTACAATTAAATCCTTCTACCATACAATGTCCCAATTAAATATAAGACATGGATTTACTGTCAAGTCTTATTTTATTTAATTATATGTATTTCGATTCCCAAATGCACAACTCTAAATAATGCAAACTAGAAACGCCTTTCTAATTTGATTCTGCCTTGGCCAACGACTACTGAGTTGTCATTTATCGAATCACATAGGACATTCACATCTTTTACTAGATGAGGTAGATTCTTTGTTGATCATTCACCTATCTCCATGTACAACTTATTATACCCAATCATACCCTTTGTTATACCCTAAAAGTCTTAAGGGACATGTCAAAGTATAGCTCATCATACACAAGATACTATGATGATCTCAAGTCCAAGGATCACTTGTACTACTATCACTAAAGGAATTCCTATTGACGGACGAGTAAAACTCCATTAGGTATTCCTTAGCGAGCCACGTTCAGTGAACTTATTCTCTAATAAGCACCTACATACTTGCTTTAGCGTCTCCACAGAAATGATTATGAGATCAATCATCCTCTTCCTAAGAGCAAGCAACGTATGTACTAATGTATCTTCATTCACTAATCCCCATTTTAGTAATCCAATGATTAGGAACAATTTTAGTTTGTGAGCTATCTAGAGTTTAGATCTCATTAGCATGATCACTATCATGATTCTAAAAGCATTGCTCAAAATTATGGGTTTATCACATTTAATATAACAGCACTATGTAGATAATGTAAAATGCCTTTTAAGAAAATCAATTCTTTTATTAATAAATGAATAAGATTACAAAGTATATGCTATATCATATCAAATATGATTGGCTTGTGTGCATACTACTTTCAATCTCCCACTTGCACTAAAGCCAATCGCCATGGCATCTAATACCCATCTTCTCTAAGTGATGATCAAACTGTTGTTGTGTTTAAGCTTTAGTAAATGGATCTGCAATGTTGTCTTGAGAGTCCAAACGCTCCAGGGTGACATCTCCTCTTTCAATGATCTCTCTAATCAAATGAAACCGCCGCAACACGTGTTTGGATTTCTGATGAGACCTGGGTTCCTTAGCCTGCGCAACAGCTCCGGTGTTAACACAGAATAAAGGTACGGCTCCTCTAATGCTAGGAACCACTCCAAGTTCAGTTATGAACTTCTTCATCCAAACAACTTCCTTTGCAGCTTCACTTGCAGCTATGTACTCTGCCTCTATCACTGAATCAGCAACTGTTTGCTGCTTGGAACTCTTCCAACTCACTGCGCCACCGTTTAAGGTAAACATATACCCTGAAACGGATTTACTGTCATCTTGGTCCGTTTGAAAACTTGAGTCTGTATAGCCCTCTAGTTTCAATTCAGACCCACCGTAGACAAGAAATACATCCTTAGTTCTTCTCAAGTACTTTAGGATGTTTTTCACTGCCTTCCAGTGCTCTTCTCCTGGATTTGACTGATATATGCTCGTTACACTAAGTGCATGAGTGACATCTGGTCTAGTACATATTATACCTTACATGATAGATCCTATTGCGGAAGTATAAGGAATCTTACTCATACGGTCTCTCTCCTCAGGTGTCTTTGGGGCCTGTTTCTTGGAGAGATGTATTCCACGGCTCATCGGCATGAGACCTCTCTTGGAATCATCCATGCTAAACTTCTTTAGCATCGAGTCAATGTACTTTCCTTGGGTCAAGCCCAGCATCCTTTTAGATCTATCTTTATAGATCTTTATCCCCAAAATATAGGATGCCTCACCCAAGTCCTTCATGGAGAAGTGTTTAGATAACCAAATTTTGATCGACTATAGCGTAGGAACATCATTCCCTATCAGTAATATATCATCAACATATAATACAAGGAATGAAACAGCGCTCCCACTAACCTTCTTGTACACACAAAGTTCATCCTCATTTTTGATAAAATAAAACCTTTTGATTATCTCATCAAAACGGATGTTCCATCTTCGAGAAACTTGCTTCAACCCATAAATGGATCGTTGTAGCTTACAGACTTGGTTTGTTCCAACCGTTGAAACAAAACCCTCTGGTTGTATCATATATACATTCTCCTCAAGCTCTCCATTGAGGAAGGCCGTTTTCACGTCCATTTGCCAGATCTCGTAGTCATAATAAGCTGCAATTGCAAGCAAAATCCGAATGGACTTGAGCATAGCTACTGGTGAGAAAGTTTCATCATAGTCAACTCCTTATCTTTGTTTGAAACCTTTTGTAACCAGTCGGGCCTTATAGGTCTCTACCTTACCATCTGCTCCAGTCTTTCTCTTAAAGACCCATTTACACCTAATAGGCTTAATGCCCTCAGGTGGTGAAACCAAAGTCCATACTTGGTTTTCATACATGGAGTCCATTTCGTAAGTCAATGGATCATCATCATCTATGATGCGTACCTCATCATCATCCTCTATGATGAATCCATACCTGTCAGGTATCTTCAGTACTCTTCTAGATTTACGAATAGGTAGTGGTACAGTAGGTTCTTCTACTTGGTCAGGTACCCGACTTTGATCCGGAGTATTTTGTGGTTCTTGAACTTCTTCAAGATATATCTTACTCCCACTGACCCCTTCAAGGATAAACTCCTTTTCCAAGAAGGCAGCGTGTTTCGCTACAAACACCTTTTGATCAGTAGGATGATAGAAATAATACCCTACAGTTTCTTTAGGGTATCCCACAAATCTACACTTATCGGATCTAGTCTTTAGCTTATCATGCTCAAACCTTTTGACATAAGCTGGACAACCCCAAGTCTTAACATACTTAAGATTTGGTTTCCTCCCTATCCATATCTCATATGGAGTCTTTGGGATGGATTTGGTAGGTACCTTGTTAAGTAGATATGCAACCGTTTCTAGGGCATAACCCCAGAAAGATAATGGAAGGTCGGTAAAACTCATCATGGAACGAACCATGTCCAACAATGTTCAATTTCTCCTTTCAGATAGACCATTCAACTGTGGCGTCCCTGGTGGAGTCCATTGTGAGATTATACCATTTTCTTTGAGACAATTGAGAAACTCATTGGTCAATTATTCCTCTCCTCGATCCGATCGAAGAATTTTAATACTTTTACCAGTTTGCTTCTCTACTTCACTTCTGAATTCTTTGAACTTTTCAAACGATTCAGATTTGTATTTCATTAAATACACATATCCAAATCTATAATGATCATCAATGAAAGTAATAAAATAAGAATACCCTCCTCGTGCATTCGTTGTCATAGGTCCACATACGTCTGTGTGTACCAACGCTAACAACTCTTTAACTCTTTCTCCTTTTCCACTAAAAGGAGATTTAGTCATCTTACCCATGAGACACGATTCACAAGTTGGATATGATTCGTAATCAGATAGCTCTAAAAGCCCATCTTTATGCAACTTGGATAATCTTGTTTCATTGATATGACCGAGTCTACAGTGCCACATAAAGGTATAATTAACATTATCTCTTTTTCTTTTCTTAGTTTGTTCAATTTGAAGTATATTTTCATGCAAGTCAAGTATGTAAAGTCCATTCAGTAGGTTCCCAACACCATATAAAATATTTTTATTATAAATAGAACAACTGTTGTTCTTTATTATAATATCAAAACCATCCATATCCAATACAGAAATTGAAATAATGTTTCTAATGAGTGTCGGAATATAATAACAAGTATTTAAATTAATGAACTTGCCCGAAAGCAGTGCTAAACAATAAGTCCCTACAGCTAATGCAACAACCTTTACTCCATTTCCCACTCGTAGGACGACTTCATTCTTGTTCAGCTTTCTACTTCTGCTTAGTCCCTGCATATTATTACATATGTGAGAACTACATCCGTTATCCAATACCCAAGTAGAATTTTGACTTTCAGAAAAAAATTAATTTCAATCCTGAACAAACCTAGATCGAAAGTCGAAGCTTCTCCAAGCTTCTTTTGGTCTGCAAGATACTCCTTGCAGTTCCTCTTCCAGTGTCCCGGCTTATTACAATGGTAGCAAATTCCTTTGCTATCTCGATCAGGTTTCTTTTTATCCTTTCTCTTCGTCTTGCCCTTAGCCTTCTTGTTTTTCTTCTTTTCAGAAGATACATTGGGCCTCTTCCTTTTTCTTGGAAGAATCATCCACTAGTAAGACTTAGTTCTTATTGGATGAGAAGTGACCTTCAGCAGTTTTCAACATGTTAAGTAACCCAGGCAAGCTGACGTCCAACTTATTCATGTGAAAATTCAAAACAAATTGTGAGAAGGTGTCCGGGAGTGACTGCAAGATCAAATCTTGACTTAACTCCCCATCCATCACGAACCCTAGTTGTCCAAGTTGTTCAATCAGATTGATCATCTTAAGGACATGAGTCTCAACAGCAGTGCCCTCGGTCATACGAGATCGGAAGAGCTCCTTAGATATCTGATATCTAGCAGTCCTACTTTGTTCACCATATAACTCTTTGAGGTGTAGCAATATAGTAGGAGCATCTATAGTTTCATGTTGACGCTGGAGCTCGTTACTCATGGATGCGAGCATGATGCATTGAGCCAAGATTGCATCATCTTGACACTTTCTAAAAGTAGCAATCTCTTCCTCAGAGGTTGTTTCTGCAACATTTGCAGGGACTGACGAATTTAGGACTTAAGAAATCTTTTCAGCAGTGAGAACAATTCTCAGATTCCTTAATCAGTCCGTGTAATTCAGTCCGGTCAGTTTGTTAGCATCAAGTATGCTACGCAGTGATAGTGAGTTTGACATTTTTAAATTCTGTATGTGAAAATAGACAACATTTTAGCATACATTCATTTAATTAATTACCAAAATAAATTAGGTCTTTATTTTAAATTGGTATCTCTCACTTTTTCATCAAACTATATTATTCTCAATATATAGTTCGGCAAATCTAATTAAAGATTTGCTAATGAGAATAAGGATCCCATTTCAAATGTATATAGTCTTGTGTGACACAACAAACTATATATAAATAAATAGGTAGACAACTATTGTCAATTACATCACTATGTAACTCCTTATATTTTGCCTCTTAGATTATTTTGATCAAGTGTGACACATCCGAATCAAAATTATCCAAGTTAAGTCCAACCTAGCACTTCCATATATTCGAAAGAAAAACACTGTCCTTGTGTGACACAACAAAACAGCATCGTCCAGTCTATGTATAAGCATCAAATGTGATAAAGCAACATCTTAAATATTTAATACTTGCCTTGTGTGACACAACAAACTCATATTAAATATTTAATACTCTATCGCTTTACCATGCTAGAAGGCGACGTTCGATATTCCAAATATCTTTGAATGCTTAAGACTTAATATAATTACTTTGAGGGTTTGTTATTATTAGTCTCATCTTGTTTAGCGCGCATGCACATATATATATAAAATACGCGTCATATTATTTAACATGCGAAGCATGTTGTATAATATATAATATATATATATAATAAACATGCACATATAGAATACTATATTCTACCCGGATTGATTATGGACTTTTATTCTAGTTTGGTTCACTAGAGCCATCAAGTGAACCAAAAGGTCAAACCTAGGGTGCAAGAATAAAATTTAAATATAGCTATTACATTTAAACCCGGGCTCCAATACAAACGGGTCTTCAAACGCTCCTTGCTCCTTTGTCTCCAATTCTTCAAAATCAATTCTAACTAGTCCTATTACAAAAACTATTTACAATAAATAGAAACCTTGATCAGCAGTCAAGGGGAAGTACATAGGAGGGAGATAGAATTTCCATTTAGAAAAATTAGAAAAAGACGAGTTATGCAGACCCCATTTATAAAAACCCATACATTCAGGCATTCTCTAAAATAATTCCAATCACACATTGGTCAATAGTCTATAATCAATCCATATTTATTATCATACATATCTCTATATGTATCAATAAATAACATTCATCCCATGAATAATAAAACTATTCCACATATGCATTGATATCAATTAATGGGCAAAAGTTTTGCCAATATTTAGTTTTGAAACAAAATAAACTCTTTTATTTTAATCAAAAACCAAATCCAAATTAAACTCCTTTAATTTTTAGCAATCTGAAATCCTATTCCAGATAAAATAAACATCTTTATTTTAAACTTATATTAATTAAATAAACTATTTATGTCAATTGAGAAAACAAAAAAAATTTCAAAGTCTGCACACCGGCGCGGTCGCGCTCCAAATTGAACTAGGAGCGGCGCGGCCGCGCTCCAGAATGAACTGGAAGCGGCGCGGCCGCGCCGCGACGCAGATTCAGAAAAAAATTTTCCAGTCCAAAAATCCGATCGTATCGCATATCAATTCATACATGGAATTATCAAAATCAATAATTAACACAATGATTAGGCTTTGATACCACTGTTAGGTTTGTATATAACGCAGGCATGCAATCCAATTACATAAATAGAGCGGAAACGTGATAAAACGGATTTTAAAATTTTAATACAAACCATCACCATGATCTATCCTTGTGTTCAATTATCAATTAAACGAAAGAGAAAGAGAATAAGAAATTATACCCTCGTAGATCAAAGCTTCCTCGGGTACAAGTTCAACTCCTAGTCTTTCGTGTTCTCCTCGAATTCCACCGATGAGATTCCTTCCTTTGATCAACGTTAGCCACCCAAGTGTTTGGCCTCTAGAGGTGATCCACCAAGGAAGAATAGGTATTCAAAAAGTTGGGTATTGGCAAAACCCTAGTTTCTATCTCTATAGAAATTACAAGTACTCTCAACAATCTAATGCAAGAGTGTGTAACTCTAATCTATGATAAGACTTCTCTTATTTATAGATGTAGGAATAACCCTTCCCTAAACTATTTAGGATTAGGGTTTCTATTATAATTAAACTCCCTTAATTAATTATGCTCCTAATCTAATTAGGAATTCATGGGAGAGTACTTCTATTAATTAATTCCCAATCCCTATTAGGAATTAAATAATAGTAATAGTAATAATAATAATAATAAAACTCCTCTTACTAATTTATAATTAATATTTCCAAAATATTAAATAATAAATATTAAGCTATTTAATTTATTCTATCTCCATAGATTAAATTAAATACACTTAACTTATTATTACAATTATGTCATTTACTTCTTAAATAAATATTTTCCTTTTGCGGTGTGACCCTTTAGGTTCTCCATATTAAACCGGTTGTGAATAAATCAATTAGAACAATTCTAATCTTATTTAAATAAATAAATTAAACCATTTAATTCATTTAAATAAATAATATTTATTCTACAATAAGGGTAAGCCCCCTTAGCGATCAACGACTTTCCAGATAATATAGATTTCAACATCAATCACAAAAGAACCTTTGAGTAAATAGTTACCGATTCAATCCTTCTACCATACAATGTCTCAATTAAATATAAGACATGGATTTACTGTCAAGTCTTATTTTATTTAATTATATGTATTTCGATTCCCAAATGCACAACTCTAAATAATGCAAATTAGAAACTCCTTTCTAATTTCATTCTGCCTTGGCCAAGGACTACTGAGTTGTCATTTATCGAATCACATAGGACATTCACATCTTTTACTAGATGAGGTAGATTCTTTGTTGATCATTCACCTATCTCCATGTACAACTTATTATACCCAGTCATACCCTTTGTTATACCCTAAAGGTCTTAAGGAACATGTCAAAGTATAGCTCTTCATACACAAGATAGTATGATGATCTCAAGTCCAAGGATCACTTGTACTACTATCACTAGAGGAATTCCTATTGACAGGCGAGTAAAACTCCATTAGGTATTCCTAAGCGAGCCACGTTCAGTGAACTTATTCTCTAATAAGCACCTACATACTTGCTTTAGTGTCTCCACACAAATGATTATGAGATCAATCATACTCTTCCTAAGAGCAAGCAACGTATGTACTAATTTATCCGGATTCACTAATCCCCATTTTAGTAATCCAATGATTAGGAACAATTTTAGTTTGTGAGCTATCTAGAGTTTAGATCTCATTAGCATGATCACTATCATGATTCTAAAAGCATTGCTCAAAACTATGGGTTTATCACATTTAATATAACAGCACTATGTAGATAATGTAAAATGCCTTTTAAGAAAATCAATTCTTTTATTAATAAATGAATAAGATTACAAAGTATATGCTACATCATATCAAATATGATTGGCTTGTGTGCATACTACTTTCAGTTCAAGCTGTACTTGGACAAATTTGTGGTAGTGTTCATATACTGGTCTATTCCAAGACGCGGGGAGATCATGCTGAACACTTAAGAATAGTGTTGGAAACACTAAGTAAAGAGAAACTCTATGCAAAATTCACTCAGTGTGAATTTTGGATGGAAAAAGTGCAATTTCTAGGACACGTTATTGACAAAGATGGTATCTCTGTCGATCCTACAAAAGTGGAGTCGGTGATGAATTGAGAACAGCCAAAGACGCCGAGTGAAGTACGCAGTTTTCTAGGATTAGCGGGCTACTATCGGAGGTTTGTTCAAGATTTTTCGAAGATAGCCACCCCGCTAACTAACCTAACAAGGAAGACAGTGAAATTTGTATGGACAAACAAGTGTGAAACCAGTTTCCAAGAACTCAAAAAGATGTTAAGTGAAGCACCAGTATTGTTCTTGCGAGATGAGGCAGGAAATTTCGTGGTATACAGTGATGCGTCGCATAAAGGACTAGGGTGTGTGCTTATGCAACACGGGAAAGTCATTGCGTACGCATCACGACAGTTAAAAGATTATGAGAAGGGATATCCTACTCATGATCTAGAGTTGGCAGTAGTAGTATTTGCCCTAAAGATATGGATGCACTATCTCTACGGGAAAAAATGTGAGATATACACGGATCACAAGAGTCTTAAGTATATTTTCACACAGAAGGAATTAAAAATGAGACAAAGAAGGTGGTTAGAATTGATCAAGGACTATGATTGCGAAATTCTATATCACCCAAGAAAAGTAAACGTGGTGGCCGACGCTTTGAGCCGGAAGAGTCGGGAGAAGTTATTAATGTTAACAACTCAGAATGAGTTAATAACAATAATGGCAAATATGGAATTGGAATTGAAATTTCCGACATAATCAGCTGAGAAATTGTATATGGTAGAAAGTCGTCCATCAATAAGGGACAGAGTAAAAGAAGCACAACTTAAGGATGAGGAGTGCGACAGAATAAGGAAAAGAATCTCCGAAGGTGAGGAAGTAAAGTTTAAGCTTGATAACGAAGGTTTATTAAGATTTGAAGGAAGAATTTGGGTTCCGCTGGTTCCGGAGCTAAAAGAAGATATTTTACAAGAGGCCCATAGTTCGAGGTACTCGATACACCCAGGAAGCACAAAGATGTATCAAGACTTACGACAACATTTTTGGTGGCCGAGCATGAAAAGAGAAGTCACGGAATGTGTCACTAGATGTTTGACTTGCCATAGGGTCAAGGCCGAGCATCAAAGACCAAGCGGGTTGCTACAACCTTTAGATATTCCTGAGTGAAAATGGGAGCATATCACGATGGATTTTGTGGTAGGACTTCCATGTACGCAGAAAGGATACGACGCTATATGGGTTATAGTGGATCGTTTAACTAAATCGGCACATTTCTTACCGATCAAGATCAGGTATAACCTGAAATAGTTAACCAAACTCTATGTGAAGGAAATCATTTCCCGTCATGGAGTGCCAATTTCGATTGTGTCAGATCGAGACCCTCGATTCACATCAAATTTCTGGAAGAGCTTACAAGAACACATAAGAACACAGTTGAAGTTAAGTACGGCCTACAATCCTCAGACAGATGGACAAAGTGAAAAAATGGTACAGACCCTAGAAGATATGCTAAAGGCTTGTGTCATGGATTTCAAAGGAAGTTGGGATGATTATCTACCTTTGGTGGAATTCATCTACAACAATAGTTATCACGCAAGTATTAGCATGCCGCCATATGAAGTGTTGTACGGAAGGAAGTACAGAACACCACTGTACTAGGATAAAGTAGGAGAACGGCGTTTGTTGGGACCAAAGTTGGTACAACAAACGGCAGAAATTGTAAAGTTAATACGTATGCAACTAATGACAACACAAGATCAGCAAAAAAAGTATGCGGATCAGCATAGGAAGAAAAGAGATTTTGAAATTGGTTCGCATGTATTTCTGAAAGTTTCTCCGTGGAAGGGAAAGATATGATTTGGAAAGAAGGGAAAGTTAAGCCCTCGGTTCATGGGCCCGTTTGAGATCTTAAGACGAATAGGAGAGGTAGCTTACGAAGTAGCATTACCTCCAAAATTAGAACATGTTCATAACGTATTTCACGTGTCGGTCTTACTACCATATAAGCCCGACTATAAACATGTGATAGAATATGAGCCTATACAGTTAGAAAAAGATCGAATGTATGAAGAAGTTCCTATACAGATATTGGATATGAAAAAGCAAGTATTGCGTAATAAGATAATACCTTCTGTAAAGGTGTTATGGAGGAACCACAACACCGAAGAGGTAACGTGGGAGTTAAAAGAAAAGATAAGAACAAACTATCCTCATCTATTCGAGTAGTTTTGTTTTACGATTTCGGGGACGGAATCTTTATAAGTGGGAAAGGATGTAACAATTCGGAATTTCCAAGATTATTAAGATAATGATTTAAATAAAGTCTTATTTTAATGATGTGATAATATTATATTGCATATATGATTATGTGCGATGTAACAAATATGTTTGTATATGCGATAACTGAATATATAATTTTCATTTACTCTATGTATGTAAATAATTTTCGTGATATTTTAAAAATATTTAATTATTTATTTTACGAAATTATTAAGGTACATTTACACGTAATGTACCATTATGTGTTGTGTACGGAAGAAGAATTAAGTCAAGCTTGTGCTGGCTTTATTTAACTGAGTCACCAAACAAGGAAGAAGAAGCTGTCTGAAGATTAATCTACAAGACCATGACTCGGCTAATATTGTACGTACTGTACAAAACCCAGTCATATTCAAATTATTAGAGTGTTTGATTCATTGAGGATAAGTCAAGCCAAGAATTTCTCTTCATCTCATTCTTCTTCAAACCCTAGTCAGACAAGTATTGAAGAGCAATTGAAGAACAAGAAGATTGATACCTCAAATTTAAATACACTAAAGATTTACAGTTAGAGGTAACTCATGTAATTCTTCTATGTTTTCATAAGTTAGGTTATGTCATGGATGATAGGAATTAGATTAAGTATTGACGGTGATTGTATGTTAACTGATTTCTAGCTGAAATATGAATGTATGCCATGAAGGTTGTAAGCATAAATGAAGGTTCATATGAACTAATTTGCCTAAATGCTAAATGAGAACCTAGGTTTAAATGTATAAAAATTAAAAGGAATTTGATGATATGATAATTGTTAGATTTGTGGTATGTGTAAATTAGAAGTACATGGACATCCTAAATTGTGATATTCCAGACCTTGATGCGATTCGTATATGTAAATTATGTGATTATTAAATAAAATTTCTTACTCCGACTCTGTATTATGTGATTGTATACTCTAATGAAGAATTAGGTCAAATAAAAATTTGTTTTGAAGCTTCTTAGTCGTGCTTACACTGACAAAGTGATTTGTCGTGCTTTCCACGATTTCACCAAGAAGCATCCTAACAAATTATTTTCAGTAAGCCGCTATGTCGTGCTTGGGAATGATAAAGTGATTTGTCGTGCTTCGAAGTTAATATAATAATATATTAACTGATAAAAAACCTAAATAAGTTAATTAGGGTTAAAAATGATAAGTTGAATTATAAACCCTAATTGACAATCGTCACCCGAATAAGCGAACCGAAACCCTAATTGGTGCACAAGAACTCAATTGATACAATTAGATCCTAAGTAATGAAACATAATATAAATTATGAATCATTAAATTTAAAATTAAACCTTAATTGAAGGATTGATACCCTAGATCATAATTTGTAAAACCCTAATCCTAAATCAAAACCCTAAGCCCTAATTTAAAGCCCTAAACTCTAGTTATGAGATTCTAAACCTTAATTATGAAACTTAAGCTTAATTAAGGTATTACTAATCTAATTAAAGTATTCTAAACATGAATTACAAAACCCTTATCACAATTAGTGAGAAATTAAGCCCTAACCAATCGGATTCAAGCTAGGCTTGTGCTAACACAAGCCCAACACACTTCTACACACTTAAACACAAGCCTAACACAGTCCAGCACAAGTAACCAAGCAAATTGATTGGATTTTTGTCCAAAATAAGCTTCTTAAGCTTTGCTATAAATAGAACAAGCCTCTGACCATTAAGCCTACGAATTCTTAAGTTCAAACACTCATAAATATAGTCTAGATAACATCCAAGTGAAGTCCCAATCATATCTTAAGCATCAGATCAAGAATTAGCTCAAAAAGGTACAAAACCCTAATTCAATGCTAGATCTTTAAAGCTTAAGTAAATTTTATGTTTTAATGTTTATGAATACTTAATAACAATGTATTTAGTGATCTGGGTTGTTATAACATGAATCCATAACATCTAAATGCATCAAAATGAAGAAATTAGTAAACTGCGAAAGGCAGTGAAGAACAGTCCGAGAAGTAAGTTTGTCACACATTTTGATCTGCCTAAGTTGTTTGTTTGATCTGTTTTAAAGCATGCAGTGGTAGTCTGCCATGAGGTTAATAATTTGGGACTGGAATAATACTAAACAAATCACTGAGTTAAAAGTTATGAGTGGTCAAAACCCATTAACAGACCATGGAAAACTGATTTCTGGGTAACCCAAAAATCGTATGAAGGTCTGACAGTTTACTGATAAGGTTTGACTGAATGAAATCTTACTTATGTGATGTCGTTAGTGTTATCTTGATGCATGTAGTTGTACCTTTCCATGTATACTGTAATTAGAAATCAATTAAACACCAAAACAATACATGGGATGAAAATTAAATCAAGTTAAAGGTCCCTGTTAGACCATGACCGACGGGTTTCTTGGTAACCCAGAAACCTCAAGAACAGCTTGAATAGGGTAGTTTGACCAGATTAATCTAGCATCTTATGATGATTATATGAACCCAAACAAGACATGTCGGTATACTATGCCATATATACTCCAACTAGAAACAAAAATTAAACTCAAATAATTAACCAACTGAAAATTAAATCTAGTCAAAACCTCATTCCCGACCATGACCGACTGTTCTTCCTTAGCTCAAGAACACCTATAGCGACAGATTGTCCGTCGCTATAGGGCCCCTTCAGTCACAGTCTCCTTCCGGTCCCTCAAGAACACCTTTAGCGACGCCAGACTGTCGCGATAGCCTTTTGCGACGGTATTGAATAAAAATTAATAATAATAAATAAATTAGAAATAAATAGTAAATAATTATTAATAATTAATATTAAGTTTTAAAATTCATTTTAAATTATATTTATTAAATTTTAATATTTTGACATAAATTGCATTAATAATTTAATTTAATTAAATATTAATGATAATAAATTATTTAATAATTATATTAAATAAATAATTTAAGGTACTAAAAATATTATAAATGATAAATAAATCATTTGAATAATATACTAAATTTTTAAAAATATTATAAATGATAATTAAATTATTTAGATATTATACTAAATTTCAAAAATTATTAGAAATAATAATTAAATTATTTAAATAATTTACTAAATTTCTAGAATTATTATAAATGATAATTAAATCATTTAAAAATAATACTAGCCTTCTAAAAATATTATAAATGATAATTAAATTATCTAAGATAATATTTAAGCTTTTAAATAAAGTTTTATTGATAAACCTACGTGTTTAACTACCTAATAAGGCGATCGAAAGGCCGAATCAACGTCGAACCTTAACAATACTTGACTAGTTCAATTCGATACATGTTATTATAAATTCGAACGCTTATTATTGGTATAAATAGACATAAATAGACTACACAACGTCGATAGACAGCGTAAACTAAACGTACTACGCACAGGCAAGTCTCCAAACCTTGTTACCTTTATACAAGTCTTTTATATCTTGCTATCAATTGTTGTGAAGTTATTGCTTTTTGATTCAGCATAACTTAAGAAATGAATCATTATTCATATATTGTTAATCAGAGCATAAATTTTTGTGTCAAACCAAATTGTTTGGTATAACATCTTATACTGAGTATACAAACACCCTTTTTAGGGATGTTATTGTCGATAATATATTGACATCAAGTGCAGTTGGGCATGATTAGGATAGTATACATACTCCTAGGATATCGAATAGACTGATCCCCATAAGATATCTGAACAAAGCTTTTCTAAGTCATTAAAGACTGATAGAACTGGTTGAAAAACATGATTCATGTACTGAACTCTCAGTTAGGCAAAATCTTTAAACTTTCTTCAAATCAAACATATTGTGTTTACATTTTTGAATAAACTTGTTGAGCATTTTGTAGCTCATCCTTGCATAAACTTTCCTTTACAGTTTTAGATAGTAATCCTGGAACTTCAAGGACGAACAATGGAAAGAGGTCGTGTTAATTAGTATTATCTTACTGTTTTAATAAATTCAAGTCTTATAAGACTTTGTTGTAATAAGAACATGGTACTGAGAATGATGTAATCAAACTTAAGGTTATGAAATATATATTATCATCTTTTGTTATATCAATTGCGTTGTATTTACATTCTTAGATAAGTTAGAAAGTAGTATTGATTTAGTACAGTATCCATATGAACTATACATCTGAATGAAAGTATTTGAATGATATTGAGAGTTCTGTAAGTACTGAGGTTACACTTAATGAGCGCCAGTAAGGTGCCACCTTTACCGGAATGCGCCGGTAATCTTATCATTAATACTGTGAATGTCAGATAGATAGGAACTATTGATATGAAAGAAATATCCATAAGATATAAATCTATACATCCAAGTGAGGGTATCCAAACACAGTTAATGTTCTGACGAGAACTACTATCTGTTATGGGATATTGTGAACCTTGGATAGATAGAAGTTATATATTATGGAATATTTATAATTGATTAGTTTAACGTGAGCACCAAATCTGCTACAGGGAGTGTAGAGAATTTGGGGGCGTCACATTTTGGTATCAGAGCTTTAGATTATAGCTCTAAGTTAGGGAGTGCCTTAGGATATAGTCTGTTAGAGATAGTAAAAGTAGGATTTGACATACTTGTAAAAGAGTTCGTAAAATAAGCAATACACATAAGATAACCTTAAAAGCTTTATATTTATGTGTAAACCTGCTTTACTATAATACTAAACAAGTAAAATTCTTTTGTAGGATGGCAGACTCCGATTGGGAAGACCTTCTAGTAGTGATAGACTTACCTATGATAAAGTCTGAGCAGGATAGTGACCCCGAGGAAGAAGAGGAGGAGCCGATAGAAATATACCCAGACCCAAGATACCCGGATGTGACGCCCCCAAATCCGGGTTGCCTTAACCTCGAATTCAGTGCATCACTGTGCAACTCATAAAGCATTCTAACAATAACTTATGCGGAATAATAAAATATTTACATTGATTTAACATAAATATTCTCGTCCCAAGTCTCGAAACCATAACTAAAATATGACATAACTAGTACACAACGACTAACACATAATACTAATAAGTCTGAATACATAACACAACTTAGTACATAATCTTAATAAGTCTTGACACAAGACAGGAATAACAACATAGCAGGACAAGCTATTCCGTAGCTTTGCCTTTGCCTTTATCCTTTCCTGAGCTCTCGCCACGTTCTGTAACAACTGTAATGTTTAAGGAAAGCAAGGGTGAGCAACAAATTTGCCCAACAAGTATAACAACAATGATAATGAATAATCCAGAGAGTAAGTTTCCACAATCTTAAAGGTTACAATGATTGATGATAGCTTGGGAAGTAAGCATATAAATTGTAAACAAGGTACGTCTCAAACGTTTCAATTCAATTCTCCACTAACACTGGTGAGTCACTATAGACTGGATGATTATCAAATGGATTCAATGATTTCAAATTTTCAAATGCAGGAATCACTATGTGGCCACCATGGCACTTACCTTTCGTATAGGATTAACAGAATTATACTATTAACCCAAAAACAGGTACAATATATGATCAGCCTAAAATACTCGGTGTTATGCATAACCCTCAAACATTCAACTTGCGTGCATGTCGGTCCCCTGACAAAAACATAATTTTCCCCTACTAAGAGGGTTGTTCATCTCTGGAAAGAGTTCGCACCAAAGCAATTGGTTTGGATCGCTTTCTAAATCATGGACATTGGTCTAGCCGAATCAAATGACATCGACTCTCTTCGTAAACATTCATCATAATTTGGATTCAAAAGCTTTAATAACATGCGTTATAGCATAACTGGATATCTTGAACGATTATCAAATTATTTACGTAAATTTGGAGTCCATACAATATATAAGCATTGCATGAAATGAAACTTCAATAAGATATTTGAATAAAATGGGAAAACTTGTTCAACACCAAATTAAATAAGAGTTAGAAAACTTGCTCAATAATTAAATGGAGTAGGGTAAGAAACTTGCATTCAATATATAGAAGGAATGAAGTTAGGTAACTTGCGTAAAATAACTTGGTAAAGTTAGAAACTTGCACAAGGTTAATTAATCCACTAACATGCTTCAAACATAATAACTCGAGTTTGAGTTAGGAAACTTTCCTCTTTCGTTGATTAAGCTTAACGTAAATTGTTCTTCAAATATCCTACACAATGTAGTACATATTCACATATCAATTAGTCACATAAGGGATCCCAAATATTGGTTTATACTACTCTATAATGTTTCACTCATATTAGAAACAAAATATAAAACAAGGCTAAACACACTTGTTATGGCGTTACGATGCTTGCACGTCTGTACGCCAAACTTGACTACTCGAACGCTTACGCGACATGCACAACGTCACCAAACTGCCCAATTTCGAATTTGAACTAGGCAACAAATCTTAATTCTTAATAGTGGAAGTTGTAGGTCTATCTCTAAGCTTTCTGGATCATCTTGAATCATCCAAATCGAAGTTCGTATGAGAAAGTTATGCCCATTTTACTAAGTGACGCTGAAGCTGCGTTCACTCTACGAACTTACTACCCTACGACCTCCAACAGTGCTAAAGATACTCAATTTTGAGATTCATCCCGACCTTAACTCTCAATTCTTATTAAATGGAAGTTGTAGGTATACTCTTCCTATTTCTGAATCATCCTGGATCACCTCAATCTGAGTTCGTATGAGAAAGTTATGGTCATTTTACTAAGTGAGGCTGAAGCTGCCTGCACTCTACGATTCCGAGAGGCACTCTACGATTCCGAGAGGCACTCTATGATTTTGGAGGCCACTCTACGACCCTCAGAGTCCAACCCACCATTTTCACTCTACGATGGTCAGAGTTTACCCCACGACATGCACTCTACGACCTCTTGTTTGATAGGTTCGTAGCACCTACTTCCAAACGTCATAACTTCCTTCCACGTCCTCTAACTAGTCAAAACCGTGGCTCCAAAGAGCCTAGTCGCACAAGTTTTCTGTGTTCTTGACAACTTTGACACCTTTTCTTAAAATTGCCATATCTCCCTCATCCGAGGTCAAAATGTGTTCATTCCAAAGCCCATGGCTTCCTAATTCAGTGTACTGCAATGACTCAGAGTTTCAGAAATTTTCATGTAACACAACAATACCAGATTTGATCGCAAGTTCATTATTCATACTAACTAATCGTGTTCTTGACATGGTTTACTAAAATCTTCACCACAGATTCGTTTTAGCATCTTTTTAATCAATTCCAACTGGGTTAACTTCTTAACTCATGGAACTAAAATATCATAACGACAAACAAATTTAACCAACATGAAAATTATCCACAGATTGTCCAAAACAGTCCATAGGTCGAAGTTTGTCCAAAATGTTCACTGTTCTTCATGTTATTCATCCTCCTTAAGCATAGGCACGGATTTCTTGTGTTTTTGTTCCACTTTAATGTTATTAATTGTAACGACCGGGAATTCTGAAATTTCCTTGTAATTCGAATTTTTGAATATTAATGAATATTTTATAATTTATTAATATTATATTTGTGTTACGTGTTTAAAGGTTGTGTGACAATCTAGATCATGTGAATGTATGAATTTTATGTGTTATAGTTTTGTTTTAAGTGAATAATTGATTTCGCACAGCGTCGCTAAATCACTATTCACGGGGCACGTTTCCCGAGGCACTATTCACGCCATAACATTTTTGTGTCTTTTTCGATGTTAATAAATTTCATAAATACGTGTATGCGTACGAATAATTTTTCCAAGTGTCGGAAATTTTATTTGAGCTGATACGTGATTTTATCCGTATCCGAAATGTGTTATATGGGTGTTCCGAATAAATGGACAAATCCCATAATAATTATTTTTATACATCCCAATAATTGTGGGAGTACCCATTTTAATTTTGGGTAGAGTTATTTACCAGTTTTGATACAAAAGTGGGAGTTTTTGGATATATTTTTGGTATTTTCGGGTATTTATTTTGGCTTGTTATTTCAAGTGGGAACCACCAGACCATTTTCCACCAATCAAATTGCTAGAAAATGAGGAGAGAGAAGGGGAGTTGCCGGTAAGTTTGAATTTTGGCCAACCTTGAGCACCAAACCCATTTTCTCCTTAATTCACTCCTCCACTCTCCCATTCCATTCAATCATTCATCCTCTCTTGCACTCCACACTCCTCCCATTCCTATCAGCTGATAGTGAGAGAGAGAGAGAGAGAGCTGCAAAGAAGGAAGAGAAAGAAGTCGCCGGAAGAGGAAGAACTCGCCGGAAAAGAAAGGGGGAAGAAGAAGAAGGCACGGGTGGAGGAACCAAGCAAAGAGAACCCCCAAAACAAAGCCTAGCCGAGCTTCTTAACATCTAGGAAGGATTTACAGAGGTAAACAATCAACCAAATCCTTTCCATTCGATTCCTTGCCAAGTTTTTCAAGTTTTTCTTAGTTTTAAGCTCTTAAGCTTGTGGGTCGGATTTTTGGCGATTCTTGGTGTTTTTGTTTGTTGTGATTGTTTGTAAATGTTGTTAAGAGACTATGTAAGCCATTAATAACATCAAAGTGGAACAAAGACGCAAGAAATCCTTACCTTGGCTTAATGGAGCAAGAACAATGGACTTTGGACATGAACTTGGACATTTGGAATTTTTAGAGGACTGTAAAGCTATGATTTTTTGTTTGTGAATTTTATTTGTTGCTATGGTGTTGTAGTTCCATGGGTTATGAAGCTAACCCAATTGGAATGGAGTAAAAAGGAGTTAAAACGAGTTCGTAGTATTGATTCTTGTAAAACATGTCAGGAACTCGAAGAACAGAGTATGAACTTTACACTTTGGCCTAAGATTTGACCATGTTAATGTTAATGGGTAGCTCTGCATTTTTGATATGTTGTAGCCCCATGATTTAGGAGTCCATAGAGTCCGGAATGGACCAATTTGCTTGTGTATTGAAGGAGATATGGAGGTTGGAGTGGCCGGAGGTCGGAGTCGCGTTTTGGAAACAAACCCAGAATCCGGCTACTGCAAATTGGCGCTGCAGCGCCACCCATATGCCCTACAGCTCACGCTGCAGCGAGGGGCAAGTGGGGAAAAACCGGGGCTCGCGCCGCAGCGTGAGGCCCGAGCTTTGAGGCTCACGCCGCAGCGTGAAGCCCGGTCATGGAGAAGACACGGGACTCACGCCGCAGCGTGAGGTCCAGTGCTTGAGCTTGGCGCTGCAGCGCCAGCTCCGTGTCGGGTCCAGGTCGGGTTAGTCAGACCAGATCGGGTCGGGTCAGACCTAATGAATCTTTTTCAAATGGGTCCAACACTTATATCTTTCCTTGTATTAAATGATTAGACAGGTTAACTAAGCATATTTTGTTAAGCCCCAAATGCTTAATTATTTATTAAATGTCAACCAAATTAGTATTGTCTTAAGGCAGAAATTGTATAATCTAATTGCAATTTAGGCTTGGTTTCCATGGGGCGCTGCCCCCCGACCCCCGCCAGCTCACCGGACTGGGAAGTCGTAGTGGCAATCAATGTGTTTTAATGATGCAGCATCCGTTTTGAACCATTATTTGGTATGTGACTAATTGTTATGTAAATATGTACTTAATTGTGTAGGATATTAAGGAGCGTGTGTTGTATTATTGTAGAAGCGCTTCAGGCAAGTTTCCTAACGCTTGTCTAACCCTTGTGTTGGGCAAGTTTTCCTTAACCTTACTCGAATTATATTTTGAGCAGGTTTCATATTTTATACAGGTTGTATATTGTTGCAAATTTCATGACTCAAATTGAGTTATTACTTTTGAATCATATTAGTGGACTAATTATTGTCAATTACTCCACCTCCAAGATAATTATTGATATTCGCAGCTTATGCATTTGAATTCATTATCTATTGTTGGATTGTGAAACGTTTAAGTTCTTCATTCATGAACTGTTTAAGGAGATAGTCTACGCCATTTGTTTCGGTTAGACATGCACAGGTTATTATTTTAAAAGCTATCCAAACCGATTGTTGGTGCGGATTCTTGGACTGAGAGAGCAACCCTTATGTAGGGGATTATAATGTGTCGGTTATTCGATGCAGTCAGAGTTAAATGTTATGCATATACATGGTGTACGAGAGGCTGATCCCCTCGAGTACAACTGACGGGGCCAGGTTTTAAAAGAGTTAGTCGAATGATTGACTCTTTGGCCAAAAGTTCATGGTCGGTTGGACCACTCAGCAGTAAATAATCATTATTCATTGATTCATTTGGACTTTGATTATGTCATTTCAGCTATTTCATCAATGTTCATAAATTGTTGATCTATGTAGCTATTATTCTTATTTATTCATGATATATCTTCATTCTTGCTTTTAAACTTGCTGAGCAAAGTAGTTGCTCACCCTTGCTATATCATGAACCTATTGCAGTTAAGCCGGGGAGTTCCAAAGCGGACAAAGGCAAAGGAAAGCTTAAGGAATAGTTATATATACTATCCCGTTGTGTAATCGTTGAATAGTTTTGTATCATTAATGTATTCTGCGATGTATTTTATTTAAGGTTATAGACCTTGGGACCGTAGTAAACCTTTTGTAATGAACAACATATGTTTATTTTATTCCGCATTAGTTGATTTATGTTGTTTAGAGGTGTATGGATGCATTTCATCGTGAGCACCAAATTCGAGGTATTGGTACCTGAATTTGGGGGTGTCACAGGTTGGTATCAGAGCTTTAGGTTATAAACTTTAGGATTTGCGAAACCTAGGTTATAACCTTAGTATTAAACTCGTACTGAGTACGCTAGGTGATGGATCGGGGAGATTCATTTGATGGTCATGTCTGGAGGTGGATTGTGGAAATCCATCGAGCCGAGTTGTGCATGATAAAATATCATTTCATTTTATCAATGAATATATTTTATTGTGACACTGACATCTTGCTATCTATTTGTTTCTCTTTGTGGCTGTAGGATGTCTGAGATAAGAGAGTTCAGTCCTGTTAGAGAGGTAGAGTTCACAGACATATATGTGGACGAAGGGCAGTTAGTGGAGATGCAGCCGAGTGAGCCAGAGATGATGGACACTAGGGATGAGTCCGAGGTCGAGTATGGTTCTGAGGAGGAGCCAGTTACCGGAAGAGTGCTGAGGCTGTTAAGCGACGAGGGGGAGGATGAGGACCCCGAGGAGGATCCATTGACGAAAGATGATGAGCCACCTGAGTATGCAGATGGCATGGGCACTACTGCTAGTGATATTATCGAAGAGCTGACAAATAGGAACGAGGAGCTTGAGAATCGAGTAACTCACTTTGAGGAGCAGAACCAGGAGCACCAGGACTGAGAAGAGCAGTACAGGTCATTGGCATATCAGACTTTGGGGGAAAAGATTGAGTTGACCCAGAAGTTGCAGGAAAAGGACCAGAGGATTGCCGAATTGGAGGCAGAGGTTCACGGTCGCCGAGGGGTTTCTGTTCAGTTTGGTGTGATGGTTTATGACCTCCTAGAGAGGAATGTGGTATTGGTGGGACAGATAGAGCAGGTAGAGGATCTGCTGGAGACTACTCGCCTGGAGCGAGATGAGGCTATAGGACAGTTGGCAGCCCGGACTACAGAGATTGATTCCCTCCGTTCAGGCTTGACTACTTCCATTGGCAGGCTGAGGGACAGGGTGAGGAGGTACCCCAAAGACGAAGGGAGTAGCAGGCGCGTGATTAGGCGTCGAGTGGTCGACAGGTTGGCTCGACGGGAGCTCCGAGTTGCACTCCGCCACAGCAGGCGGTGATGTGTTGTTTTTAGCATTATGTTTGTAGTAGGTCCCACTTTTGTTGTATTAGGGGCTTACTTATGTTGTAAATCCCCCTGCTGGTAGCGTGCGTGGGATAGTAGTTGAACCCCCAATTTTGTTCCTGATAGAGGGGTGGAAGGTTATTATTCCCCAATTTTGTTCTTTAGGGGATAGTTAATGGTTGGCAGGCTATGTCATTTAGCATTTATAGAAGTATGGCACCTGTTGAGTCTGGTTGTATTAAGACAGTGACATATGGTTATAAATGCAGTTGTTTTATTTAAATCAAACGTGTTTGATAGATGCTTTTACTTTTAATTGTTGACTTAAATGACTTGTTGTATGAGGCCTAGATCTATTAGTAATAGCCGATGGTTTTCTTTTAGCAGATCATGGCGCCAAGAGGACGACCGCGTAACCAAAGGGTTGAGGAGTCGGTGAATAACGAAGGGGGTCAGGTAGACCCTATGAGGACTTTTGCTAACTTATTAGCAGAAGCAATGCAGGGCAGACAAGCCGCTGCAGTTGATCAGCCAGGAAGTCACATGGCGAATTTTAAGGACTTCAAATTAGTAGGACCACCAGAATTTCGTGGGACTACGGATCCGATTGAAGCCCAGACATGGGTAGAAGAAATGGAGAAAGTTTTTGAGGTCGCAAGGGTGGCCGAAGAACAGATGACGTCGTTTGCCACTTTCATGATGAAAGGTGAGGCAAATTACTGGTGGAAGGCGAACAAAGGTCGAGCCGGGGAAGGCACGATTGCATGGGCTCGTTTCAAGGAGCTGTTTTTCGAAAATTACTTTCCAGCGAGCATGCAGGCAAGCATGGAGATAAATTTTCTAGAACTAAAGCAAGGAAGCATGTCAGTTGCAGAGTATGCCGCAAAATTTAACGAGTTAGCTAGGTTTGCTCCACATCAGGTGGACACCGAAGCTAGGCGGGCAAAGAGATTTGAACAAGGACTGAAACCTTGGATGTATAGTAAGGTTGCGGTTTTGCAGATCAACACATTTTCTACATTACTTGAGAAAGCAATCATTACTGAGGGAGGAAGCGAAGCTATGGCCAGGCACAACCAAGATCAGAAAAAGAAAAAGAGTCATGATGGTCATAAGGAAGGTAGCAGCGGGGGAAGTAACCCAAATAAGAAAAAATGGAACGACAGTCAGATGACAGGAAGCAAATCCGGAGGGGATACAAAGAAGGGTAATAAATGTGAGAAATGTGGAAAGAATCACTTTGGAGAATGCATGAAAGGAAAAGGGGTTTGTTTCAACTGTGGTCAACCAGGGCACTTTGCCCCACAATGCCCAAAGGCGAAGGCAGGAAGTTGTTTTTCTTGTGGCGCTTCATATCATCAGAAGTAGGATTGCCCAAAGAGGAAGAGTGATGCAGGCAGTGCTAACCAAGGGAACAACAGTAAACTGACTATCGGAGGATCAGCACAGCAGAACAGACCAGTAGCACGCACCTTCAACATGACAGTGCAGGATGCGATGGAATCAAAGGATGTGGTGTCAGGTATTATTTCGGTCAATAATATTAATGCATATGTATTATTTGATTCGGGAGCTACCTATTCTTTTGTGTCGGATGAATTTGCTAAACGGCTAAACTTACCTCGTGAGAAATTAGAGAATCCAATGAATGTGGAAGTAGCTAATAAGGAAGTTATTCTTGTAGAACATATTCATGGAAATTGTTGTGCTGAGATAAACGGGTTTAAACTGAGCGTAGATTTAATTCCGATACGACTAGGAGAATTTGATGTAATTCTTGGGATGGATTGGTTGTCTAGTCACGGGGCTATGATTGATTGTCAGAAGAAAAGTATACACCTAAAGACTTCGAATAAGTCGAAGGTCGTATTTTACGGTAGTAAATCGCCGAGACAATCTTGTTGTGTGACGATGATGCAAGCGAAGAAATTACTACGGAAAGGTTGTATAGGTTATCTGGCTCACGTGGTTGATACCCGAAGAGTAGAGGGTGAGCTGGGTCAGATACCTGTAGTAACAGAATTCCCAGATGTTTTCCCAGATGAGATACCGAGATTGCCGCCGGATAGAGAAGTGGAATTGGTGATCGACTTAGTACCGGGAACCGCACTGATCTCAAAGGCACCGTACAGAATGGCACCGGTAGAAATGAAAGAACTGATGGTTCAACTGCAGGAGCTACTAGATAAAGGATATATTCGTCCGAGTGTATCTCCGTGGGGAGCGCTAGTATTGTTCGTGAAAAGGAAGGATGGATCGTTAAGGCTTTGTATTGACTATAGGGAATTGAACAAGGTTACCATTAAGAATAAGTATCCGTTGCCTAGAATTGATGATTTGTTCGATCAATTGAAGGGAGCAAAATTCTTCTCAAAGATTGACTTGAGGACAGGATATCACCAACTGAAGGTAAGGCAGGTGGATATTCCAAAGACAGCATTTAGAACTCGATATGGACACTTTGAGTTTTTGGTGATGTCGTTTGGGCTGACGAACGCGCCAGCAGCATTTATGGACATGATGAATAGAGTGTTCAAGCAATACCTAGATAAATTTGTCGTCGTTTTCATAGATGACATCCTTGTTTACTCGAAGACGGAGGAGGAACACGTCGAACATTTGAGGATAGCCCTGGAAACGCTAAGAAGGGAGAAGCTATATGCAAAGTTTTCCAAGTGTGAATTTTGGCTACAAAGGGTGCAGTTTTTGGGGCACGTAATTGACAAGGATGGTGTGTCAGTGGATCCTGCCAAGGTAGAAGCAGTAATAAACTGGGAGCAGCCGAAGGCACCGACAGAAGTCCGAAGTTTCTTGGGATTAGCAGGTTACTATCGGAGGTTTATTCAGAACTTTTCAAAGATAGCAACACCGTTGACAAATTTGACAAGGAAGACTGTGAAGTTTGTATGGACAGATAAGTGCGAAGAGAGTTTCTTAGAGTTGAAGAAGAAACTTAGTGAAGCACCTGTGTTATCCCTACCAGATAATATAGGGGGATTTGTGCTGTACAGTGATGCGTCACACAAAGGCCTTGGGTGCGTACTGATGCAGCATGGGAAGGTCATTGCGTACGCGTCACGGCAGCTGAAGGACTATGAGAAGGGATATCCGACTCATGACCTGGAACTAGCGGCAGTAGTGTTTGCTCTGAAGATTTGGAGGCACTATTTGTATAGAGAGAAGTGTGAAATATACACAGACCACAAAAGTCTGAAGTATATCTTCACTCAAAAGGAACTAAACATGAGGCAGAGGAGATGGTTGGAGTTAATCAAGGACTATGACTGTGAGATTCTATACCATCCCGGTAAGGCCAATGTAGTAGCCGATGCTCTAAGTAGGAAGGGCAGAGATAAGTTGATGATGCTGACAGCTCAAGAAGAACTGATCAAGGATATGGAAAAACTGGAGTTGGAAGTCAAGTATCCGACGAATGCAGATGAGAAACTGTTCGCAGTGGAGGCGAGTCCGACATCATTAGACAAGATAAAAGAGGCTCAAGAAAAGGATGATGAATGTATCGCCATAAAGAAGCGAATCTCAGAAGGAGAGGAATTAAAGTACAAAATTGATGGCACAGGACTGCTAAGGTTTGAAGGGAGGATCTGGATACTGATGGTTCCGGAGTTGAGAGAAGAGATTCTGCAGGAAGCTCATTCTACAAGGTATTCGATACACCCTGGTAGTACCAAGATGTATCAGGATTTACGCCAACACGTCTAGTGGCCGAACATGAAAAGGGAGGTCGTAGAATGTGTTGGGCGATGCTTGACATGTCAGAGGGTAAAAGCAGAACATCAGAAACCGGGTGGACTGCTACAACCGCTGAATATTCCAGAGTGGAAGTGGGAGCATATCACGATGGATTTTGTGACGGGGCTTCCACCAACTCAGAAGGGTTACGACGCGATCTGGGTGATTGTGGATCGTTTGACTAAATCTGCACATTTTCTACCGATCAAGATAAGGTACAGGCTGGAGCAGCTAGCAAAGTTATATGTGAAAGAGATTGTCTCACGATATGGAGTACTGGTATCTATTGTATCTGACAGAGATCCGCGCTTCACGTCCAATTTCTGGAAAAGCTTACAAGAAAGATTGGGAACTCAGTTGAGGTTGAGTACGGCATATCACCCTCAAACGGATGGGCAAAGCGAACGAACGATTCAGACGCTAGAGGACATGCTTAGAGCATGTGTGATGGATTTTAAAGGCAGCTGGGACGATCACCTACCGTTGGTGGAGTTTGCATATAATAATAGTTATCATGCAAGTATTGGCATGCCGCCATACGAAGCATTATACGGAAGGAAGTGTCGAACACCTCTGTGTTGGGACGAAGTCGGTGAACGAAGACTGTTGGGACCTGAATTGGTGCAACAGACTGTGGATGTCGTCAAAGTGATAAGAGCTCGATTGGTAGCTGCTCAGGATCGACAGAAGAAATACGCCGATTTGCATCGTCAGAAGTGAGACTTTGAAGTTGGCAGCTTTGTGTTTTTGAAGGTATCTCCCTAGAAGGGGAAGATCAGATTTGGTAAGAAGGGAAAATTGAGTCCCAGGTTCGTAGGACCATTTGAAGTTTTAAAGATGGTAGGTGAAGTGGCGTACGTTGTATTATTGTCCCACGTAGCTTCTTCAGCTGAGGAACCACACAACTGAAGAAGCTACGTGGGAGCTAGAAGAGAGGATGAGGAAGAATTATCCGCATCTTTTTGAGTGAACCCGTTAAGTTTTCCGTACCTAGACTGTAATTCTGGGGACAGAATTCTTATAAGGGGGGGAGGGTGTAACGACCGGGAATTCTGAAATTTCCTTGTAATTCGAATTTTTGAATATTAATGAATATTTTATAATTTATTAATATTATATTTGTGTTACGTGTTTAAAGGTTGTGTGACAATCTAGATCATGTGAATGTATAAATTTTATGTGTTATAGTTTTGTTTTAAGTGAATAATTGATTTCGTGTAGCGTCGCTAAATCACTATTCACGGGGCACGTTTCCCGAGGCACTATTCACGCCATAACATTTTTGTGTCTTTTTCGATGTTAATAAATTTCATAAATACGTGTATGCGTACGAATAATTTTTCCAAGTGTCAGAAATTTTATTTGAGCTGATACGTGATTTTATCCGTATCCGAAATGTGTTATATGGGTGTTCCGAATAAATGGAAAAATCCCATAATAATTATTTTTATACATCCCAATAATTATGGGAGTACCCATTTTAATTTTGGGTAGAGTTATTTACCAGTTTTGGTACAAAAGTGGGAGTTTTCGGATATATTTTTGGTATTTTCGGGTATTTATTTTGGCTTGTTATTTCAAGTGGGAACCACCAGACCATTTTCCACCAATCAAATTGCTAGAAAATGAGGAGAGGGAAGGGGAGTTGCCGGCAAGTTTGAATTTTGGCCAACCTTGAGCACCAAACCCATTTTCTCCTTAATTCACTCCTCCACTCTCTCATTCCATTCAATCATTCATCCTCTCTTGCACTCCACACTCCTCCCATTCCCATCAGCTGATAGTGAGAGAGAGAGAGAGAGAGCTGCAAAGAAGGAAGAGAAAGAAGTCGCCGGAAAAGTCGCCGGAAGAGGAAGAACTCGCCGGAAAAGAAAGGGGGAAGAAGAAGAAGGCACGGGTGGAGGAACCAAGCAAAGAGAACCCCCAAAACAAAGCCTAGCCGAGCTTCTTAACATCTAGGAAGGATTTACAGAGGTAAACAATCAACCAAATCCTTTCCATTCGATTCCTTGCCAAGTTTTTCAAGTTTTTCTTAGTTTTAAGCTCTTAAGCTTGTGGGTCGGATTTTTAGCGATTCTTGGTGTTTTTGTTTGTTGTGATTGTTTGTAAATGTTGTTAAGAGACTATGTAAGCCATTAATAACATCAAAGTGGAACAAAGACGCAAGAAATCCTTACCTTGGCTTAATGGAGCAAGTACAATGGATTTTGGACATGAACTTGGACATTTGGACTTTTTAGAGGACGGTAAAGCTATGATTTTGTGTTTGTTAATTTTATTTGTTGCTATGGTGTTGTAGTTCCATGGGTTATGAAGCTAACCCAGTTGGAATGGAGTAAAAAGGAGTTAAAACGAGTTCGTAGTATTGATTCTTGTAAAACATGTCAAGAACTCGAAGAACAAAGTATGAACTTTACACTTTGTCCTAAGATTTGACCATGTTAATATTAATGGGTAGCTCTTTATTTTTGATATGTTATAGCCCCATGAGTTAGGAGTCCATAGAGTCCGGAATGGACCAATTTGCTTGTGTATTGAAGGAGATATGGAGGTTGGAGTGGCCGGAGGTCGGAGTCGCGTTCTGGAAACAAACCCAGAATCCGGCTACTGCAGATTGGCGTCGCAGCGCCACCCATATGCCCTGCAGCTCACGCTGCAGCGAGGGGCGAGTGGGGAAAAACCGGGGCTCGCGCTGCAGCGTGAGGCCCGAGCTTTGAGGCTCACGCCGCAGCTTGAAGCCCGGTCATGGAGAAGACACGGGACTCACGCCGCAGCGTGAGGTCCAGTGCTTGAGCTTGGCGCTGCAGCGCCATCTCCGTGTCCGGTCCAGGTCGGGTTAGTCAGACCAGATCGGGTCGGGTCAGACCTAATGAATCCTTTTCAAATGGGTCCAACACTTATATCTTTCCTTGTATTAAATGATTAGACAGGTTAACTAAGCATATTTTGTTAAGCCCCAAATGCTTAATTATTTATTAAATGTCAACCAAATTAGTATTGTCTTAAGGCAGAAATTGTATAATCTAATTGCAATTTAGGCTTGGTTTCCAGGGGGCGCTGCCCCCCGACCCCCGCCAGCTCACCAGACTGGGAAGTCGTAGTGGCAATCAATATGTTTTAATGATGCAGCGTCCGTTTTGAACCATTATTTGGTATGTGACTAATTGTTATGTAAATATGTACTTAATTATGTAGGATATTAAGGAGCGTGTGTTGTATTATTGTAGCAGCGCTTCAGGCAAGTTTCCTAACGCTTGTCTAACCCTTGTGTTGGGCAAGTTTTCCTTAACCTTACTCGAATTATATTTTGAGCAGGTTTCATATTTTATACAGGTTGTATATTGTTGCAAATTTCATGACTCAAATTGAGTTATTACTTTTGAATCATATTAGTGGACTAATTATTGTCAATTACTCCACCTCCAAGATAATTATTGATATTCGCAGCTTATGCATTTGAATTCATTATCTATTGTTGGATTGTGAAACGTTTAAGTTCTTCATTCATGAACTGTTTAAGGAGATAGTCTACGCCATTTGTTTCGGTTAGACATGCACAGGTTATTATTTTAAAAGCTATCCAAACCGATTGTTGGTGCGGATTCTTGGACTGAGAGAGCAACCCTTATGTAGGGGATTATAATGTGTCGGTTATTCGATGCAGTCAGAGTTAAATGTTATGCATATACATGGTGTACGAGAGGCTGATCCCCTCGAGTACAACTGATGGGGCCAGGTTTTAAAAGAGTTAGTCGAATGATTGACTCTTTGGCCAAAAGTTCATGGTCGGTTGGACCACTCAGCAGTAAATAATCATTATTCATTGATTCATTTGGACTTTGATTATGTCATTTCAGCTATTTCATCAATGTTCATAAATTGTTGATCTATGTAGCTATTATTCTTATTTATTCATGATATATCTTCATTCTTGCTTTTAAACTTGCTGAGCAAAGTAGTTGCTCACCCTTGCTATATCATTAACCTATTGCAGTTAAGCCGGGGAGTTCCAAAGCGGACAAAGGCAAAGGAAAGCTTAAGGAATAGTTATATATACTATCCCGTTGTGTAATCGTTGAATAGTTTTGTATCATTAATGTATTCTGCGATGTATTTTATTTAAGGTTGTAGACCTTGGGACCGTAGTAAACCTTTTGTAATGAACAACATATGTTTATTTTATTCCGCATTAGTTGATTTATGTTGTTTAGAGGTGTATGTATGCATTTCATCGTGAGCACCAAATTCGAGGTATTGGTACCTGAATTTGGGGGTGTCACATTAATAGCTTATATAGTCTCTTAACAACATATATAAATATCTAGAATAAACAACAACAACAATAATCGCAAGAAAATTGGATCACAAGCTTAAGAGCTCAAAAACCTTCAAAACTCGAAAATCTTCACAAAATCAAATGAAATGGATTTTGGCTTGTTTACCTCCGTGAATCTCTTCCTTGAATGCTATGGAGCTTGGCTAATGTTCTTTTTATTTGCTTTGGCTCCTTATTTCTTCTCTTCTTCTTCACCCGTGCACTCCTTTCTTCTTCTCTCTCTAGAACTTCTTCTTCCTCTCTCTTGTTTCTCTCTCCTTCTCCTTCAAGCAAGCTAGGCAGCTCTCTCTCTCTCTCCAAACTTGTTATCAGCTGATGGTTTGAATGGATGAGCAAGAAGGAGGTTTTGGGAGAAATGGTGAGTGGCTTCGGGAGAGGGGAGGGAGTGCAAGACCAAGTTTGGTGGGTTTGGTCTTGTAACAGGAATGTTGGGAAAAAAAGAATTTCAAGGCATTGGGTGTGGCAATTGCCAACACCTTGTCGACACCTACCTGCATTCCTAAATCCTTATTGGCTAATGGGTTTAAATTGGTTCCCACTTGGGGTAACAAGCAAAAATAAATACCCATATACACAAAAATATATCTAAATACTCCTACTTTTGTACCCAAATTGCTCAATAACTCTACCCACAATTAAAATGGGTATTATCATAAATATTGGGATGGGTAAAAATAATAATACGTGGTTTGTCCATTTATTCGGATAACCCATAATAAACCTTTCGGATAAAATATAAATCCCGAATAAGCTCAAATAAAATTTTCGATGCTTGGAAAAATTATTCCTCCGCATATACGCATTAACAAAATTATTCAAAATCGAAAAAGACGTAAAAATATTATGGCGTGAATAGCGATTTAGCGATTTCTCGCAAAACAAATTTATTCGCTCCCACGCGATAAAATCACTTAACAAACAACACATACACATAATCCAGGTTATCAAATAACCTTTAAACACATCATGTAACACAAAATAACATAAATAAAGATAAATTTTAATAAAAGTCTATTGTATTCAATAAAACTCATAAGCTCAAATTACAAGGCTATCCAGAATTCACGATCGTTACATTCTCCCCCCCCCCCTATAAGGATTTTGTCCCCAGAATTACGACATAAGGTTTAAATAAAAATATGGGGATAGTTCTTTTTCATTCTATCTTCTAACTCCCACGTAGCCTCCTCGGCGTTGTGGTTTCGCCAAACTACCTTCACGGAAGGTATAACCTTATTTCTTAAAACCTGCTCCTTCCTATCAATTATCTGAATAGAAATTTTGTCATACGTTAGATCTTTCTCTATTTGAACAGGCTCGTAGAATATCACATGCTTATAATCAGACTTGTATGGTCGTAGCACTGAAACATGGAACACATTGTGGATATGCTCCAATTCGGGAGGTAAAGCTACCTCGTACGCCACTTCGCCTACTCTTCTCAAAACTTCAAACGGTCCTATGAACCTTGGACTCAACTTCCCTTTCTTCCCAAATCGGATCTTCCCCTTCTAGGGAGATGCCTTCAAAAACACAAAATTACCACTTTCAAAATCTCGGCTTTGACGGTGCAAATCTGCGTACTTCTTTTGTCGGTCTTGAGCTGCTACTAGTTTGGCCTTTATAGTTTTTACGTTATCCACCGTCTGCTGAACTAGTTCTGGTCCCAACAGTCGTCTTTCTCCGACTTCATCCCAACATAACGGTGTTCTGCACTTTCTTCTGTAGAGAGCTTCATGAGGCGGCTTACCGATCCTTGCGTGATAGCTATTGTTATAAGCAAATTCAGCGAGGGGTAAATGGTCATCCAAGCTTCCCTTGATATCCATCACATACGCTCTGAGCATGTCTTCTAAAGTCTGTATTTTCCGTTCGCTCTGCCCGTTAGTTTGAGGATGATAAGCAGTACTTAGTCTCAACTCTTCCAAAAATTTGACGGGAAGCGCGGATCTCGATCTGAAACAATTGACACCGACACTCCATGTCGCGAAACAATTTCCTTTATATACAACTTTGCTAATTGATTTAGATTGAATCAGATCCTTATTGGTAGAAAGTGTGCTGACTTTGTTAATCGGTCCACAATAACCCAAATTGCATCATAGCCCTTCTGTGTGCTTGGAAGTCCCACTACGAAGTCCATTGTAATGTGCTCCCATTTCCATTCTGGTATCTTCAATGGTTGAAGTAGTCCACTCGGTCTTTGATGTTAGGCTTTGACTCGTTGACAGGTGAGACACTTACTGACGCACTCTGCCATCTCCTGCTTCAAATTTGGCCACCAAAAGTGCTGACGAAGGTCCATGTACATTTTTGTGCTTCCCGGGTGAACCGAATATGGTGAATTATGTGCCTCATGCAAGATTGCCTCTCTTAGTTCGGTCACAGCTGGCACCCACACACGTTCTTCGAATCTCAAGATACCATCTTTATCCAACCTGAACTTTTCTTCATCGTTTTCTGCTACTCTTTTCTTTATCCTCGTACATTCCTCATCATTTCCCTGAGCCTCCTTCACATTGTCTAGCAACGTCGGACGAGCTTCCATTATGAATAACCACTCTACTGCTCCTTTCGGACTTTTCACTTCTATCTCCAGCCGCGTCATTTCCTCCACTAGCTCCTCCTGTGTTGTCAACCTGAACAAGCTCTCCCTTCCCTTTCTACTCAATGCATCTGTTACTACGTTTGCCTTCCCCGGGTGATAAAGAATATCACAGTCGTAATCTTTGATTAGTTCCAACCACCTCCTTTGTCGCATATTGAGCTCCTTCTGTGTGAAGATATATTTCAGACTTTTGTGGTTCGTATATATCTCACATTTCTCCCCATAAAGATAGTGTCTCCAAATCATCAATGCAAAAACTACCGCGGCTAACTCCAAGTCGTGGGTAGGGTATCGCTTTTTATAGTCCTTCAATTGACGTGACGCATACGCAATTACCTTGCCATGCTGCATTAGAACATAACCAAGACCTCGGTGCGACACATCACTATACACTACAAAACCTCCTGTATCATCGGGTAGAGATAATACAGGCGCCTCGCTCAATCTCTTCTTCAACTCCTTAAAACTTTCTTCGCACTTTTTCGTCCAAACAAACTTCACAGTTGATAGACTCCACGGCACGCTTGCGTGAGGTGGTCGTCGCCCGGATCGTTTCTAGTAAGCAACTTTGCTGAAACTCTCTCGATATCTTAACCCAACGTCTATTTGGAGACGATAATCTTGATAAATTCGATCACGCAATTGAATTCACGTAGGATGGAACACCAACAACACTTAGACCCTCGTTTAGATGGAAAACGATAATCTCCGTACGATTGTATGATGCGATAAAATAACGCCACACACAACTATGGTTTGTTGTATGATAAGTTAAATATGAATCTCAAAAACAAAACTAAGAAAATAGCTTAGAAATTCTTCAAAGAACCAAAAGTAGAGAATAGCTCTCAATTGTATAAACTCAGAATATTATTGAATTGTGTTTGAATTACAAGCATGAAACTTATTTATACTAGCTATGAAACCCTAGAATCCATAAAGGAAATAACAAATGATTTGGAATCAAAATCCTACCTTAAAATATCCTAATTACAACAGAATTATGAAAATACACTGAAATCCCTAAAATTAAGGAATGAAAATCTGATAAAATCTTCAAAAACGCGTTCCTCAGATTTCGTGTCGCGTGACCGGCGCGGGGCGCGCTTGAAAATGCAAAGTAATGGCGCGGGGCGCGCCAGGTATGCAGATCTTCAAAATGGCTCGGCGAGGGGCGCGCTACAAATGGCGCGGGGCGCTATACTCCTGTATAACCAGCGCGGGGCGCGCTGGACAGGCACAAAACTGGCGCGGGGCACGCCGGGCTGGAATTTTTGGCCTTCTTGACTAGTTCCCAATTCTCAACTTGGAATACAAAATTGTAACATATTCACGAGCTTAGACTCCAACTCCAAAACCTTCATCCTGGAATCTTCATCCTTCCAAGCTTCTTGAATCAATCCGTTAATTCCCTCCTTGAAACGTTTAGCCCGAGCTCTCGTCACTGGTCCAATTCCAACTTACACCGAATTCGCTCCATAGCTCTCATCCTTGTCCAAGCTAGGCATGTCCTCATCATTCCTCTCCTCTTGAAAAGGATTTGTCCTCAAATCATCACTTACATCAAACGGACTTAGATCAGAAACGTTAAATGTGGCACCACGTTATACTCACCAGGCAAATCCAATTTGTAGGCATTGTCGTTGATGCGTTCAAGCACTTGAAATGGACCATCCCCTCTCGGAAGCAATTTCGATCGTCTTTGAGCTGGAAACCTTTCCTTCCTCATATGAAGCCAAACCCACTCTCCTAGTTCAAAGATCACTTGACGTCGGCCCTTGTTGGCTTGTTTAACATATTGCTCCGTCCTCGTTTCAATGTTAAGCCTTGCCTTTTCATGTATCTGCTTAACAAATTCAGCCTTTTTCTTTCCATCCATGTTAGTCAATTCAAAAATAGGTAATGGCAATAAATCCAACGGTGTCAAAGGATTAAAACCATAAACAATTTCAAATGGTGAAAATTGTGTAGCAGAATGAACAGATCGATTATATGCAAACTCAACATGCGGTAGACACTCTTCCCAAACTTTAATATTCTTTTTGATAATAGCCCTTAACAATGCAGATAAAGTTCTATTAACTACTTCTGTTTGACCATCAGTTTGTGGGTGACAAGTAGTGGAAAATAACAATTTAGTACCTAACTTACACCACAAGGTCTTCCAAAAATAACTCAAGAACTTAGTATCTCTATCAGAAATAATTGTTCTAGGCATACCATGCAATCTAACAATTTCTCTAAAGAACAAATCAGCTACATGAGAAGCGCATCAGTTTTGTGACATGGAATAAAATGTGCCATTTTCAAAAACCTATCCACGACCACAAATATCGAATCATGACCACGCTTAAACCTAGGTAAACCCAACACAAAATCCATAGATATATCAATCCAAGGTTCATTAGGTATAGGCAATGGCGTATACAATCCATGAGGTTGAACACGAGACTTAGCTTGTTTACACGTAATGCATTTACCACAAATTCTTTCCACATCTCGTTTCATATGAGGCCAATAAAAATGTTCTTTCAAAACAGATAGTCTTTTCAACACCAAAATGACCCATTAAACCTCCCCAATGTGATTCCCTAATCAACAACTCTCGCAAAGAACATGCAGGTATACACAACTTATTTTCCCGAAATAGGAAACCATCAACTTTAAAGTATTTACCTACAACATTCTTTTCACAAGATTTAAACTCTTCACAAAAATCAAGGTCATTAACATACAACTCTTTAATTCGTTCAAAACCAAGCAATTTTATATCAAGAGTATTTAATAACACGTACCTTCCCGAAAGAGCATCAGCAACAACATTCTCTTTACCTTGCTTGTAACGGATAACATACGGAAATGTCTCAATGAACTCCATCCACCTTGCGTGTCTTTTGTTCAACTTATGCTGTCCCTTTAAGTACTTCAAAGATTCATGATCAGTATGAATCACGAACTCTTTTGGCTAAAGGTAGTGTTGCCACGTCTCCAAAGCTCAAACCAATGCATACAACTCCTTATCATATGTTGGATAATTCAAAGATGTTCCACTCAATTTCTCACTGAAGTATGCTACTGGCTTTCCTTCTTGCATCAGCACCGCTCCAATTCCTATACCTGAAGCATCACACTCAATCTCAAAAGTTTTAGCAAAGTTAGGCAAAATAAGCAAAGGCGCATTAGTTAATTTATCCTTAATTAAATTAAATGCCTTTTCCTGTTCATCACCCCCACTTAAATCCTACACTTTTCTTGATCACTTCAGTCAATGGTGTTGTGATGTCGCTAAAGTTCCGCACAAAGCGTCGGTAGAAACTCGCGAGTCCATGAAAACTACGAACTTGACTCACATTTGTCAGACTCGGCCACTCACGGATTGCACGTATCTTCTCATCATCAACTTGTATTCCCTGTGAACTAACAACAAAGCCAAGAAACACAACTCTATCCGTACAAAACGTGCACTTTCCCATGTTAGCAAACAACTTCTATTTTCTAAGAACATCTAAAACAGATTTTAAATGCAATGCATGTTCTCCCAAGTTTTTGCTATATATCAAAATATCATCAAAATAAACTACCACAAATTTTCCAATGAATGATCGCAAAACATAATTCATCAATCTCATGAAAGTGCTAGGTGCATTAGTTAAACCAAAAGGTAACACTAACTTCTCATATAAACCATATTTTGTTTTGAAAGCAGTTTTCCATTCATCACCCTCTTGTATTCTAATTTGATGATACCCACTTTTCAAATCAATTTTAGAAAATATACATGACCCATGCAATTCATCTAACATATCATCTCAACGTGGAATGGGATGTCGATATTTTACCGTAATATTATTCACCGCTCGACAATCTATGCACATGCGCCATCTCCTATCCTTTTTAGGCACTAAGATCACCGGAACTGCACATGGACTCATGCTCTCTCTTACGAACCCCTTCTCCATAAGTTCGCCAACTTGCTTTTGCAACTCCTTCGTTTCCTCGGGATTGCTCCGATAAGCTGGACGGTTTGGAATGGTTGCACCGGGTACGAAGTTAATTTGATGCTCAATTCCCCGAATAGGTGGTAATCCTTGTGGAAGCTCCTCGGGAAACACATCCTTGTAATCCTGCAAAAGAGATGAAACAACACTAGGCAAAGAAGAATCGTTAGCGTTAGTATTCAAAAGCGCCTCCTTATACCGAAGTATAATCATCGGCTGTTTAGCATCTAAAGCTCGCCTCACATCACTCTTTTTTGCATAGATATTGGTTTTTCGCTCCTCATCTTTTCTTTTCTCTCTTATTTTTCCCCTCATTATTTTTTTCCACATTATTTTTCTTTTCTTCACTCTCTTTCCTTTTTTCATGATCTCTCTACAGATGAATTTGATCCTCATGCACCTGTTGTGGCGACATAGGACATAAAGTAACCTTCCTTTTATTGTGAACAAAAGAATATTCATTTGTAAAGCTATCATGCTTCACACGTCTATCAAATTGCCATGGTCGACCAAACAATATGTGACCCGCCTGCATTGGAACCATATCGCACAAAATTTCATCCACATACTTCCCAATAGTAAACGACACCAACACCTGTTTAGTCACTTTAATCTCATTACTATCGTTGAGCCACTGCAATCGATATGGTTGAGGATGTTTGGTTGTGGAAAGTCCTAATTTCTCCACCATAACCGTACTTGCCACATTCGTGCAACTACCTCTATCGATCACGACACAACAAATCTTCACATTCACAAGGCACATAGTATGAAATAAATTTTCACGCCGCTCGCCGCTTTCCTCCTTCACTTGTACACTAAGTACCCTTCTCGTCACCAAAACTTCCCCAAATATTGCAACTTCCCTGTCTTCTATCTCCTCTAATGGTGGCATATAATCAGTATCACTGTCTTCCTCCTCGGTCTCTATTTCACCATTATTAAGTAACAACATTATCCGTTGATTTGGACATTGACTCGCAATATGGCCCTTGCCTTGACACTTAAAACATTTAATATCACGATTACGACTAAAAGAAGGTAGTTCAGTTTTACCTCGCGTTCCACGGTTAGTCGTGTTTGGTTTAAACTCCACCTTGGGCTTGACTACAGCTGGTTTCTCCCCTCGCCTACCCGAATTAGATTTCCATGATGATCCCGAATTAGGTATCGATCGTTGGTTACCTCTGCTCTTAAGCTGTTTCTCAATCTTGATAGTCATGTGTACCATATCCTCCAATACCACGTAATGTTGTTGTTGATCGATTTCACAACCGAAAAATACGCACAAGTATATGCGGTCAACAAGTAATAAAGTGATAAGAGAGAGTTGTCGAACCCATAGGGAATTAACTCTAATGTATGCCCAATGACTAATTCAATATCGACTCGATCTAAATCAAACTCTTGCATTTGAGAGATAAGTAGAGGTTACATCTAAATTGCATGACATATAAATAACAAGAATAGATAGATAAAGGTCTAAGATTACAATTTTCCCCATTCAAGCATTTTGTCAAACACTTGGCGTGCAATGCTTTGTTCAAATATCTTAACTCTCCTTTTAGATCAATTAACCACATAGAATTGACATCCAAGAAATCACAATTACGTAAGAGCCTCTGTCGATGGTCAATTACGAATCTTCCTAAAGCGGCATGTAGGTATATGTCTATCCTACACACTATCAAGAGACTAATTTCAAGAATAATTAATAAGACACATGTCACTAAATCTCGTTAACCACCCTTTCAATTACCAACTTTCACATAGGAAGTCATTAAGATTAGATTCTCAATTGGTTGCACATGGTATCTAGGTATATGTCTATCCTAAATATAATCAAGTTACCTATCATTAAGGATAATCAACAAGACACACGTCAGTAAATCTCAATTAATCACCCACAATAATCTTTAACTTTCACATGATATCATAACTAGGTCTCAACACTATAATCCGTTTGTCAAGTTCATATAGGTTCCCACGGTAATTACGAGCCAAGCAATTAATTTATAAGCATAGGTTATGATAACCAATTCATAAGAGTAATAATAAACAAAGGAAGAGAAATCAATTCAAATAAGCAATGGGTTCAATTACAATTTCAAACCAAAAACTGAAATCAAAATAAATAAACAAAGCAATAAGCCTAACTAACATCCTTGGAGTACAAAGCTAGATGAAAAGATTAGAGATGAACTCCCTTTTGATCTTCTTCTTTCCTTGTATTGCAGCCCTTGTTGGTGGAGCAAGCCTTCCATTGTTGTTGGTTGCTCAAGCTTCCCCATTGGGGAGCTTGAGCTACCTTTTCTCCTTCTTGCTCTAGGTTAGCTTCCACCCTCCAAGAATGCTGATTTTAGAAGTCTAGGATATGTTAAAATGGAGGCTACATGTTGTATTTATAGTGTCTTATGCAAAACCCTAGCTTAGCCCACGAAAAATGACCAAAAACCCGCTCCAATTGCTTAAAAACTGACCCAGGCGCGCTGCCCAGCAGCCATTGGTGCGCCCGCACGCTGGCTGGTGTGCCCGCGCCCTTGCCGCTGCCCAGCCGCGCGCGCCCATGCCGCCTAACACAGTGCGCCCGCGCCCATTCCGCGCGCCCGCGCCCACTCTGCTGTCACCCAACTCAGCTTTGACCTCTGTTGGTAAAATGGCCATAACTTCTTTGTCCGAACTTGGATTTAGGCGTGTAAATAGGCTATGGAAAGCTAAGAAAGAGCTCTACAACTTTCATAACTGGAGCTTAGCGATATAATGGCCGCAGGAAGTCTCAAATTGAGCCCGAAGCAACTACTGTGTAAAATGCATGCCAAATCCGATGGTAAAATGGCCATAACTCTCTCATACGAACTTCAAATTGGATGATTCAAGATGTACTGGAAAGCTAAGAAGAATATCAACAACTTTTGTTCTTTGCGTTTTGAGAGAAAAGGATCGGATCATGGTTGAAATTGAGCCGCAAGCAGCTGCTATGTCAATGTTGAGCTGAAAATGGCACTCAAGGCACTCCAAACGTTGACGCTCAAATAGCCTTTGCTCCAATTCCTACAAAACTAAGTAAAAACACATAAAAATAATATAAAACACATAAAAACGATACAAAACAATATTTTACGCAAACATGATAAAAATACATAAAAACCAAACGAAAAGACTCAGGATTTACAAATTATCAAGCTCAAAAGTGCCTAATTTGTGTATATAAAATACACTCATCAGTTGTCGTTCCACTAGATCCGCGATTTCCCAATTCAGTCCTGCCGAAAATCTAGCCATTGTTGATTCACTATCCTCATTTATATTTACTCTAGCCATCAACATCTCCATATCCTTGTAATAATCCTCTACACTTCAACTACCTTGTTTCAAGCTTTGTAAACCCCTAACTATCTCTCGGTGATAGTAATCTGGAACGAACCTCTTTTTCATCACTACTTTCATATCTTCCCAAGTTTCAATTGGACGTTCTCCACACCTCCTCCGGCTGATCGTCAACTGATCCCACTAGGTAACATCATAAGCTGAGAATTTCGTGGCGGCAAATTTTACTCTCTTTAGCCCCGAGTAGTTATGACATTCAAATATCCAATCCATCTTATTTTCCCACTCTAGATATGCCTCCAGATCACTCCTTCCATGGAAAGTTGGAATTTTCATTTTTATACTATCCAAGTTGTTATCCTCTTTATCTCGCACTCCTCTATCTCTAGCTCCTCGTTGCCTCCGATGTAAGAAGTCGGACTCTCAATCCTCCTCTTCACTAAATCCTCCGTCATTGAAATTAGTTTCTTCCACTCTAGCTCCTTTTTACAGGAATACTCCTTTTTGATGAGTTCCTTGACGGTTTTGAGATGATTCTCCTCGAGTAACACTTAATTGGTCCAAGCGCTCATGCACCTATTCCATTGCAATATCCAACCTCCTACCCCATTCCTTATTCATGGCTTCAATCATCAACTTCATATCAGCTGACAATGAAGGTTCTACAAAAGTTCCCTTATCCTTTGAGTTAGACATATTTCCTGCAAAACAGAGGTTAGTAGCAAAATATTTTCCTCACCACTCCTTTACGTGTTTCGCTCGATTAATGTTTCACTCGTGTATCACTCAATAGGCTTTTTCCCTCGATTAATCCCACCACTAAGCCTTTTACCTCTAATTATTCTCTCTAATAGGTTCTTTTCGAATTTACCTAGCAAAATTCTCGGTTTTACTAATCAATTCAAAAATAACTTATCACGAACAATATAGTCGGTAAGAATAGAAGTAACAACAATCTCAATTACGAAACTGAAATCAAATTCTACGAACAAATTGAAATAACTGCAATAATAAAATTTTCTATACTTTTTTTTACTCACAACTTCAACGAAAACAATAAAGATAGATACTTAGCTAGATAACACAACTTTAATACCAAATGATAAACTCCACGGCACGCTTGCGTGAGGTGGTCGTCGCCCGGATCATTTCTAGTAAGTAACTTTGATGAAACTCTCTCGATATCTTAACCCAACGTCTATTTGGAGATGAGAATCTTGATAAATTTGATCAAGCAATTGAATTCATGTAGGATGGAACACCAACAACACTTACACCCTCGTTTAGATGGAAAACGATAATCTCCGTACGATTGTATGATGCGATAGAATAACGCCACACACAACTATGGTTTGTTGTATGATAAGTTAAATATGAATCTCAAAAGAAAAACTAAGAAAATAGCTTAGAAATTCTTCAAAGAACCAAAAGTAGAGAATAGCTCTCAATTGTATAAACTTCTCAATATTATTGAATTGTGTTTGAATTACAAGCATGAAACTTATTTATACTAGCTATGAAACCCTAGAATCCATAAAGGAAATAACAAATGATTTGGAATCAAAATCCTACCTTAAAATATCCTAATTACAATAGAATTATGAAAATATATTGAAATCCCTAAAATTAAGGAAAGAAAATCTGATAAAATCTTCAAAAACGCGTTCCTCAGATTCCGTGCCGCGTGATTGGCGCGGGGTGCGCTAGAAAATGCAAAGGAATGGCGCGGGGCATGCCAGGTATGCAGATCTTCAAAATGGATCGGCGCGGGGCGCGCTATACTCCTGTATGACCAGCGCGGGGCGCGCCGGATCAGGCACAAAACTGGCGCGGGACGCGCCGGGCTGGAATTTTTGGCCTTCTTGAGTAGTTCCCAATTTTCGACTTGGAATACAAAATTGTAACATATTCACGAGCTTAGACTCCAACTCCAAAACCTTCATCCTGGAATCTTCATCCTTCCAAGCTTTTTAAATCAATCCGTTAATCCCCTCCTTGAAGCGTTTAGCCCGAGCTCTCGTCACTGGTCCAACTGGAACTGGCACCGAATTCACTCCATAGCTCTCATCCTTGTCCAAGCTAGGCATGTCCTCATCAACAGTCTTCCTCGTTAAATTGGTCAACCGGATCGCTATCTTGGAAAAATCTTGGATAAATCTTCGATAGTACCCAGCTAACCCTGAGAAATTCCGCACCTCAGTCGGTGTCCTTGGTTGTTCCCAGTTACTCACCGCCTCCACCTTTGCAGGATCCACTGAGATTCCATCTCCGTCTATCACGTGCCCTAAAAAGTGTACCCTTTCCATCCAAAATTCGCATTTAGAAAATTTCACGTACAACTTCTCCCTTCTTAGTGTTTCTAATATCGCCACCAGATGCTTGACGTGCTCCTCTTCGGTCTTCGAATAAATTAGAATGTCATCGATGAAAACTACCACAAACTTGTCTAGGTACGGCTTAAGAATTCGATTCATTAAATCCATAAATGCTGCTGGCGCATTTGTCAAACCGAAAGACATCACCAAAAATTCATAGTGATCGTACCTCGTACGGAATGCAGTCGTAGGCACATCCTCCTTCCTTACCTTTAACTAGTGATATCCGGTCCTCAAATCTATCTTCGAGAAATATCTTGCTCCTTGCAGTTGGTCGAAAAGGTAGTCGATTCTTGGTAATGGATATTTGTTCTTGATCGTTGCCTTGTTCAACTCTCGGTAGTCGATACACAGTCTTATCGATCTGTCCTTCTTCTTGACGAACAAAACTGGTGCTCCCCATGGGGATACACTCAGGTGAATATACCCATTATCTAGTAATTCTTGAAGTTGTATCACCAATTCCTTCATTTCTACTGGCGCCATGTGATACGGGGCCTTTAAAATTGGTGTCGTCCCTGGCGCTAGATCTATTGTAAACTCAATTTCCCTGTCTGGTGGAAGATCGGGTAAATCGTCTGGAAACACATCTTGAAATTTCCTCACGATCGGTATATTCCTCATCTCTACTCCCCCTTTCTTCATATCTACAATATAGGCTAAATAGCCTACGCATCCCTTCCTTAACAATTTCTTGGCCTGCATCATCGTAAGACAACATGATTGTCTAAGCGATGTGCTACCATAAAACACCACCCTAGACCGGTTCGGAGTCCGAAGGTTCACACTTTTGTTGTGAAAGTTAATTATTGTTGCATTGTCATACAACCAATCCATTCCCAATATCACATCAAACTCTCCCAATTTAATCGGGATCAAATCTACATTCAGGTTATGACCCTTAATTTTAGCACAACAATTACGGTATATGAACTCTATAGGGATTACCTCCTCATTAGCAATTTCTACACTCAAGGGATGTTCTAGCCGCTCTTGGGGTAAGTTTAATCGTCTAGCAAATGCTTCAGACACAAACGAATAGGTAGCACCCTAATCAAATAATACGCAAGCATTTATATCATTGATCGGGATAATACCTGATACCACATCCCTTGAAGCTACGACATCTTGGGCAGTCATGTTGAATATCCTGGAGGTTGGTCGACTAGGCTGAGCAGGTCCACCAATCATTGGCTTGTTGTTTTCTCCTTTGTAGCCACTTCCTCCGCTGTTTCCTTTCTGGGGGCAATCCTTGATCCAGTGCTCGGCCGATCCACACGCAAAGCATCCACAGAGTTTCTTCGGATTTGGGCATTTTGGTGCTATATGTCCCTCTTGACCGCAGTTATAGCAAACACTACGTCCCTTCCAGTATTCTCCTAGGTGATTTTTTCCACATTTTGACATGCCTCAATTCTCTTTTTGAATCCTCCTTAATTGCTTCCGGTCGGATTGGTGTTGGTACTATTATTGTTGCCTCCTTCCCACTTTCTCTTTCCTAGGTTGCCTCCCCCGCTACTACTTCCTCCGCGATGGTCACCTCCGCTTTTCTTATTCTTCCTTTCCCTATTGTATTGACTCAAGGCCTCACTCCCACCTTCAGCAATGATGGACTTCTCTAGTAGTGCATTAAAAGTCTCGATCTGGAGCACAGACACCTTACTGTATACCCATGGCTTTAGCCCTTGTTCGAACCGTTGTGCCTTTTGTTCTTCTGTATCCACTTGGTGTGGCGCAAAGCATGCGAGTTCATTAAATTTGCGGCGTACTGCGCCACTGTCATATCCCTTTGCTTCAGTTCCAGAAACTTTACTTTCATCCGACTTTTCATGCTCTTCGGAAAGTAGTTCTCGAAGAACAGTTCCTTGAATCTTTCCCATGGTACTACCCCTTCGCCGACCCGATGTTGATTGGCCTCCCACCAATAGTTCGCCTCTCCCTTCATCATGTAGGTGGCAAATGCCGTTTTCTGGTTTTCTCCCATGCGTACGATGGTAAAAGCCTTCTCTATTTCTTTGACCCAAGACTGGGCCTCGATCGGGTCGGTCGTTCCTTTGAACTCTGGGGGTCCCACACTTTTGAAGTCTTTAACATTTGTTACAGGGATAGTTGGGGGAATGGGGTTTCCGGGTCCCGCATTCCTGCCTTGGAATACTCCCTCTAGTAGGTCTGTTAGCCGCTGCATGGGGTCTGCTTGGCCCCCTCCATTATTCACCGATCCCTCGGGTGTTTGTGGAACTAGTATTCTACGCGGCGACATCTTCTGTTTAATGGAAGAAAATTTAATGTTATAATCCCATTACACCTCGTACATATAACACTTATCCTACACAAAATGCATAACGTTGGGATTACAATCACAAAATCACACATTGCTAGACACATAAACTAAACAGTCTATTCGAGTATGTGACGCTCCATCGCGCTATCATACTCCACATGCCCCATACGGGTCATCAATTCTCGACTCATGGTACGGCGAGTCTGTCTTTCCTCGACTGGATAATGGTATACATCATCTATTCGTCTACCAATCGCTGTGCTAAAAGCATAACCCATTCTATTCATCTATCTCTGGCATCCTATAGCCACGATACACTACAAATAAATTCTATTAGGATCTCATGGTAAAATATAAATCCATTGTAGGGAATGAAAGTATATATCACGTCTCCACAGACTCACTATAAAAAGTCTACTAAAATTAACACATAAAACTCTATATGAGCTTTGTGCCATCCTATTTCTTTCTTTCACTTCTAAAGTTATAGCCTAAGGGTTCTCTCTCCTAAGGTTTATAACCTATGGCTCTAATACCAACCTGTGACGTTCCCAAATCTGGGTTGCCTTAACCTCGAATTCGGTGCATCACTGTGCAACTCATAAACCATTCTAATAATAACTTATGCGGAATAATAAAATATTTACATTGATTTAACATAAATATTCTCGTCCCAAGTCTCGAAACCATAACTAAAACATGACATAACTAGTACACAATGACTAATACATAATACTAATAAGTTTGAATACATAACACAACTTAGAATATGATAAGTGGGTTTTATACCTACGAATCGGATACCAATGAATTCAGATTATTGTTTATTTCCTTGGATTGTAGTTACTTTTCATGCATTTTATGTGTTTTTGTAGGTTGCACACGTTGGGGATTGACTTGGCGAGAATTGAGTGGATTCAACAGTTGTAGATGCAGAGTTGCAGGAAATCAGTGCAGCGTGGCCGCGCCCAAAATGACCTAGGGAGCAGCGCAGCCGCGCCGGTCTTCAGAGTTGCAAAATAATTTGTCTGCCAGTGCAGCGCGGCCGCGCCCAGTCAAGCTTATTCCAAGCACGGCCACGCCAGTTCGGGAGTTGACCAGAGTTGACTTTTCAATTAATTAAAGCAACCTGATGTGTAATTGGTTTTCAGACTTCTATATTAGTTAGGATTTTTATCAGATATTATAAATAGTTGGTTTAAGTCAATTTTAAGGGTGTTGAACTTATTATTAGAAAACCCTAGTTTTGGAGCAAATTGTGAAGACTTGAAGCAAGTTGCTAGCAGGAGGAAATCAACGTAGGAGCTAGAGAGAGATTCAAGGATTACTCATCAGTTTTTGTTCTTCTCTCTTTCTTTTATTTTGATTTTTGAATGCTATTAAATTTGTGGATGATGGATTCTAGTTTAATTATGAACTAAATTTCTTTTTAAGGCTATAATGGATCTTATTGTGTAGTTTTGTTTGACATGCTTCCTGGATAGTTATGATTAGTTATTATTGGATTGTCTATTATGGTTTATGCTTAATTGTTTAATTATTTGGCCAGTAATTACCGGGATAATCTATATGAACTCGAGAGATGACGTATAGGTTTAGATCTGACCATAATAACATGTGATTGTGCATTCTAATTGTCGTTGGAATTCATAATTTGTCTTTAGGATAGAAATATACCTATTCACCTGTGACTCCCCCGAATCCGGGTCCGTTGAACCTCAGATTCGGTGCTCACGGTAACATTTCTTTGAGCTGTTTAATATATTACAAACTTAATATTTATATCAGAGTTGTCTATTCCCCAGGTATGGCAACCTTTAATTACATTCCTTACATGTTACATAATGTATATGATCACAATACAAAAGATTAATTATTACAGATAACACCATACAACTTATTCCTTCAGCTTTCTATTTCCCTTGTCCTTGCCAGAGCCTTCTGGTCGATCACACTTAGCTGAAAACATTTAAGTCAAAGCAAGAATGAGCATTCAATTGCTCAGCAAATAATAATAATCAATAAACATTAGCTGAAAGAAGTAAATGTTTTCTTTGAGGACTACTTCTACCACGGATCAAAAGTGGTGAAGTCATTTGAAACCATTCTTAACAACATATCAACTCATTTTAAGATTTTTGAAACAACTGAGTGACTTTTGAATACTGAGAGGTCAAAAGACCATGAACTGTTATTTTTCATTTGTGAAAAGGTTTAAACAGAAATTCATCTGTAAACCGTCTGGTCTTACTGACACGGAGGATGATCAGTCCCGTTGTGCCCTGTATTGATCAACACTATATAATACATCTCTGCCATTGGCGCATAAAATTTTTTATCACCGCTTTTAGCGCATAAAATTTCCCTATTTCGGGTTGTTCATACTCAGTTAGGAGTCCTAACTAAAACAATTAAGTTGGACGACTTTATCATAACCAATAACATTCGACAAATACTTTTCAAATCGTGTCTAGCTGGGACAAATAGCTTAGACAATCTTTAAACTAGGGGTACATACTGAAATTTAATAGTATGTATCAGAACTTATCAACGAATTTCGAATTCAAGGGTAATTGATAATGTACAATAGTTTATACAAGTGGGGACACTTGCATAACCAAACTTAGAATACAAATTTTCAATATGAGTCATAGCAATTCAGTAATGAGATACTTTTAACAATGAACGAATCGAAGTAAATTTGAATTTATAATAATTACAACAATTTGTACAAGTGAGGACACTTGCACAAAGAACAGAACAATTTTGATTATAAATACATCACATAAGACAATATCGAGATATTTGAAATCAATAGATAGCTGGAATAAAGTTTAAGAATACTTGCATAACATATGGATCCATTGCATAAAGTAAATGCAAGGTTACGATAATTGTACAAACGAATAACAAAGATCATTATGGATATGAATAATTAACAATAATTATTCACGAGCATGCTTTGAAATTGCTAACTCATGTTGAGTTAGGAAATAGCATAACATATACCTGTTTGCACAAAATAAAAGTAGTGCGTAAGGTTTAGATACTTGCACAGTAAAGAAAGAGTTCAGATACTTGCACAACATACGAATCCAATTCATAATGTAAATGAAAAGGATGGGATACTTGCTCAATGTAAAAGTTGAGTAAGATGGAACTTGCTTAGCAGAATAACAGTAAGATTTGAATATTGGTATAACATGAACCATGTATAACATATACCTGTTTGCACAAAATAAAAGTAGTGCATTGCCTTGGTCGTTGACTACTGCTACGCAATTTAATTTAACTTCTTTTGAAAGACCTATAAGTTATAAGATGGATCTTTCAGTCAGCCAATCATATTATACCTTATTATATCACTTCTTTATAAGTAAATTATCTAACATTCAACCACATAATCAAATATTAGATAACACATTAACACCGTACACATTCAATTCTAAAGTTAGCACACATCGAGTCTTTAACAGTGTTCAATATAGTATGCTGAGTGGTTTTTCACAAACAACCAACAAACTAGTTTCTGTCTCGTCTACACTGTTTTCACAGTGAATTAGATCGGTTGCTAGTTCGTATATACCTTCGCTCCCTGAAGGAATTGTTTAGCCCAGATACTATACATCGACTATTAAAGAGTACGACTGTACCACTACTTTATCATATATCTTATGAATTAACGCTAAGTCTTTCATTATATAAGTCTTTCTTTATGTTCCTGTAAGTTAAACACCCAATCCAGTAAACTGGATTCCAAATCCAGCAAACTGGATTCCAATCTAGCAAATTGGATTCCAACCTGGATTACAATCCAGTAACTTGGATTCAAATTATTCAATTTAGCCAACTATTTTTGCCAATCCAGCAACCTGGATTCGAACTAACTTATAATCCAGCAACCTGGATGCACACTATTCAATTCAGCAAGCTGGATCACACTATTCAGCAAGTTGGATTAAAACAGTTTTCTATTTTATTAAATAATTTATTTAATCATTCTAAAATGCCACAAATATTATACCACCTTACAAATGACCAAAATCCTTATCAAGAGTCTGTATAAACCATATTTAGGGTTCTTAAGCCATAAAAACCCATTTTCCAAATTTTCAACTTCACATAATTAATTAAATTCGTTTATCCATAACTTCATCATTTACATGAAAAATAGCAAACCATTTTCAAAATCATTTCTTTTCTGGAAATAGACTATACATCGACTATTAAAGAGTACGACTGTACCACTACTTTATGAATTAACACTAAGTCTTTCATTATATAAGTCTTTCTTTATAATCCTGTAAGTTAATTACCTAATCCAGCAAACTGGATTCCAAATCCAGCAAACTTGATGGCAATCCAGCAAACTGGATTCCAACATGGATTACAATCCAGCACACTGGATTCAAACTATTCAATTCAGCTAACTATTTTTGCAATCCAGCAACCTGGATTCAAACTATTCTACAATACAACAAACTAGATTCAAACTGTTTTCTATTTTATTAAATAACTCATTTAATCGTTCTAAAATGCCATAAACATTATACTTTCTCGCCAATGACCAAAACCCTTATCAAAAATCTGTATAAACCATATATAGGGTTCTCAAGCCAGAAAAAGCCATTTTCCAAATTTTCAACATCACATAATTAATTAAATTCATTTATCCACAACTTCATCATTTACATGAAAAATAGCAAATCATCTTCAAAATCATTTCTTTTCTGGAAATAGACTACATATTGTCCCCTTATGAAAATATATTTTTTCCGAAATTTTTAAAATTCATTTACTATATTTAAATAGCCCAAAATAGCCAAATCTTGCTACATTTTTCATAAATCGAAACGTTGTTAGAAAATTTACAGGGTATGTTCCTTCTATATATATATACTCCCAGTAATTATTTCATAATTGTTGGATTTAACCACAAAGCGTTATTCAAGAATACTTTTGACAGTGGTCCCTCACGATAAAATCCATAACTTTTATTCTACAAGGTCAACAATTTTTCAATTTTTACAGGACTCACATAACTTCCCATATTATCACACCAAATGTTCTTAGAATTTTTAGAGTAAAAAAGTGGACGAAAATACCCCTGGATGTGAACAGTCAGCAAGCTTTATTCCAGTTTTGAGAAAAGCTTGGACAGTTTAGACTAAATCAGTTGCTACGAATTTTGTACTTATTATTTTTGAGTTCTACCGCTTGGGTTTAATAGTTAACTTATATATCTAGCACTACTCTTTGACGTATCGCAAAAAAAGTTTATAGATTTCAAATGGTAACTATATAAAGTGGAAGAAGATTATGCTTTTCTAACCCTTTTTAAAATGAACTTGTTTTCTTATCTTTTTCTAAACTCTTAAACCCCCCAAATAGGTAAGATCTAAACACAAAACACTTATTAACATATAGATCTAAGGTTTTAGACCTCAAGATCATAAACTTTATATAATAAAAATCAAACCAAAACAAAGAGAAATACACTTTATTAAAGTTGAAATTGGTTATACCTTTGCTTTATTTTCTTCTTTCTTTCTTCCTAGGCTTTGATTATGGAACTTGAAGCTTGCAAAATCTCTCTCCCTCTTGCCGTGAGCCCCTCCCTCTTCTCTCTCAAGGTATTATTTTGGAAAGAAGAATGGTAGATGAGAGAGAAGGAAGTAGATTTTTAAATTCTATTTTCTCTCTCTCTCAAACTAGGAAAAATGAAAAGATGAACAAATGTTGCTTTATTAAATCTAATACTTGCATAACCTATAGATATATGAATTATATCTATATATTTTGTCATAATTGCAAGTATACTTTCTTTGACAACTTGGTGATGTATCATTATTACTAGTTGTACTTTTTTTCATCCATTACAAGTTAGCTACTTAATAATTCAACACCTCACCTTTTTAGGACACCATGTGGCCGGCTATCCCTCTTCCACATTGCTTCATTTTTTCTTCTCTTTTATAGCTTTAATGAATTAATAAACAAGTTGCTAAAATATCTTCCAAGTGGTCACTAATTGGACTTTATTTTAAATCACTCGGGCTCACTATTAATAAGTTTAGGCCACTAGTTTTCTAATTTTATTATTTCATGCTTGGTTACTAATTTAATAAGTGTTGGGTCAATTTAATAAGTCCACACATTAATTATCCAAGTCCACAATTAAATAAATTAGTGGCTTGGTTAGTAAACTAATTAGGCTAGTCCATTAGTATTCCTTACTAATTGGACTATTAAAATAAATTATACTTATATCACATAGTTCTCATTATCCATAATACACATACATTCATTTTAAATACAATTATAACAATAATTGTATTAATCATTAAAATTCATAAGCATAGATCAAATTAGGTTTTGATCATCCCTTTATCTTTGTCTCATTTACCATACTTAGTCAATTTAAAATAAATTGACTAGTCTTACAAATTCATATCATAAAGAAATAATCATAGTAATAATAATAATATTAATAATCATTTATTAAAATATACATTTATTGTTTAAATAATATAGTAATTATATTTTTATAAATAATCATATATCTTTAATATAAAAATTAACTTATTAACAGAATATAATTTATAATTATCAACTATTTCTTTAATAAGAAATTTACTTGAAACCATATTTGAAATAAATATATATGTACATATTACCTATTCACATTCCTTTCCTTGCACACATTCCCATAATTGCTTTAATATATCGAAAATCTTAGGTTATTACATTCACCATATGTAATCTAATAGGGAATCTAAACTTTAAATCCTTTTTAATTGTAATTCACATAGAGATATAGTGGATTAGTTAACTAGGTTGATTATCTTGAATCTATCATTTGTGGATTTGAGTTAAGTATGGACTTTGGTTTCACCACCTGAGGGCATTAAGCCTATTGGGTGTAAATGAGTCTTTAAGAGAAAGACTGGAGCAGATGGCAAGGTAGAGACCCATAAGGCCCGACTGGTTGCAAAAGATTTCAAACAATGACAAGGAGTTGACTATGATGAAACCTTCTCACCAGTAGTTATGCTCAAGTCCATTCGGATTTTGCTTGCAATTGCAGCTTATTATAACTACGAGATCTGGCAAATGAACGTGAAAACGGCCTTCCTCAATGGAGAGCTTGAGGAGAATGTATATATGATACAACTAGAGGGTTCTGTTTCAACGGTTGGAACAAACGAAGTCTGTAAGCTACAACGATCCATTTATGGATTGAAGCAAGCTTCTCGAAGATGGAACATCCGTTTTAAGGAGATAATCAAAAGGTTTGATTTTATCAAAAATGAGGATGAACCTTGTGTGTACAAGAAGGTTAATGGGAGCGCTGTTTCATTCCTTGTATTATATGTGTCGACGCCGGGTTTTTCTCTTCTCTTTTGGTCTTTTAGTCTTTTCCAATTTTAGCCCTTTGATTTAATGATGCTTTGGAAAAGGTCGGCATTGATGTCGACGGGGTTTTGAAAGATCGTGTTTTATGATGAGCCAATTAACCAGAGTCGCCAGTTGGTATATTTGAAATGGATGTACCAACTCATCCGAGTTTTCGTGTTTTATAAATCGCTGGCTCATATGTGACTTCGAATTAATTGGTCTGCGAATCGAGATTCATAGAGTTCGGGGGCTTGCTTAAGTGAGGGGAAGGTGTTAGGCACCCCTCGACTTCCGTGAAACACGGTTACCGCAATCTTGATGCTTTCCTATCCTTTAATTCATGAATGGGTGTGTGTAGGTGCGCGTGTGTGTGTGTGTATGTGTGCCTATGTGAATGTTGTGGTGAATTGTATGAAAGAGTCATTTGGATTTTAGGGAAGATCATGCTTTAATTTGAGAACGCTTCGGAATGTCTTTTCGATATACACGAGAAAGCTTTATTCTTTATGAGAAAGGTTTGATTTTAATTGTCCAAAACTATGGGATTTTCATTAAGTGTCGTTTTAACAAAACAAGAGTTTTAAACCTTCGTCAAAATAGGAATCGAGATCTATACGTTGCTTTCATAAAATGATGGGCAATTTCTAGGATCTCTTTCACCCTATGCACAAAGATTTAATAAAACGTCAATTATTTATAAAATCATTTCGTGTGATGTTTTGGAAAACGATTTTCCTTTGGCTTTCTCGTTAGATAGGAATCGACATTCATTAACGTTTCTCAAATTTTAACCTCGTGATTCGAATATCCTACTTTGATTGATTTTATGAAAATCTTATCATTTAGCTTTGAAATCAATTTCGTATCATGAATCAAATTCAAGCATAAATACGCGTCGGGGCTATCCATGGGCATGTAAGCCATCAAAATATCCCCGAACGCCAACAATCACAAATTTCACTATTTCGGGGCCTTAAACACGATTTCCCGCCTTGGCGTCGTTTTAAGGCCCAAAGATTACATGTTACAAAACGAGCATCTTGAATCTATCACATACATCAAAACGTCCATCATCGGATTTGGACCTCGGGGTCGCATTCCTAGGCTCACACGAAATTAATACATGCCTACAAAATGAATATTACATAACTAACCAACCCGGGTTTATCTAATATACCATGATATCCGGAAATGACAATCTAAATAAATTACACCCCATAAATTATCACAAACAAGCTAGAAATTTTATCAATTGGATATCCTCGGGTTATTAGGAAGCATTTTGTTCCCAATGGAACCCTCACCAATAATCCCTAATCCATGATTGCTCAATAATATTCTTGGAAATTTCAATTAAATTTTAGCCAAATAACATGATAGAAGTTGCAAAAATAATGAGATTTTTCACCTTGCAAATGATACCAAAATTGTGTAGAAACTTGTGTATTGAGGGAAATATGAGATGTATATGATATAATCTAACAACAAAGGAAATTTTCTCTCTTTTTCTCTCAATTGTTGCAAGAATTTTTTGCTATTTCTCTCTATTTCCGAGCTAAAACTGCTGCTGATTTCTTCTTCTTCCGCAAACTGCCCAACCTCCTGTATGCTGCCTGCTGCCGAGCTTAAATAGGCTGGCCAAAGCCAGCCGCAGATCTATCTGCGGCTGGCCGCAGATGGATCTGCGGCTGGCCAGCTGGCACGCCTCCCATCGCACTCAGCTGCTGAGTGCTGATTTCCCGGTTTTCGTGCTGGCGCACCCACTTGGCCGCAGATCTATCCGCGGCTGGCGGGCTTGACTTTCTCGATTTTCGTGCCACGCCTCGCTTTTCGTGCCGCAACGTCGGTTTTCGCTGACAGGCTCGTATTCTGCAGTCCGGGAATTTCCGGGAGACGTGCCACCTCATTCGGACATGCCTGCCTCTGACGGCTTTATTGTCACGTAAACTTGGGTTGCCCAAAACATTGCGGCGGTGCCGGGCGCTCGCCCTTGTGCCCGCTCCTTTGCTCCCGCAAGCTGGTTCAATTGACGATTTTGCCCTCCTGTCATGGTTAGTAGAAGGAAACGCAAAATTTGGGTGTCTACAATATGTTGATGATATATTACTGATAGGGAATGATGTTCCTATGCTACAGTCGATCAAAATTTGGTTATCTAAACACTTCTCCATGAAGGACTTGGGTGAGGCATCCTATATTTTGGAGATAAAGATCTATAGAGATAGATCTAAAAGGATGTTTGGCTTGACCCAAGGAAAGTACATTGACTCGATGCTAAAAAGGTTTAGCATGGAAGATTCCAAGAGAGGTCACATACCGATGAGCCAAGGAATACATCTCTCCAAGAAACAGGCCCCAAAGACACCTGAGGAAAGAGACCGAATGAGTAAGATTCTTTATGCTTCAGCAATAAGATCTATCATGTACGGTATGATATGTACTAGACTAGATGTCGCTCATGCACTTAGTGTGACAAGCAGATATCAGTCGAATCCAGGATAAGAGCACTGGAAGGCAGTGAAAAATATCCTAAAGTACTTTAGAAGAACTAAGGATGTATTTCTTGTCTATGGTGGGTCTGAATTGAAACTAGAGGGCTATACAGACTCAAGTTTTCAAACGGACCAAGATGACAGTAAATCCGTTTCAGGGTACGTGTTTACCTTAAACGGTGGCGCAGTGAGTTGGAAAAGTTCCAAGCAGCAAACAATTGCTGATTCAGTGACAGAGGCAGAGTACATAGCTGCAAGTGAAGCTGCAAAGGAAGCTGTTTGGATGAAGAAGTTCATAACTGAACTTGGAGTGGTTCCTAGCATTAGAGGAGCTGTACCTTTGTTCTGTGACAACACCGGAGCTGTTGCGCAGGCTAAAGAACCCAGGTCTCATCAGAAATCCAAACACGTGTTGCGACGGTTTCATTTGATTAGAGAGATCATTGAAAGAGGAGATGTCACCCTGGAGCGTGTGGACTCTCAAGACAACATTGCAGATCCATTTACTAAAGCTTTAACACAACAGCAGTTTGATCGTCACTTAGAGAAGATGGGTATTAGATACCATGGCGATTGGCTTTAGTGCAAGTGAGAGATTGAAAGTAGTATGCACACAAGCCAATCATATTTGATATGATGTAGCATATACTTTATAGTCTTATTCATTTATTAATAAAAGAATTGATTTTTTTAAAAGGCATTTTACATTATCTACATAGTGCTGTTATATTAAATGTGATAAACCCATATTTTTGAGCAATGCTTTTAGAAGCATGATGGTGATCATGCTAATGAGATCTAAATTCTAGATAGCTCACAAACTAAAATTGTTCCTAATCGTTGGATTACTAAAAAGGGGATTAGTGAATCCGGATAGATTAGTACATACGTTGCTTGCTTGATGAGTAGGTTTTAACCTACGAGTTTGATACGTCTTTGGCTTAATTCTTTACAGTCTTTAACTGTTTTTAGTATCTTTTTATTTGTTTTCGTATTGCTTTTGTAGGTCGAGACTGGCTGCAGGTTAGAAGGAGAAAAATAACTGAATGCTGACAAATCTTTTAATTTCCATCAGCCGCATTCTCGCCCCGGCGAGAAGTTCTTCACAAAAGTCCTCGCCCCGGCGAGGTTATTAACCCATGGATTCTCGCCCCGGCGAGGTTGCGCTGCACCCAGCTATTTTTCTCCTTCTAACCTGCAGCCAGCCTCGACCTAAAAAAGCAATACGAAAACAAATAAAAAGATACTAAAAACACTTAAAGACTGTAAAGAATTAAGCCAAAGACGTATCAAACTCGTAGGTTAAAACCTACTCATCAAATACCCCCAAACTCGAAACTTTGCTTGTCCTCAAGCAAAAACACAAAACAAACCATAATAACATCTAAACTAACTACCTACATGAATGCATATGCATGACTGTCCATACTCAAGCAAATAATTAACAGACATCATAAAAATCCAGCCTCAGAAATCAGTAACTACCAATTCAACGGAACTTCAACCTCGTGCACCATCAACAAGCCAACTATCATCAGTTATGACTTACTCTCAACCCTTCCATAAGTGTGTGCAAAATATATCAAACCAATCAGAATATGAATTCAACTCTTAGTATCACAATGCTCAGAAAAAGATAAGTTCACAGATTTTACTTTCATGCTCAACTGCTATTCACTTGTCTTCTCATTTTTTTCTTTTCTTTTTTTTACTGAGTGCATTTTACGCTCCATCTCGTCATACATCTTGACTAGTGCAATGTTCATCTTTATTAGGCTATTCAATGTCACCCGTGTAATGAACTTTCAATCAACGACTCCCAAACCAGACGATTTTAGGGCACTGAGTGTAAAGACACATCCTAAGGGCATACTCATTCAAATGACACCGGCCACAAAGACAAACTAGTCAAGACCTGCTCTTATCTGTCTATATTCGTTAATTCTTCTTTTTCTTGCACTTAAACAAACATCGAAGCAGTATTTATTCAACAACTTTTTTATTTTATTTTACTGAATTCTTTTTTTTTCGATCCAACAAGTGATAACAGTCTATATCTTCATTCGAGCACGTAATACACCAAAGAAGAACCAATTCCTAATTACTTCAATACATATTTGAGAGCAATTAAAAACCAAGGGTCTCAAGTAAACACAACTAAAAACAGTCAAACTCCAGATTTATCAATCACTATCCATCCCATTAAACTGAATTAGAACTGATCAAATTTCATCATCGGCCATCCCTAAATGACTTCCATTAATGCATTGCTTGAATACCCCTACTAAATGCAAATTTTTGGGTTTTTGGATTTTTGATTTTTTTTTTCAAATAAATAACTAATGCAATCGAAAATGAAACTAATACAAATAAAACTAAAATGCAACTAGATTGAGCAAATTCTAAAAATAAACCCCCCCCCCAAACTCAAACGATACAATGTCCTCATTGTGCGAACAATAAAGAAAGTAAAGAATAGAGAACTTCCCTGACAGGTCAAGCAGTATGCCCGAACTCGTCATCATCATCTGGGGTTGGTGGTGGAAAAATTGGCAATGGTTGCGCCTCTAGAAAATGAACATAATCCATCAACAGTTGCATATTAGAATACATATTTGTTATCGCTTGCGTACAACTCTGCTGATAAGCAAACATATGTTCCTGTCGATCCGCCAACCATTGATTCCGCCTCAATATGGTTTTATGCTGAGAATCGATAAGTCGCTGCAACTCGCGAAATTGAATGCTGAACTTAGATTTGCCTGTAGAAGTGGACGCCGAAGGACCCGCTACCTCTTCATCAGATTCCCACTCCTCATCTTCAGAAGGAGAATGAATGATATACCCCAAACCACGGGGATGCGACTAACCTCCTTCCCATTCCTTATATCGTACAATTAGACGGTGGTCCAAAAGTAGCAACGGTTGCTGCAAAGCTTGCTCAGCTCCCCAAAGAACACCCGCTCGAAGACATAATCCACAAATCAGAGAAGGGTGTGGCAAACCACCCTGACTATGTAAGCTCCGTAATGTTCGGCGAATCGATGCCTCAATCACCTCTCCCACATTGATCGCAATTCCCGTCACAATGGCATATAACAACAAAGCTTTCTCCTTGGGCACATCACTCACATGTTGTGATGGCATCAGTTTAGCGGAAAGGAAGGCATACCAGACCTTACCATAACGACTCAAATCCTTGCTATGGAACGAAATTGCTGCACGTGGCCCTCTGGATATCCAAGTCATCCCCGCTTTACACAAGTCAGTAACCACATTCTCCAAATTCGGTCCCTCCGCAAGAAATTGAGTGTATCTACAGCGTTCATCAGGCCTCAAGTTATAATATTCATTGATCGTCTAGGCCCTGAATGAAACTTTCTTACCCCTGATTGTAACCTCGCATGGAGCCGCATCTTCGGCATTGGCATAGAATTCTTTGACAATGGCTATACATGCAGGTTCTGGATGGGCGGCGAATGTCTCCCATCCCTTCTCAATTATCTGTAGCATCATCTCACCATCTACCACTTCGTCAGGTGTGAGACCACGCTCAGGAGTTAGAGCTTTACCCGATGTATACGAATCATATCTGTTAGCTGCCTCAGCACTGACGAATTTCCTTCTATCAAATTGCCTGGATGGTGTTGAAGATGAACCCTCACCCCGATGTCTTTTAGGAGCCATTACTGACCACTTAACAATTAGACCCAAACGTAGATTTTGAAACAACAAGACTAACACTCCACAACTCTACTATGAAAAATTAGGAACAAAACTTCCCCCAAACTCAAACTCTACTAATTTCCAACTAGACTTTGAACAAGTGAAGACACTAAAACAAATTAAAACCCAGACGATCCAACCAAAATTCAACAGAAATCAGAACTCAAGAGTAAAGCATGGATACAAACTGCCCAATACCAATTCCAGATGAACTTGTCTCAAACAAAGTAACAAAATTACCCAATGTATGATACCTAACAGAGGCACGACAATGGAACAGATTTTGTAGATGTTGAGCGGTTGAATTGGTTAACTTGCTTCTTCAATTAGGTACAAACCCTAGGACTCGTTCATGCAAAGATATAGCGTATGTAGATTGTGAATAGAAAACATAGTACTCCTCTTTTGAACGAGAGATGGACTTAGAGCCGTGTTAGGGTTTTGTTTTTGGAGAGAAGTTGATGTGTTTGAGATGGAATCCAAGTGTGGGTAGGATGAGGGATGAATTTAGAAGAAAAATTAGAGAGGAGAAGGTTTGATCGGTATAGGAGAGGTAGAAATAGGAGTTGGAAGAAGTTGAATGGGTTTAGGATTGAAAGAAACTGAATTGGGATCGGTTTTTTTAAAATTTGATTTCCGCGATTCTCGCCGAGGCGAGGATTTTATACCTTAGAATCTTGTCGGGGCGAGAATGGACAGAGAAGAATGGGCTGGGGCGAGAAATTTTCACGCTGGAGCGAGTTTTGGCAGAGAGGTTCTCGCCTGGGCGAGGATCTCTAGTGCATTTTTCTCGCCGAGGCGAGAAACCTCTTTTCTGAAATTTTTGCTTTGTTCCCCTTTTCTTCAATTGGTACCATCCTAATAGCATGTCTCTTCTTCTAATGCATTCCCCAAATCTTTGTCCCTGTTCCAAAGAATAACAACATAAATGAGTCTAACTACGAAAGATTTGAAGAATTATTTCTAAACAGGAACAATTTGAATTACTACTTCTACTAACTAGAAACAAAATTATTAACTACACTAAATCTACTAAAGCAATAAAGTAATCATGATTGGGTTACCTCCCATCGAGCGCTTGGTTTATAGTCGTCAGCCCGACTTTCTCTGCGGTATTAATCATCAGTTTGATCGAGAGAAGAGAGATAAATCACTGATGCTTGTCGATCCACATCGCCTCCCCAATAATGTTTGAGTCGCTGACCATTGACCTTGAATGTGCGCTTTAAGTTTGGTTCTTCGACGTCAATTGCCCCGTGGGGGGCTACAGCAGTGACAATGAAAGGACCTGACCATCTAGACTTCAACTTCCCAGGAAGTAACTGCAATCTGGAGTTGAACAACAATACTGCCTATCCCGGTTTGAATTTCCGATCAACTATCCGTCTGTCATGCCACCTCTTGACTTTTTCTTTATACAGCTTAGCGTTTTCATAGGCTTGGTGACGAAATTCCTCCATCTCATTCAATTGAAGCAACCTTTTCTCGCCAGATGCTTGGAGATCAAAGTTCAATTTCTGAATTGCCCAATATGCCTTGTGTTCAAGTTCGACCGGTAAATGACACGCTTTTCCGTAAACCATGCGATACAGTGACATTCCAATGGGATTCTTATAGGTCGTGCGATACGCCCATAAAGCATCGTCTAATTTCATTGCCCAATCCTTACGAGATGGGTTCACCACTTTCTCCAGAATTTGTTTAACTTCACGATTCGACACCTCCGCTTGGCCATTTGTTTGGGGATGATAAGCCGTAGCAATCCTGTGTTTGACTCCATATTTAGCTAACAACTTGGTGAACTGCTTATTGCAAAAATGGGTACCTTCGTCATTAATTATGGCCCTTGGTGTACCAAATCGAGTGAAAATATTTTTCTGTAAGAACCGTAGAACCGCTTTGGCATCATTTGTGGGTAATGCAGTTGCTTCAACCCATTTTGATACATAATCCACAGCCAAAAGTATGTATTGATTGTTGAATGACGACGAAAATGGCCCCATAAAGTCAATACCCCATACGTCGAAGAGTTCAACTTCAAGGATAGTGTTGAGAGGCATTTCATGCCGTTTTGAAATGTTGCCAACCCTTTGACATCTATCGCACTTTAGAACAAAAAGGTGGGCATCTTTGAACAACGAAGGCTAGAAAAACCCTGATTGTAGCACTTTTGCTGCAGTTCTTTCTCCCCCATAATGTCCTCCATACTCTGACGAATGGCATCGAGTCAATATGCTCTCCATTTCTTCCTGTGGAACACAACGTCGTATCATTTGATCCGCACAAGTTTTGAAGAAAAATGGTTCATCCCAGAGGTACTGCTTGATATCATGGAGAAATTTCTTTCTTTGTTGAAAAGTGTAATCTTGCGAAAGTACGTTACTGACTAGGTAGTTCACGTAATCAGCATACCAAGGGACGTCGGTGTTGATACGAAATAGTTGCTCATCCGGAAACGACTCATTAATTACCACATCATCCTTTTTATGAATGTCGGCATTCTCTATCCTCAAAAGATGATCAGCCACCTGATTCTCCGTACCTTTCCTACCTCGAATTTTTAAGTCAAATTCTTGCAACAGGAGGACCCATCGAATTAACCTTGGTTTGGCATCCTTCTTTGCAATTAAGTATTTGATGACTGATTGATCAGTGTAGACTATCACATTGGTTCCAATCAGATATGCTCAAATACTACTGCAAGTAACTCTTTTTCTGTAGTGGTGTAATTCAATTATACATCAGTGAGTGTCTTACTTGAGTAATAAATGGTGTGAAAAATCTTATCCCTTCGCTGAACCAACACAGCTCCCACTGCATAATCACTTGCGTCACACATCAACTCAAAAGGTAAAGTCCAATCGGGAGCAACTATGATCGGGGCTGTGACTAACTTCTTTTTCAGCACTTCAAAGGCTTCGATGCAAGATTGATCCATCTTGAAAGGAACATCTTTCTCAAGGAGTGAACATAATGGTTTTGAAATTTTTGAGAAGTCCTTGATGAATCGACGGTAGAATCCTGCATGTCCGAGAAAACTTCTAATACCTTTTACAGATGTCAGTGGAGGTAGCTTTTCAATGGTTTCGATCTTTGCTCTATCCACCTCTAAGCCTGCTTCGGACACTTTGTGCCCGAGAATAATCCCTTCTTGCACCATAAAGTGGCATTTTTCCCAGTTAAGCACCAGATTTGTCTCCACACAGCGCTTCAACACTAAGATGAGATTGCTAAGACACAAATCAAAACTATCACCGAATACAGAAAAATCATCCATTAAATACCTCCAAATTCTGCTCAACCATATTCGAGAAGATAGCCATCATGCATCGCTGAAATGTAGCTGGTGCATTACATAACCCGAAAGACATTCTCCGGAATGCAAACGTTCCATAAGGGCATGTAAAAGTCATTTTCTCTTAGTCCTCCAGAGCTATTACTATCTGGTTATATCCTGAGTATCCGTCAAGAAGGCAGTAGAACTGATGACCGGATAACCTATCCAACATCTAATCAATAAATGGCAGTGGAAAGTGATCCTTGCGCGTCGCTTTGTTCAACTTGCGGTAATCCATGCACACTCGCCAACCTGTAACTGTTCTTGTAGAAATGAGTTCATTATTTTCGTTCTCAACCACTGTCATTCTCCCCTTTTTAGGCACACACTGTACAGGACTTACCCAAGAACTGTCTGAAATCGGATAGATAATACCGATATCTAACCACTTGATGATTTCCTTCTTCACTACGTCCTTCATGATCGAATTCAACCTTCTTTGTTGCTCAATAACCGGTTTTGCTCCTTCTTCAAGCAGAATTTTGTGCATGCAAAATGACGGACTGATTCCTTTGATGTCTGCTATTGTCCACCCAATTGCCGTTTTATACTCACGCAAAACCCTTAACAGTTTTTCTTCTTGAGATTCATTCAAATGAGCAGAAACTATTACTGGTAGCGTGTCAGAGTCTCCCAAGTAAGCATACCTTAGGTGAGATGGAAGGGGTTTGAGTTCAAACATAGGTGGTTCTTCCAATGACGGTTTGGACCTCTTTTCTCCTTCTTTTGCCCGGTCAAGTGTATCAAATTGCCTGCTGAATTTTCGAGAAATAGGTAACGCATTTAAAACCTTGACATAATCCCACTCATCAAAATCATCAAAAGTGTCTATCCCAACCAGGGCAGCTTCTAATGGATCTTCACAATAACTTGCATTGGTTCGTTCATTCACGATTTTGTCTAGCAGGTCTATCCGTAAGCATTCCTCGCCTTCCTTAGGGAATTTCATTGATTTAAACACGTTGAAGGTGACTTCCTGATCTTGAACTCTCATTGTCAATTCACCTTTTTGTACATCTATCAACGTTCTCCTTGTTGCTAAGAATGGACGACCTAATATGATGGGGATTTCTTTATCCTCTTCGTAATCCAAAATGATGAAGTCAGCCGGGAAGATGAATTTATCAACCTTAACCAAAATATCTTCCACAATACCCCTCGGATATGTCACTGACCTGTCTGCCAACTCCAAGCTGATGTTTGTCAGTTTTGGTGCCTTTAGCCCAAGCTGAGTGTAAACTGATAACGACATTAAATTGATGCTAGCTCCTAAGTCACACAATGCCCTTCCAGAGAACTGGTTACCAATTACACGTGGAATATTGAAGCTTTATGGATCCTTTAGTTTGGGTGGCAATTTGTTCTGCAAAATTGCACTGCATTCCTCGGTTAATGCCACCGTCTCGAATTCACCCAATTTTCTCTTCTTTGACAAAACCTCCTTCATGAATTTTGCATAACTGGACATCTGTTCCAGGGCTTCTGCAAATGGTATGTTAATGAGCAGTTTCTTGAAAACATCTAAGAATCTGGGAAATTGCTTATCTAACTTATCTTTCTGCAATCTTTGAGGGAATGGTACGGGAGGCACTATACTATCTGGCTTGAGTTCTTTAGACTTTGCCTCCGAACCTATATCCTTCACCTTTTCTGATTCGTTCTCCTTACTTTTCGCCGGGGTTACCTCATCTTCATTCTCCACAACTGTTTCTGGTTTAGAATTTCCTTTAACCGTATCAGGAAGCTCTTTTCCACTCCTTAAGGTGACAGCCTTACAATGTTATTTTCCATCCGTTCTTGGGTTAACCTCTATATCGCTTGGAAGTGCTCCTTGTGGTCGATTGTTCAAGACGTGAGCCAACTGTCCCAGCTGATTTTCCAAGTTCCTAATTAACACTGCCTGGCTTTTCACATTCAAATCTACCTGAGTTAACAGCTTATCTTGATCATTCATTCTTTTCTCAGACGCTGTGATGAATCTTGCCAAAGATTCTTCTAAACTCGATTTTCTTTCCGCATGTTGTGGAGCTTGGTTCTGAAAACCTGGGGGATTCTGTGGTCTTGGAGCTGGATTTTGAGTCTGAGTGTTATTGCTCCAAGAGAAACCCGGATGATTCTTCCACCCCGGATTATAAGCATTCTGATATGGCTGTTGCGGTCTGTTATAGCTCCCCAAGAACTGTACCGATTTCAGATTAATGGCACAATACTCCATCGGATGTGCACCTGCACATAGCTCACAGACATAGGCTACTTGCTGGACTTTCGATTCTGCCAAAGCTTCAATCTTCTTAGACATGGCTGCCATCTGAGCTGTTAGTGTCGTGATCGCATCTACTTCTAATATTCCAGCTACCTTTTGTTGATTCATTCTGGAAGTCGGCCATTGATAGTTATTTGCAGCCATAGTCTCTAACAAAGTGAAAGCTTCCTCAAAACTTTTATCCATAAGTGCTCCCCCCACAGCTGCATCAATGCTTGTTCGAGTGTTATTATTCAACCCATTGTAGAATGTCTGAACTTGTAGCCACTTGGGTAGCCCATGATGTGGACATCTTCTCAATAACTCCTTGAACCTTTCCCAAGCCTCGTATAGTGACTCTCCATGTTGTTGCTCAAATGTAGAAATCTCGTTTCTCAACTTAGCCGACTTAGCTGGCGGAAAGAATTTCGCTAGGAATTTCTGAGCTAGATCATCCCAAGTTGTGATGGACCCTGGCGGAAGTGAGTGCAACCAACTCTTTGCTTTATCTCTTAGTGTGAACGAAAACAGACGTAATCTCACTACATCATCTGTCACATTGTGATATTTGAATGTATCACAAATCTCAAGAAAGCTATTCGGATCATCGTTAGCTAATCCCCCAAACTGTACGGCATTCTGAATCATATGAATTGTTCCCGGTTTGATCTCAAAGGAATTAGCGGTGATAGCTGGTCTCGTGATGCTTGATTTGATCTCGTCTATCTTAGGCATAGCATAGTCCTTCAATGATTTCTGTTCTTCGTTAGCCATTTTCTCTTTCTCAATTGTCTCCCAGCAGAATTTTCTCAACTGACGTAACTTGTTCTCAAGATGATCCTCACACTGCACGAGTTCCGGTTGTTTTGATCGCATTTGCATAAATGAATCAAAAAACACCTGAAACAAGAAATAAAAGAAAAATAAGTTTGCTTAATTAGAACAGACTTAATTAAACTGATATTGAAAATTATAAACACAAATAATCCCCAGCAACGGCGCCAAAAACTTGTTGCCCGATTTCACAATCAACAATTACGTGCAAGTATACACGATCAACAAGTAATAAAGTGATAAGACAGAGTGTCGAACCCACAGGAATTACTTTGTTTAATATCCCAACTGTCAATTTAGATTATGGTTATTCTATTAAACAATCGCAATTTGAATACTAATTGAAACTAATTAAATTAACACTAACACTGACAACTATCACAAAGGTTGAAATTCAGATTTAAAAAGATTAAGACTACAATATCCCCAGTTATATTTCATAAACTAATCTATCTACGTCTTCCAATTATTCACTTCAATGGAGTTGTTAACAAAAATTCAATTGTATTTATAAGCCCTTTTCCAAGTGATCAAATAAATCTATCTAATCCAATTAACTCTGCGATATTCCTATGCAAAACCAAAGGATTAAACTCATTAAGCTTCAATTTCCAACTGTTACATGCAGCAAAGTAATATCCCTATTCACTTCACAATCCTAATTATTCAACACATGCAAATAATTAAGAATATATGCTATCTCATCCAGTTCTAACCCTAGATTGGATCTCCCGAATTCACCTAGAATATTCTGCTAATTGTCGGCCAAACAATTAATCAATAAGCATAGAATAAGATAGACAACTCAAATTGATTGAATAACTGAAATCAAATAGATAGTTAATTCATAAATGTAACTGGTTCAATTGTAGCCTTAATTAAGGGTTTAGTTCATACTGACAATAAAAACTAGAATTTCAAAATAAGTCATCATAATTAATTACAAATCAGGAGTAAAAGATTAAAAGAAAACTCAATGTAATCTCTAGTCCTCCAATCTGAATTCCTCACGATGCTTGACTTGATCTTCAATCTCCTTGCTCAGCTCTGAAAATTTAATCTCCGTTGTTTTTTGATCCAATCTATGATCTCTTATTTATATCTTCATAAGCCTCCTCTAGTCTCCTCATCAGAGTGGTAGATAAAATCCTTGTTAACTTCAACCTTTCCAAAATAATTGAATGCTGACAAATCTTTTAATTTCCATCAGCTGCATTCTCGCCCCGGCGAGAACTTCTTCACAAAAGTCCTCGCCCCGGCGAGGTTATTAACCCATGGATTCTCGCCCCGGCGAGGTTGCCCTGCACCCAGCTATTTTTCTCCTTCTAACCTGCAGCCAGCCTCGACCTACAAAAGCAATACGAAAACAAATAAAAAGATACTAAAAATACTTAAAGACTGTAAAGAATTAAGCCAAAGACGTATCAAACTCGTAGGTTAAAACCTACTCATCATTGCTCTTAGGAAGAGGATGATTCATCTCATAATCATTTGTGTGGAGACACTAAAGCAAGTATGTCGGTGCTTATTGGAGAATAAGTACACTGAACGTGGCTCGTTAAGGAATACCTAATGGAGTTTTACTCGCCTGTCAATAGGAATTTCTCTAGTGATAGTAGTACAAGTGATCCTTGGACTTGAGATCATCATAGTATCTTGTGTATGATGAGTTATACTTTGACATGTCCCTTAAGACCTATAGGGTATATCAAAGAGTATGATTGGGTATAATAAGTTGTACATGGAGATATGTGAATGATCAACAAAGAATCTACCTCATCTAGTAAAAGATGTGAATGTCCTATGTGATTCGATAAATGACAATTCAGTAGTCCTTGGCCAAGGCAGAATGAAATTAGAAAGGAGTTTCTAATTTGCATTATTTAGAGTTGTGCATTCGGGAATCGAAATACATATAATTAAATAAAATAAGACTTGACAGTAATTCCATATCTTATATTTAATTGGGACATTGTATGGTAGAAGGATTGAATTGTACGGTAACTATTCACTGAAAGGTTCTTTTGTGATTAATACTGAAATCTATATTATCTTGAAAGTCGTTGATCGCTAAGGGGGCTTACCCTTATTGTAGAATAAATATTATTTATTTAAATGAATTAAATAGTTTAATTTATTTATTTAAATAAGATTAGAATTGTTCTAATTGATTTATTCACAACCGGTTTAATATGGAGAACCTAAATGGTCACACCGCAAAAGAAAAATATTTATTTAAGAAGTAAATGACATAATTGTAATAATAAGTTAAGTGTATTTAATTTAGTCTATGGAGATAGAATAAATTAAATACACTTAATATTTATTATTTAATATTTTGGAAATATTAAATATAAATTAATAAGAGGAGACTTATTATTATTATTATTATTACTATTACTATTATTTAATTCCTAATAGGGATTGAGAATTAATTAATAGAAGTACTCTCACATGAATTCCTAATTGGATTAGGAGCATAATTAATTAAAGGAGTTTAATTATAATAGAAAACCTAATCCTAAATAGTTTAGGGAAGGGTTATTCCTACATCTATAAATAAGAGGAATCTTATCATAGATTAGGGTTACACACTCTTGCATTAGATTGTCGAGAGTACTTGCAATTTCTATAGAGATAGAAACTAGGGTTTTGCCAATACCCAACTTCTTGAATACCTATTCATCCTTGGTGGATCACCTCTAGAGGCCAAACACTTGGGTGGCTAACGTTGATCAAAGGAAGGAATCTCATCGGTGGAATTCGAGGAGAACACGAAGGACTAGGAGTTGAACTTGTACCCGAGGAAGCTTTGATCTACGAGGGTATAATTCTTATTCTCTTTCTCTTTCGTTTAATTGATAATTGAACACAAGGATAGATCATGGTGATGGTTTGTATTAAAATTTTAAAATTCGTTTTATCACGCTTCTTGTAATATTTCGAACCCTAATAAGATTTGTATATGTAAATTATGTGTTTAATAAATGAAATTTCATGATCTGACTTTGTATTGTGTGGTTGTGTATTTTATTAAACAATTAGGTCAAATAAAAAAATTTCGTCAAGCAGCTGTGTCGTGCTTAATCGGACAAAATGATTTGTCGTGCTTCCGGCGAATTCACCGAGAAGTGTCTTGGCAAATTATTTTTGTAACCTGCTGTGTCGCGCTTGGAATGACGAAGTGCTTTGTCGTGCTTCGGAGTTAATATAATATTATATTAACTGATAAAAATCTAGAAATAAGTTAATTAGGGTTAGGATAATAAATTGAAACAAAAACCCTAATTTGAAAACCCTAATCAATAGTATTTATCCGAATTGTCCAATCGAAACCCTAATTATTGTACAATAATCTTAATTGATATAATTAAGATCTAAGTAATGAATCATGATATTAATTATGAATTATTAAACTTATATTAAAACCCTAACGAAAGATTTGAAACCCTAATTGTGAAATTAGAAACCCTAAAACCCTAATTTGGTTCAATAAACCTAAATTATGAAATGTAAAACCTTAATTATGATATATAACCATAATTAGGGTATTACTAAACTTAAATTAACATTATAAACATGATTAACAAAAATCTAATTTTAATTAGTAAGTAAAATAAATCAAAAATAAAATCCTAGCCAATGAAAATGAAGCTAGGAGTGTGCAAGCTTGTGCTTGACACACTCCAGCACAAGCAGGTGAGATTAGATCAGGTTGGAGCAGCACAAGTAACCAAGTTGGATATTTTTGGAGGCAAAATTTAGAAAATAAAGCCTAGGAAACCCTAATTCAAGTTGCTATAAATAGAATGAGATACTGACCTTCAAACCTACAAATTTACAAAGCTTATACACTTATAATCATACCATATCAAGCCCCAGCAACCACAAGTTCAGAATCAGAAGCTAGGAATCAAAACTTTGAAGAAAAAGGTGCAAACCCTAATTTTATGTTTGATCTTCAAGCCTGTAAAAAGTTTGTGTTTTAGATGTTTAGGATTGTGTATAAACATGTAATTAAGTGATCTGGGCGGTTAAAACATGTTTATATAACATCTAGATGTGAAAATCAAGCCAAAATAGCAAACTGTTCTTGGCAGTCAAGAACAGTCTGACAAGCTACTTTGTCAGAGCTTTTGATCGGCTTAAAATGTTTGTTTGATGTGTTTTAAAGCATGAATCAGTAGTATGCCATGTTAGCTTTAAGATCCAATTGGTAGAAGTCCCAAATTATCTCACAGTAGGATGATATGGCTGGTCAAAACCCATTGACCGACCATGATAGACTGTTTCTGGGTAACCCAGAAACATGAAGAACACTATGACAGTGTCTGACAAGACTTTTGGACAACCCAGATCATGCCTAAACGATATAATTTTAGAGGTTTTAATGTTTGTAGCTCTTCTTTGCCATGTAATCTACAATTATAAATCATCAAAACACATTTAGCTAACCTAGAATCAAAGTTATTCATGGTCAAACCATGTTGACTGACCATGACTGCTTGAGTTTTTGGGTAACCCAGAAACTCAAGAACAGTTTGAACCCGGTGGTTTGACCATCAAATTTAGAGCATGTTATGATATAATTTGAAGTGAAATTTGATATGTCGTTGTACACTGCCATTTGGCTATAACAACAAACAAAAATCAAACACAAACATCAAACCAGTTGGAATTAATTTGAGGTCAAATGTCACTGTTGGACATTGACCAAGTGTTCTTCATGAAAAACACCTTTAGCGACGAAATGCATAGCCAAACCCAGAAACCTTTAAACGTATGCAGACCATCGCTAAAGACCTTTAGCGACAGATATTTAATAAAAATACAATAAAAATTAATTAAATAAATTATAAAATAATAAATAAATATTAAATAATTATTAAATAATTATTAATAATTATTAATAATTATTTTTAAATATAAAAAAAATTATTTTTAATATTTTTATATATTTCTGAATTATTATTTAATTTCATTAAATAATAAAGAATAATTATGATAAATCATTTAATAATTATTTTAATTATTTAAAAATGATATTAAATTATTAAATAATTATATTAATTATTTAAAAATGATATTAAGGTAAATAAAATTATTATATATAATAATTAATTAAAATATTAAATATTTAAATATTATTAATGATAAATAAATTATTTAAATAATATATTAAGTATTTAAAAATTACTTTAAATGATAATTAAATCATTTAAATATTAAATTAAGTTTTAAAAATTATTATAAGTAATAATTAAATTATTATAATGATAAAATAAATTCTAAAAATATTATTAATGATAAAATAAATTATTTAAATAATATTCTATCTTTCTAAAAATATAATAAATGATAAATAAATCATTTAAATAATATTTTAGGTATCTAAAAATATTCTAAATGACAAATAAATTATTTAAATAACATATTAAATGTTTTAAAATTATTCTAAATGATAATTAAATCATTTAAAAATATTCCTAAGCTTGTAAAATTATTTAAAAATACTTCCAAGCTTATAAAAATTATTTAAAAATAATATTAAGCTTCTAGAAGTATTATAAATAATAATTGAATTATTTAGACTAATAATTAGACTTCCAAATGAAGTTCTATCGAACAATCTATGTGTTTAGCCATTAAGGACGCGACCGAGATACCGAATCAACGTCGAACCTTAATGAAACTTGTCTAGATTAGCGTAATACATGTTGATATACGTGCTAACGCTTATTATTGGTATATATAGACCACGTACGTTGACCAACTGTCTTAAATTTTTACGAAACTACGCTAAGGCAAGTGTCCTAACTTTTCTCAATTTATATTAAGCAATTCATTTATGTCTTGCTATCAATTATTGTGAAGTTATTGCTACTTGTTCAGCATAACTTAAGAAATAAAATCATTTATTGACTGTTTGAGCTTAAAATTGTTGTGTCAAACCAAATTGCTTTGGTACGACATCTATACTGAGTAAAAGGGACACCGTGGATGGAAGGTGGTCCGACAAACCTTCGAATAAGGTTTAAATTGGCAATCAAATGAATTGACCAATATTGGAAATTAACTTAAATTGACCAAAAATGTAGTAGGATGATATGCATACTCCTAGGATATTGGTGAGGCTGATTACCTACCAGATATCCGAACTCAAAGAGGTTCTGAGTCATTGAAGACTGACAGGACAATTTGAAATATATGGTTTTGGTACAGAACCCTCAGTATCAATTATACATCCCCTGACATCTTTCAAATCAAACACACTGTGTTTACATTTTCAAATGAACTTGCTGAGCATTTGTAGCTCATTCTTGCGCATATCTTCTTTTGCAGCTTTAAATGATATCCCTAGCATTTCTGGGGCAGATAAAGGAAAGGGACATGTTTACTAGCTTTATTAACTGCTTTTGAATAATTCAAGTCTTTTATAACGCTTTGTTGTAATAACTTAGTACTGAGAATAATGTAATCGAACCAAATGATATGTAATATATTATGATCATTTATTTCATCAATTGCGTTATAATCTGATCTTTAGTTTATTTAGTATAGTTATACTAAGTTAGATACAGTATCTATACGAACTATACATCTGAATGAGGGTATTTAAATGATGTTGAAAGTCCTATAAGCTCTGAGGTTACACTTAATGAGCGTCGGTAAGGTGTCATCTTTACCGGAATGCGCCCTTCAGTTCTATGGATAATCTTATCATTAATATTGTGAATGTCAGATAGATAGGGAATATAAATATGAAAGAGGTATTCATTAGATATGAATCTATACATCCAAGTGAGGGTATCCAAATACAGACAACGTTCTGGCCGGAACTAGTACCTGTTATGGGATACTGTGAACCTTGGATAGATAGAAGTCATATTTTATTGAATATTTATAGTTGTATAGTTTCACGTGAGCACCAGATCTGCTACAGGGGAGTGTAGAGATTTGGGGGCGTCACAGGTTGGTATCAGAGTTATAAGCACAGTAAGTGCAAAGAGCCCCGAGCCTCTCGCTGGTGACTGTAGACACCCAAATTTTGCACTTCGTATACTAACCTTGACAGGAGGGCAAATTCGTCAAATGGACCGGCCTGCGAGAGCAAAAGATGGAAAAAGTACGGACGCTCGACGCCACCATGACAATTTGCAACCGAAATCGACGTGACAACAAGGCTATCCGAATTTGGCATTCCCGGAAGGTGTGGCACGCCTCCCAATGATTCCCGAACTGTAAAATACGAGCCTGTCAGCGAAAACCAGCGTCACGGCACGAAAATCGAGGCGTAGCACGAAAATTGAGAAAGTCAAGCCAGCCAGCCGCGGATTGATCTGCGGCCAAGTGAGTGCGCCAGCACGGAAACCAGGAAATCAGCACTATCAGCTGAGTGCGATGGGAGGTGGGCCAGCCAGCCTATTTCAGCTCAGTTTATTCATTTCATCCAGGGAGAACAACAGCAGTTTTGAGAAAAAAAAGAAGAAGAAAGAGGAGCGGCGGCAGCAGCTCGAAAAAAACAGCAAAATCAGTAACAATTAAGAGAGAAAAGAGAGAAAATAGTGAGGAATTGTATCCATTTTGTGAGACTATATATCATATATTTCTACTCTATTCAATACACAAATTCATATATATTGTGTGGATTATTTGCAAAGTGAAAAATCCTTTGTTTTAGCATTTTGTTTTACCATTTTTGTTGAATCTTTTTGTCATCCGACTTATATTAAATGTAGTTGTTCTTGTATATTGTTGTGAATCCGTGGATTGAGGGCTATTAGTGAGGGTTCCCAAATGGAACGAAATTCCTCCTAATGGCCCGATGATATCCATTTGGTGAATTTTTAGCTCGTTGTAATGATGCATCGTGCATAGGTTGTTTAGATTGCTATTTTAGGATCTTGTGGGTGTGTAACGATTTTGGATGTGAGCCTATGAGCGCGACCCCGTGGTCCAAATCCGATGATGGACATCTATTGATATATGTAATAAATTATATGTATCTTTCATTGTAAATATGTAATCGTCGGGCCTTAAAACGACGCCAAGGCGAGAATCGTGTTTAAGGCCCCGAAATAGTGAAACTTGTGATCGTAGGCGTTTGGGATTATTTTGATGGCTTACATGCCCATGAATAGCCCCAACGCATTTTAATGCTTGATTTGATTTATGAGACGAAATTGATTTCAAAGCTAAACGATAAGATTTTCGTAAAATCAATCGAACTAGGTTATTAGAATCACGAGGCTAAAATTTGGGAATGCTAATGAACGTCGATTCCTATTTAACGAGAAAGCTAAAGAAAAATCGTTTTCAAACATCACAAAAATGGTTTTATAAAATAAGAAATGTTTTATTAAATCTTTGTGCATAGGGTGAAAGAGATCCTAGAAGTTGCCCATCATGTTATCTACGAAGGCAACGTATAGATCTCAATTCCTATTTTGACGAAGGTTTAGAAAACTCTTATTTTGCCAAAACGACACCTAATGAAAATCTCATAGTTTTTGACAATTAAAATCAAACCTTTCTCATGAAGCTTTCTCGTATAAGCCGAAGGACATTCTAAGGCATTCTCAAAATAAAGCACGACTTTTTCATACAAAACCTCCAAATGGTATTTTTCATGCAAACTCACCACCACGTTCATATAGTCACACACACACACACACGCACACACATTCAAGAATTAAAAGGATAGGAAAAGTATCAAGATTGCGGTAACCGTGTTTCACGGAAGTCGGGGGGTGCCTAACACCTTCCCCTCGCTTAAGCAAGCCCCCAAACTCTATGAATCTCGATTCGCAGACCAATTAATTCGGAGTCATATATGAGCCAGCGATTTATAAAAAGCGAAAACTCGGATGAGTTGGTACATCCATTTCAAATATACCAACTAGCGACTCTAGTTAATTGGCTCATCATAAAAAACGATCTTTTCAAAACCCCGTCGACATTCAAGCCGACCTTTTCCAAAAAATCATCTAAAATTGGAAAAGACTAAAAAAGACACACGAAGTGAAAAAACCGGCGTCGACAGCTGGCGACTCTGCTGGGGACTATTAGAGGGCTTAAGCCGCGTTCAAATCTTGATGTTATCCTATTCTTTAAAATTCATAAATGTGTATGTGCGTGCAACATTTTGACTTTTTTATTTATTGTTGTGTGAATGTGCTTTTGTCTAATGAATGATTGTTTGAATGGAATTGCTTTACTTCAAAGTAATCATATGCATTCGGTGAGGACGATGAATGTGAATGTATGTTGAGAGAGTACCTCCTCCTGAGGCGAACCTGTCGGTTGCTTATTACTGGACTCGAAGGGGCTGCTCCCCGGAGATGGCTCAGGAAACGCACCACCCAAATCCGCTCCAATCGAAAGGATTCAGACGAGTAGATTGCGAAGATTTGGGGACCTTCATGCCGAAAAGCCCGCGAGAGTAACCCTAGGGTAGGTCAGCCTCTGATAAACCTAACGAAAGGGAAGCTTCTTCATACCCTTTTATCATTCAGTCAAATAAATAAATGCCATGTAAATGGCATACAACTGTCATACCGGCATCATCGTAATAAATATGTCCTATATCATGTGATTACATCACCTGCACATATAAAGAGAATACTGACATGGTTTTGCAGGAAGGCAATCCGTGCCACGAACCAAGGTTTTCTAAAACTTCTAAATACTATCCTGTCATCAAACACTGATCTTGTTTTGCAGGATAAGATTAAGAGAACCGTGAAAGCATGACATAACGATCACAAAGAACCCGGAGTAGGGGCATATTCGACCACAAAAAAAAAAGGGAAAAAGAAAAAGAAAAAGAGGGAAAAGAAAAAGAAATTGCCCCTACGACCCAACTAAGAGGCCGTAAAGTCCACACTCCATCCATCCAAATGGCAGAGGCCGATAGCCATGAAATTATAGTTCTGCCGAAATACGAGGGATTCATCCTAGGACTGAGATTAGCCCTGGGAATGTGAATCAAAAAGATGATAGTAGTTGGAGACTCGAATTGGTCATCCGGCAGGCCATGGGAATATACGGCACCAAAGGGCATAAATGGGACCTAGCTACGGGACTGCTGAGATATCTGGAAGCCGAAGAAGCCCACAGACAAATGAACGAAGTACATGGCGATGTGTGCGGAGCCCATATGAGCAGAACATTTTTGGCAAAGAAAATCATGTGAACGGGTCACTACTGGCTAACCATGAAAACTGACTGTGATACTCATGTCAGGAAATGCCATCAATGCCAGATCCATGCCAATGCGATCCATGCACCTCCTAATGCGCTCCATTGCTTGACCTCACCGTGGCCAGTTGGACCGTGCAGCAGGTGATATCCCGGAAGGGGTACATCCAGGAGTATGGCAGTGAATCCCGGCCAGTAGAAGATCAATGGGTTTTAAAATTCTGAGTTTTATTTTAAATCCCTGCACACTCATGTCATTTTGTCATGTTATCCAAAAAAAGATCATGTGTTGAAATGTTTTATATATATGACAAGCATTTTGTTTTATGTCAGGTACCCCGATTTGAGGCATTCTAGCCTGACAAACGATAGGCCAAAATTGAAGGAGGATCACAATTTTGGTATAGAGCTAGATTTCGATCTAATGGAGATTGAGCAGGACGAGACAGATATCGACAATACGCCTGGTGAGATCAAAGGATGGGTCGGGGGTAAACCCAAACCCAGTTTAGACCAAACCATCGCCATCAAACGTCAGAGCCCCTAACGATCACAAAGAACCCGGAGTAGGGGCAAATTCAAACACAAAAAAAAAAAAGAAAAAAAAAAGAAAAAAAAATATATAGCCGAGTTGTTGAGCCTGTATGGAGATAGGTTCGCTTGGTCCCATGGCGACGTGATTGGATTGTCCATAGACGTTATAGGACATCGACTGCCCATCAAGGAAGGTTCCGACCAATTAAGCAAAAGTTGAGAACGTTGAAGCCTGAATGGATGATGAAAATAAAGGACGAGATTGTCAAGCGGTCTAAAGCAGGAATCATCACGGTGTCTATTTACCCTGAATGGCTTTCCGACAGAATCCCAGTACCACAGCCTGGAGGAGAAGTAAGGGGCCGCATCGACTATAGAAATCTGAACGATGCCCTCAAGGAGGAGATATGCGACAAATTCAAGATCAAACATTTTGATTCAGTCATTTACCGGCCCAAGATGAATGGGGCAGTGGGGGCTGCAAATAAAACACAAGGACGATCATGGGAAGAATGTCCGCCAATTATCGGGGATGGCCGAATTTATTGTCGCTCACCCTGTTTGCCTATCGAACCTCAGTACGCACATTTGCAGGGGCAACCCCTTACGCATCTCCCGGGCATACGACAAGAGGGTGCGATCCCGGGAATTCAAAATAAATGATTTAGTCCTCAAAAGGATCGCGCCCTGCCAAGGCGAAGCTATGGGGAATTTTGCTCTAAATTTAAAGGAGCCGTCACGAAAAAAAAAAAATCAAAAAATCAAAAATCCCCCAAACCTTTCAACAAGTCAAAGGACCGGATCTGCTGTTAGCCCAGCGAGGTACCGAGGCAACCAGTATGAGGGAGATCACAAGAAAAACAACTTAACACTGGGGCATTTGTCAACTACCCAGGAAATGATGACGTGCAAATTGGCACCCATGCAACAATCCCATCAACATGCACCATCATCATCAAATGCTACCGCATGTCAAATTCAATCTCCAACGGTACGATCATCTGGCATTTGTCAAGCATAGTTTTCCCGGGATACGATGACCCGCGTGAAAGGGGATTTTATTTGACTTAATAGGAGTCGGATTAATTCTGACAAGCAGCCGTGGAGCACGATCGTGAGTATGATTAGACGAAGAAGGCTATTCAACCTTTTGATCAGGTACAGAGCCTTAATTCAAAGCAACGTTTGCGACAGAATCGACCTCATGTGACAGCCTTCACTTTGCATTTGCACAAACTTTCAGTTGTGGGGTATAAAACTATGACGACGTTGATGGCGATTAACACGTAGTCAGACAGTCAATAATTATCAAGCTAAAATCAAGAAGTCAAACGATAAATGATTATCAAGCTAATGTCTCGAATCGTGGCCTGGGTTATTCGAGTAATTAAGCCCGAGGGGTGTCTCTACACCTAGTGCCCTAAAGCCATCTGGTTTGGGAGTCGCTGGCCCAACACTCATTACATGGATAACTCAGAGCCTAAGAAAACAAGCATTACAATAGAGGAGGCCGAGCAGATTAGAATCGTGGCATGGGCTACTCGAGTAATTAAGCCTAAGGGGTGTCTCTGCATCTGGTGCCCTAAAGCCGTCTGGTTTGGGAGTCACCGGCCTAACACTCGCTACATGGGTAACTCAAGCCTAAGAAAACGAATCTTGTGCAAGGTCAAACAAATAATGAATGGGGCAGACCACCAGCTTGTCTCGAACCGTGGCCTTTGTTACTCGAGTAAATAAATCCGAAGGGGTGTCTGTACACCTAATGCCCCAAAACCGTCTGGTTTGGGAGTCATTGGTCCAAAACTCGTTAAATGGATAACTTTGAATAGCCTAAGAAAACGAGACAAGTGAAGTGGACTAATAAAGAGAAAAGATAATATGAAAAAACTCTCGGCCTTAAACAAAAAGTCAGGAAAGAGAAACCCCTACTGAATGCTGCATCGCACAGTGCATTTGTCATATGACGTCAATCCTGCTAAGGACGTTGTCGAGAATGGAGACAGAGTGCCTTTGACGGGGGAAGGTAGTTCTTTTGAATTCGACCTTACTCACGTACAATGACCATGAATGCTTGAAGGTGTTCTTACGATTTCATAACTCGTCAAATAGAAAATCATCAACTCACGAGGGATTGAAGAAAAAAAAAAAAAAAAAAAAAACCTTCCAATCTAGTACATTCACGGTTCACAACTTGCTAGATTGTGCGATCAATAGATATTCAATTTCATGTGCTTTAACTGCATTTTTGTCGAGATTATAATATCTTTGTGTTGAACTAACACTAACGGCCCGAGCCTTCAAGTTTTGGCATTTGTTAGTCATCTGATATGCAGGATCTTGCAGAGTTGTGGATAACTCAGCACGATCAACATCGCGAGTTCTCGATAGAAATTCTTGGTAGCGACACGCGCCAAGGCAGGGGCAGTTAAGAATCGTGAAATGAAAGGAAGCTGAGGCTGTACAGAACTTCTCGTCATTGGGCCTCTCCCCAATCCTGACTATCACTGCCTCGACATCCAAATGATCCACGTGCATGAGCATATACAAGGATGATATAATGCGGGACAACAGCATATCGGCCAGCAGAAATGATCAAAAGGCCAAAGAGCCCAACATAGCTGTCGATCATCGCAGAGAGCAAAACAGACTGCCTCAACTCGATGAAATGAAAACGACCAAGAACAGGCAGAGTACCAAACCAATGTTGAAGTCTAGAAACTACACTTCACGACGAGGCGTGATCCGATCAAATGTTGGCAAACAATGACGACGGTCGAATCGTATCATTTGACTGAACATGGGTCATTTCTATCCAAACATATGTTGTGCACATGCATTTGTCCATAACATATCTGCCAGATCATGCATAACATCTTTTTCATGCATGCAGGTACGATCAAAATGAAAATCTTCAGGAAAGTACAAGCACGTCGCTTTCAACCTCACAAATGATCAGAGTGATGGCTTTTGCGGCATGGTACATGGACGATGTTGGTGGGAGATCCAGGACATGAAGCCGATCACACATCCCATTTCAAAAAAAAAAAAAAAAATCATTCAAATCCAATCAATGACCCCTGGGAAGGGCTGGTATCCAACCAACAGACGACCCCTGGGAAGGGCTGGTATCCAAGTAATCAACGATCCCTGGGAAGGGCTGGTATCCAAACAATCAATGATCCCTGAGAGGGCTGGTATCAAAACAAGGAAGTGAACCTGGAAGGCATCCAAGCAAACCACAACAAGATGGTGAGCAACCCTGGGAAGGGTTGATATCCACAAAAAAAAAAGACAAAAAACAACAAACCTTGGGAAGGGCTGAGATCCACGCGAACCACAACAAGATGGTGAGCACCCCTGGGAAGGCTGATATCCACAAAAAGAAAAAAGACAAAAAACAACAAACCCTGGGAAGGGCTGAGATCCACGCGAACCACAATAAGATGGTAAGCAACCCTGGGAAGGGCTGATATCCATAAAAAGGAAAAAAGACAAAAAACAACAAACCCTGGGAAGGGTTGAGATCCACGCGAACCACAAGAAGATGGTGAGCACCCCTGGGAAGGGCTGATACCCACAAAAAGAAAAAAGACAAAAAACAACAAACCCTGGGAAGGGCTGAGATCCACGCGAATCACAACAAGAGGGTGAGCAACCCCTGGGAAGGGCTGATATCCACAAAAAGAAAAAAAAAGACAAAAAACAACAAACCCTGGGAAGGGCTGAGATCCACGCGAACCACAACAAAGATGGTGAGCAACCCTGGGAAGGGCTGATATCCACAAAAAGAAAAAAGACAAAAAACAACAAACCCTGGGAAGGGCTGAGATCCAAACAATCGACCGGCGACGATAACCCGCGATTACGAGATGGATGTCCGGCGACGAAAACCGGCTCCGACAAGATAACCAACCGGCGACGATAACCAGGGGTTACGAGATGGGTGACCGGCGACGATACCCGGCCCCGACGAGACAATCGTCCGGCGACGAAAACCGGCGATTACGAGATGGATGTCCGGCGACGAAAACCGGCTCCGACAAGATAACCAACTGGCGACGATAACCGGGGGTTACGAGATGGGTGACCGGCAACGATACCCGGCTCCGACGAGACAATCGACCGGCGACGATAACCGGCGATTACGAGATGGATGTCCGGCGACAAAAACCGGCTCCGACAAGATAACCAACCGGCGACGATAACCGGGGGTTACGAGACGGGTGACCGGCGACGATACCCAGCCCCGACGAGACAATCGACCGGCGACGATAACCGGCGATTACGAGATGGATGTCCGGCGACGAATACCGGCTCCGACAAGATAACCAACCGGCGACGATACCCGGTGGTTACGAGATGGGTGACCGGTGACGATACCCGGCCTCGACAAGACAATCAACCGGCGACGATATCCGGTGATTACGAGACGAGCGACCGGATACGAGACCCGGCGCGGACAAGACGATTGCGTGAGGCATTGATACCCTTACGAATGTTTTGCATGCTTTGCATCTTGTGTTGAATCTTAGGCTATATATGTTGCATCATGTATGTACTGTCATTCTTATGCATTGTCATTCATGCATCGTGTGTCTACTTCTTTATCATGTTCATTTCATTTTAACATTTCATAAACATGATAAAGAGGGGCAGCTGTAGACACCCAAATTTTGCACTTCGTATACTAACCTTGACAGGAGGGCAAATTCGTCAAATGGACCGGCCTGCGAGAGAAAAAGATGGAAAAAGTACGGACGCTCTACGCCACCATGACAATTTGCAACCGAAATCGACGTGACAGCAAGGCTATCCGAATTTGGCATTCCCGGAAGGTGTGGCACGCCTCCCAATGATTCCCGGACTGTAAAATACGAGCATGTCAGCGAAAACCAGCGTTACGGCACGAAAATCGAGGCGTAGAACGAAAATTGAGAAAGTCAAGCCAGCCAGCCGCGGATTGATCTGCGGCCAAGTGAGTGCGCCAGCACGGAAACCAGGAAATCAGCACTATCAGCTGAGTGCGATGGGAGGTGGGCCAGCCAGCCGCAGATGGATCTGCGGCCAGCCGCAGATCAATCTGCGGCTGGCTCTGGCCAGCCTATTTCAGCTCAGTTTCTTCATTTCATCCAGGGAGAACAACAGCAGTTTTGAGAAAAAAAAAGAAGAAAGAGGAGCGGCGGCAGCAGCTCAAAAAAAAACAGCAAAATCAGCAACAATTAAGAGAGAAAAGAGAGAAAATAGTGAGGAATTGTATCCATTTTGTGAGACTATATATCATATATTTCTACTCTATTCAATACACAAATTCATATATATTGTGTGGATTATTTGCAAAGTGAAAAATCCTTTGTTTTAGCATTTTGTTTTACCATTTTTGTTGAAGCTTTTTGTCATCCGACTTATATTAAATGTAGTTGTTCTTGTATATTGTTGTGAATCCGTGGATTGAGGGCTATTAGTGAGGGTTCCCAAATGGAACGAAATTCCTCCTAATGGCCCGATGATATCCATTTGGTGAATTTTTAGCTCGTTGTAATGATGCATCGTGCATAGGTTGTTTAGATTGCTATTTTAGGATCTTGTGGGTGTGTAGCGATTTTGGATGTGAGCCTAGGAGCGCGACCCCGTGGTCCAAATCCGATGATGGACATCTATTGATATATGTAATAAATTCGATGTATCTTTCATTGTAAATATGTAATCGTCGGGCCTTAAAACGACGCCAAGGCGATAATCGTGTTTATGGCCCCGAAATAGTGAAACTTGTGATCGTAGGCGTTTGGGATTATTTTGATGGCTTACATGCCCATGAATAGCCCCAACGCATTTTAATGCTTGATTTGATTTATGAGACGAAATTGATTTCAAAGCTAAACGATAAGATTTTCGTAAAATCAATCGAACTAGGTTATTAGAATCACGAGGCTAAAATTTGGGAATGCTAATGAACGTCGATTCCTATTTAACGAGAAAGCTAAAGAAAAATCGTTTTCAAACATCACAAAAATGGTTTTATAAAATAAGAAATGTTTTATTAAATCTTTGTGCATAGGGTGAAAGAGATCCTAGAAGTTGCCCATCATGTTATCTACGAAGGCAACGTATAGATCTCAATTCCTATTTTGACGAAGGTTTAGAAAACTCTTATTTTGCCAAAACGACACCTAATGAAAATCTCATAGTTTTTGACAATTAAAATCAAACCTTTCTCATGAAGCTTTCTCGTATAAGCCGAAGGACATTCTAAGGCATTCTCAAAATAAAGCACGACTTTTTCATACAAAACCTCCAAATGGTATTTTTCATGCAAACTCACCACCACGTTCATATAGTCACACACACACACGCACACACACATTCAAGAATTAAAAGGATAGGAAAAGTATCAAGATTGCGGTAACCGTGTTTCACGGAAGTCGGGGGGTGCCTAACACCTTCCCCTCGCTTAAGCAAGCCCCCGAACTCTATGAATCTCGATTCGCAGACCAATTAATTCGGAGTCATATATGAGCCAGCGATTTATAAAAAGCGAAAACTTGGATGAGTTGGTACATCCATTTCAAATATACCAACTGGCGACTCTGGTTAATTGGCTCATCATAAAAAACGATCTTTTCAAAACCCCGTCGACATTAATGCCGATCTTTTCCAAAAATCATTTAATCAAGAGGCTAAAATTGGAAAAGACTAAAAAAGACACACGAAGTGAAAAAACTAGCGTCGACAGTGACTACCCATAAAAAAGGGAGGCACCGAAGCCAGACTCTCTGTAGGGGACGCCGTGATGTCGGTGGCAAGCTTATAGGTACCACTGTGAGGTGCTATGGTTGAAGCACCATGAAAGTCACAGGTTGGTATCAGAGCTGTAGATTATAGCTCTAAGGTAGTTAGGAAATACCTTAGGATATAGTCTTTGAGTCCGTAAAATACTTAATTATACATAAAATAATCTTAAAAGCTTTATCTTATGTGTAAATTTGTTTCCCAATAAATACTAAATAAATTAAAATTCTTTCGTAGGATGGCATGAGTAGATCAACACATAGGATGACTATCAGACAGTGTGTCCGATGAGGTGCCTGATTATGAGCCGGCTACCCCTGAGCTAGATTTAGAAGAGGAGGATCCAGAGGAGGAAGAACTCCTACATGACCAAGAAATATTAGAGGCTGAGGATGCTAATTACCCTATAGACGGACAGCTGATAGATCCAGAACCCGAGGAGGTAATCGGAGCAGGGCAGATGATGCGTGTCGACAAAAATGAAGATATAATGACTGGCTTAATTCAGCAGTCAACGGAGGAGATAGAGGCTACTAACGCTTTGACATGCATAGCTACAGGTTTACTGGAAAGTGAGAGAGATACGACTCGTCGTCTGAGGACACATCTTCAGAACACCCAAAAGGAGAAGCAGGATGCACAAATGTAGGTGTACAGGGCTGATAGGACGAAGGATGTTTAGGTATCCTCTGGAGGAAGAGAAGGATGATTATATGATCGATAGGGCGGTGGTTGGTCATATGATACGAGATGCTTATAAGGGAGTACGTGATTGATTAGATTAGTATAGTACTTAGTTTATGTTTCGTAGTCTGTAATATACAAATTTTGAGGTTGTAAAATAGAAAGTTCCTTGTACTAACTAGTGGTAGTATAAACCACTAGTCGAATATATACTCGTTTTTGTATGTTATATACAAATTTCGTTCGTACAATCAAAGTGTTAGTTGTATGTGTAACATATCCTTGTATTTATACATGTTTTCTTTATTTTAGAGTCATGGCATCAAGAAGGAGAACCCAAACTAGAAACGAAACCACCGAACCAAACCTTACACAACAATTGGTAGATATACTCTTAGAAACTTTACAAAATCGTCCACCACATCAACCTCCTACAGTTAATCCACAGGGTACTATGTTCAAAGACTTTAAACTTATAGGACCGCCTGAATTTAAGGGAGCCGCAGAACCTATTGAGGCACAAACTTGGGTTACCGAAATAGAGAAGGTCTTTGTGGTAACTAATGTCGACGAAGATCAAAAGACGGTCTTTGTCACCTTTTTCCTCAAAGGTGAGGCGAACCATTGGTGGGAAAATACTAAAATTCGTGCGGGTGAAGGTATAATTCCTTGGACTAGGTTTAAGGAGTTATTCTTCGAAAATTACATTCCCCAGTCAATGCAGGATCGTATGGAAGTACGATTCCTAGAATTGAAACAAGGAAAGCTTACTGTATCCCAGTATACGGCTAAGTTCAATGAGTTAGCTAGGTTTGCCCCACACCAGGTTAGTACGGAGGTAAGGAAGACCAGGAGATACGAAGAGGGATTGAAACCCCAAATTCGTAGCAAGTTGTCAATGTCCCAAGTGAGAACTTTTCCTATAATTCTCGAGAAAGCTATCATAGCTGAAAATGAGAATGAAGCTTTAATAAAATTTCATAAGGAGAAAAGGAGTTTGAATGAAGGAGGAAAGTTTAAAGGAGAAGTTAGTACAGGGGGTACTAATAATAACAAGAGGAAGTGGGATGCCACTATTCCTACAAACGTTTTGAGGAGAGGTAACAATTACAACAATAACAACAACAACAGAAACCAGAACAGTAATAATAAGGTGGTACGTTGTGTTATATATGGAAAGAATCATGCAGGAGTATGTCGCCACATAGTAATTACTTGTTACCATTGTGGACAAGAGGGACATCTTTCCCCTAACTGTCCTAAAAAGAGTAATGATAATACTCGCCAGGGTAACCCAAATGTTACGTGTTATACTTGTGGTGCAACTGGGCATGTGTCTAGGATTTGCCCAAGAAATAGAAACCAACTTTGGGGAGGAAATCAAGTCCCAAACAATAACACCAAACCGATAGTAGCAGGAGCTGGAGGTCCAGGTCGTCCAACAGCAAGAACGTTTAATATGACGATGAGGGATGCTGTTGCTGCACCGGACGTGGTAACAGGTATCATCCCTATCGGCACTTTAAATGCATATGTGTTGTTCGACTCTGGTGCTACTTGTTCATTTGTATCTAATGACTTTGCTAAGAAATTGACAATGTCATGCTAAGACTTAGACATACCTTTTTATGTGGAAATCGCAAACAATGAGATAATTCCTATCAAAACCATATATAAGAATTGTGCCGTATAGATTAAGGGACACAAGTTTCTTGTGAACCTTATTCCTATACAACTAGGAGAATTTGATATAATCTTAGGAATGGATTGGCTGGTAAATTATAATGCAATAATTGACTGCCAATGGAAGAGGGTGAATCTAGTGATTGTTTCAGAGTCAAAAGTAGTGTTCAACGGGGGTTGTTCACCTAAACGATCTCACTGTCTGACAGTAATGCAAGCAGAGAGATTGCTTAGGAAGGGTTGTACAGGCTATTTGGCATACATTGTAGATACTCGAAAGGAAGGAGTAAAGCTAGAGCAAATACCTGTAGTTAGAGAATTTTCGGATGTATTTCCAGATGAATTACCCGGTCTACCTCGGGATAGGGAGATCGAGTTCGTTATCGATCTAGCACCTGGTACGGCACCCTTTCAAAGGCACCGTACAGAATGGCACCTGTAGAGTTGAAGAAGTTACTTGTGCAGCTACAAGAACTCTTAGACAAAAAGTACATACAACCCAGTGTTTCACCTTGGGGAGCACCGGTGTTGTTTGTGAAGAAGAAGGATGGAACGTTAAGGTTATGCATCGACTATAGAGAATTAAATAAGTTAACTATAAAGAACAAATATCATTTACCACGAATTGATGATTTGTTTGACCAGTTGAAAGGGGCCGAACACTTTTCAAAGATCGACCTACGATCGGGTTATCATCAATTAAAGGTAAGAAAAGAAGATGTGCCGAAGACAGCGTTTAGGACACGCTATGGACATTATGAGTTTCTTGTGATGTCTTTTGGATTAACAAATGCGCCGACAACATTTATGGACTTAATGAACCGAGTGTTTAAACCATGCTTGGACAAATTTTTCGTAGTGTTCATCGATGATATTTTAGTATACTCGAGAACAAAAGAGGAGCATGCAGAACACTTAAGAAGCGTATTGGAGATAACTTCACTTAATGCTTTATTTTACTTAACATGCTCCCCTTTGGATTATGCTAGTTATTCTGGAATGTTAACCAGGATCGCATCACTATTTATGATCATCTTTCAATGTTCCATAAACAACTTAACTTAAATCCATAATTGATAGTTTCAAGTTAATCACCCTAGATAACTAACTCATTATATTTCTATGTGAATTACAATTAAAAAGGATTTACAGCCCAAGTTCCCTATTTTGATTACATGCGGTGATAGGTATATTTCTATCCTAATCACAAATTATGAATTCCATCGACAGTAGAAGACACAATCACATGCTATTATGGTCAGATCTAAATCTATACTTCATCTCTCAAATTCATACAGATTATCTCAATAATTATTGGCCAGATAATTAAACAATTCAGCACAAACCATAATAGACAATCCAAAAATAGCTAATCATAATATTCAAAGAAGCATGCTATTCAAAACTACACATTAAGATCCATTATAGCCTTAAAAGAAATTTAGTTCATAAATAAACTAGAATTCATCATCCACAAGTTTAATAACATCAAAAGTTTGGAATACAGAGAAAAGAGAAGAAACACTGTAAGCAATCCTTCAATCTCTGTCCTGCTCCTCCTTGCTATCAACTCGCTTCAAGTCTTCTCCAATTGCTCCAAATTAGGGTTTTTCTAATAGATTCCCTCATTACCAACTAGAAAACACCTATTTATAATATCTAATAAAACCCCTAATTAATTACAAAGTTTCAAATCCAAGTTCAAATCAAAACCATTTAAAACATCTGAAAAGTCAATTTTGCCCTCACTCGAACCGACGCGGCCGCGCCTGGATTAAGCTTGCAAGGCGCGCGGCCACGCTACCCTGGCAGCAATTTTTTTTCTAACTCTTGCATCACGCGCGGCGGCGCTGCTACCCAGTTCATTTTGGGCACGGCCGCGCTGCTCTGAAATCCTGCAACATTAGCAACATCAGCTACATCAGCAACTTCATCCACTCGAACGTCCAATTCTCGCCCAATGCAATCCCAACATGTAAAACCTACAAAAACACACAAAATACCTGAAAAGTAACTGAAAACCATGGAAATAAACAATAATTCGCGTATATTGGTATCCGATTCGTAGGTATAAAACCTACTCATCAAATTCCCCCAAACTTAAATTATTGCTTGTCCCGAAGCAACAAAATGTAATGCAATAACTAACACAATGCAACACAATGCCATGAATGCACTAAGAACTAGCATGCCTACGAATCCAACCAATAGCCAATATGAATTTTAACTGTATGCCACAGAGATATCAATAAACAGCTTGAAACAGTAAATCCAGTCAAAAGGAACTAATAATCCCAACCAATCAAACAACATACACCTAAATTGTGCGTGTGTGTTCATTAATCAAGTTAACTGACCAAAGTTCAAAATAAAGCCACATAACCAACTCTATAACAAGAATACTCTCTTTTTACTTCAATTCAAGCAAATACAACAAATCCAGCCAATATCAAGCAAATACCGAGCATGAAGGTTCTAACAAGACTTATGCCTAACTTTATTCTTCTACGAGTGCGTTTTACGCTCCATCTCGTATTTATGCTTAACTGTGCAATGTCAAGTTCTCTTAGGCGTTTCAAAATCACCCATGTAGCGAGCGTTCAATCAGTGACTCCCAAACCAGACAGCTTTAGGGCACTAGGTGTTAAGACACCCCTACGGATCTAATTACCCGAGTGATAGAGGCCACAGAACCCAACCAGTCAACATTTATTGTATTTATTTTCCATTTTTTTTTCTTTTTTTTTCAGCCTTAAAAGAACCCCCAACTCAGCTTTTACCCTATTTAACCTTCCTTGTTAATTCACCTATCAATGTTTTACCCAATTCTCATGTAAAAATCAGTTATGCAACCCTTTGAACCCCAACAGTCAAATTAATCAATTTATTCGTGCAATCCAAAAGCTCAAGTTATGACAGGCATAATTACCCTCATGATCAAAATTATTATATCCCTAACGACTTTCAAACTGTCCAAGCTAACACAATAATACCCATCTCATCATTGGCCGAGCCAAAATATACCAACTAATCAATTGGATTCATACAAACAAACTAAATGCACCTAACACAACCAAACTAAACTATGCAAGATACTAATATGCTAACATACTAACAGATATGATGCACAAAACCAATAAACATGCTAAACAAAAACCTAAAAGAACTCTCCCAAACTTAAAATAGACAATGCCCTCATTGGATAAAACAATAAAAGAAAAGGAAAAGGAAAGAAAAACTCCCCTAATCCGAAGTAGCATCATCTGCCTCCTCCCCATCGGAAGGCGTGTCCAGAGGCGGATAATTCGAGGCTGCACCAAACGTTGGAAATTGGACTTGAACGCCCAACTAAGAAAAGGCCTGCGAGAAACTATCTGAAAGCTGAGTGGAAAAAGAACGAAGCTCGATCATACTCGAATGTATAGCATCCATCCTGCGAGTCATACGCCTCTCCATGCGATCCAATCGAGCCTGCGAGATATTAACCGGCTGTTCAGGCTCAGGCACCGGCTGATCAGACGCCTCCTCACTCTCAGAATAGTCCCCTAACAAGAATCCTACTCCACGAGCATGCGACGAACGGGGCTCCTTCCCACACCTTATACTTTGTTATCGTCGCGTGATCAATGGTCTTCATCGGGAGCTGCACTGGCTCACTGTCGGCCCACTCCACCCCCGCAGCTGAACATAAGCGGGTAATCACCGAAGCATGCGGGATACCACCTGAAGTGCCTCCCTGAAGGTAACGACGAATAGACTGGTGAATCATATAACCAACATTAATACACTTTCCCATCACTATCCCATATAGCAGAATCGCCCGGTCCTTGGTCACGTCGTTCTGGTGCCTGGTGGGCATGAGATTGGCACAAATGAAGCTGTACCAGGCCTTGCCGTAGCGACTCAAGGCAGTGTGCGGGAAGTGAAGCTTCTGGTCGGTCCCCTGCTTCGTAGTCCACTCGGTACCCAGCTTGCACAAGACATTTTTGATTCTTTCCAGCTTGGATTCCCAATTTGTAGAATGGAAACTCTCAAAGTCAGAAAGAGGAATGGTAGGCAAGTGGTAATGAGGCGCGCTTGGATTTGGCCTTAGTTGGGGCGCGGCCGCGCTGGTGTGCCAGCCATTTTTTTCAACTTCTGAGATGCGGCGCGGCCGCGCTGGTTTTCTTCACATTTGGGGCGCGACCGCGCTGGGCGAAAATGTGGAATTTTAACTGTTAAGCCCTTTTGATGATTTCTTCATGTATACTCCTTGGTGTATGACCTATAAACAATAAAAACCCAGAAACAAAGTATCTAATTACTACAAGATAAAAATAAAACTAAATCTAAGTCCTAAAAATCACAAAATGATAACTAAAACAATTAAAAATTGGGTTGCCTCCCTAGTAGCGCTTGATTTAAAGTCTTTCAGCCTGACTACTTCCTGTTTCATCTTTAATCGGCAATAGTGATTGAGGTTTTCTGGCGGTCAACACCACCACCCCAATAATGCTTCAATCTTTGGCCATTGACTTTAAATGACTCTTCCAGATTGTTTGCAAAAACTTCAACGGCGCCGTGAGGGAATGCTTGTTTGACGATGAAAGGACCCGACCACCGAGACTTGAGCTTCCTTGGAAATAAATTCAGTCTAGAATTGAATAGAAGCACTGCTTGTCCCGGCTCAAACGTCCTGTCGATGATTTTCCGATCATGCCACTTCTTGACTTTTTCCTTGTATATCTTCGAATTCTCGTATGCTTGCAACCGAAATTCATCGAGCTTATTCAGCTGAAGTAGCCTCTTTTCCCCAGCAGTCACGAGATCAAAGTTTAACTTTCTGATGGCCCAATATGCTCTATGTTCAAGCTCAACCGGTAGGTGACATGCCTTTCCATAGACTAATTGGTACAGTGACATGCCAATGGGCGTCTTATAAGCCGTCCGATAAGCCCAAAGTGCATCATCCAATTTTGCTGACCAATCTTTTCTACTCGGATTGACGATTTTCTCCAGAATTCTCTTCACTTCTCTGTTTGACACTTCTGCTTGGCCACTGGTTTGGGGATGGTAAGCTGTAGCAATTTGGTGGTTTACCCCATACTTAGCTAAGAGAGCCGTGAAAGACCTGTTGTAAAAGTGACTCCCTGCATCACTGATAATTGCTCTTGGGGTGCCAAAACTTGTGAAGATGTTTTTCTGCAGAAATTTAAGAACCACTTTGGCATCATTAGTCGGCAACGCACTTGCTTCCACCCATTTAGAGACATAATCGACCGCCAAAAGGATGTAGAGGTTGTTAAAGGACGATGGGAATGGTGCCATAAAATCTATTCCCCAAACGTCAAAGACTTCAACTTCTAAAATGGAATTCAAGGGCATCTCATGACGCTTGGAAATATTTCCCACCCTTTGACATCTGTCACATCTTTGCACGAAGTGGTGGGCGTCCTTAAACAACGTTGGCCAGAAAAATCCTGCTTGTAACACCTTGGCCGCTGTCTTCTCGCCTCCGTAATGACCTCCATATAGTGAATCATGACAATGATGTAAAATACTCTCTACTTCACTTTGTGGCACACACCGTCTAATCATCCGATCGGCATAATGTTTGAACAGGAACGGTTCATCCCACATGTACCTTTTTACATCATGCAGAAACTTTTTCTTTTGTTGGCTGGTCAAATCAGGAGGAAGTACGTTACTAACCAAATAATTGGCAAAATCGGCATACCATGGGACTTCTGAGTGGATCACAAATAACTGCTCATCTGGAAAGAACTCATTGATCACCGTTTTGTCTCCCTTTACGTGATCATTATTTTCTAATCTCGAGAGATGCTCTGCCACTTGATTTTCCGTTCCCTTCCTATCTCGAATTTCCAAGTCGAACTCCTGGAGTAGAAGTATCCATCGAATCAGCCTTGGCTTCGTATCCTTCTTCGAAATCAGATATCTTATGGCATAATGGTCAGTGAACACCACTACTTTAGTTCCAATTAAGTACGACCTGAATTTGTCAAATGCATACACGACCGCGAGCAACTCCTTCTCGGTCGTCGTATGGGCATCGGATAATGTTTTGCTAGCATAATAAATGGCATGAAAAATCTTTTCCTTTCGTTGACCCAAAACAGCCCCAATAGCATAGTCACTAGCATCACACATCAATTCAAACGGCCTTGACCAATCCGGTGCTACAATTACTGGCGCTGTAGTCAATTTCCTTTTCAACAATTCAAAAGCTGCAAGACACTCGTCATCAAATTTAAAGGGAACATCTTTCTCCAATAGACTACATAAAGGCTTAGAGATCTTAGAAAAGTCCTTTATGAATCTTCTATAAAATCCGGCATGTCCCAAGAAACACCGTATTCCCTTGACTGTAGTTGGTGGAGGTAGATTTTCTATTGTCTCTAGCTTGGCTCGATCTACCTCTAACCCGTTTGACGACACCTTGTGCCCAAGAATTATCCCCTCTTGCACCATAAAGTGGCATTTTTCCCAGTTAAGCACTAAATTGGTCTCCACGCATCTTTTCAAAACCAGGACCAGATTTTCCAAGCAACTATCGAATGTGTCACCAAACACTGAAAAATCGTCCATGAATACCTCCATGTTACGTTCAACCATATCTGAGAAAATAGCCATCATGCATCTTTGGAACGTCGCTGGTGCATTGCATAAGCCAAAAGACATCCTCCGAAAAGCGAAAGTGCCATAAGGACACGTGAAGGTGGTCTTTTCCTGATCTTCGAGGGCAATCACTATCTGATTATAACCTGAGTAGCCATCCAATAAGCAATAGAACTCGTGCCCAGCCAGTCTATCTAACATTTGATCAATAAAGGGTAGATGAAAGTGATCCTTGCGGGTTGCCTTATTTAATTTCCTGTAATCCATACAAACCCTCCATCCAGTCACTGTCCTTATCGGTATCAATTCATTATTCTCGTTTTCTACAACCGTCATACCACCCTTTTTAGGCACGCACTGGGCTGGACTCACCCAACTACTATCGGAGATGGGGTAAATGATACCTGCATCAAGCCACTTCAAAATTTCCTTTTTCACCACCTCTTTCATGATCGGGTTCAGCCTCCTTTGTTGCTCTATCGTTGGTTTGGCATCGTCTTCCAAAAGGATCTTGTGCATACAGAAAGATGGGCTAATTCCTTTTATGTCGGCGATGGTCCAACCAATGGCTGACTTGTATTCCCGAAGAACGCGAATCAACTTACTTTCCTGCAATTCGTTAAGTACAGATGCAATAATAACAGACAAAGTAGATAATTCACCCAAATAAGCATACCTCAGATGGCTCGGTAAAGGTTTAAGTTCAAGAGTAGGAGGTATTTCAAGAGATGGCTTCAAGCGCTCTAAGGATTTGTCAAGAAGTTCGAAAGGTTCATAGGGGATCTGAAATTTGCGTACTCTCGGCACTGTATCTAAAATGTGAAGAAACTCCATCATCTCTAGGTCATCCATGTCAGCCTCCCCTAACAAAACAGATTCCAACGGATCCTCAGTCAATTTCCTCAAAACTCGTCTTCCACCACTTTTTCTACCACATCCAACCGGAAACACTCTTCCTCATCCGTAGGAAATTTCATGGCTTTGAACACGTTGAATATCACTTCTTGGTCTTGCACCCTCATAGTCAATTCTCCTTTTTGCACATCTATAAGTGTTCTTCCCGTTGCCAAGAAAGGTCTCCCAAGTATGATAGGAATGTCTTTGTCCTCCTCATAGTCCAAAATAATGAAATCGGCTGGGAATATGAATTTATCCACTTTTACCAAGATGTCTTCCACAATACCTCTAGGATATGTAACCGACCTGTCAGCTAGCTGAAGAGAGATGTTAGTCGGTTTCGGTGCAGGTAGACCCAGCTGAACATATATCGATAACGGCATAAGGTTGATGCTCGCACCTAAATCACACAAACATCTGCTGATTGATAAGTTGCCAATAGTGCAAGGGATAGTGAAACTACCCGGATCCTTCAACTTCGGTGGCAACTTATTCTGCAATATCGCACTACACTCTTCAGTCAATGCTACTGTTTCATAGTCCTCCAGCTTTTTCTTCCTTGACAAAATTCCTTTCATAAACTTGGCGTAGCTCGGCATCTGCTCTAAAGCCTCGGCAAACAGTATATTGATTTGCAGCTTTTTAAAGATTTCAAGGAATCTGGAGAATTATTTATCTATTTTCTGCTTGTGAAATCTCTAAGGATATGGAACAGGAGGGTATACTTCTGCTTGCTTTTTATGCTCCTTGTCTTTTTCCTCATTATCCGTCTCCTTATCTTTTTCTACCAGGTTCTCTGCAGGAGCTGGGACTAGGGATGGGCGCGGCCGCGCTGCCTCCCTTTGTATTTCAGGCGCGGCCACGCTGGTCTGCTGGAGTTGTTTCCCGCTTCGAAGTGTTACAGCTTGACATTGTTCCTTACCATCTCTCTTGGGGTTAACCTCTGTATCACTTGGAAGTGTTCCTTGCGGTCGATTGTTCAAGACTTGAGCCAACTGACCGAGCTGATTTTCCAGATTCCGAATTGACACCGCTTGGCTCTTCACATTCAAGTCTACCTGATTTAACAACTTATCTTGCTCATTCATTCTTTTTTCCAATGCTGTGATAAATCTTGCCAAAGACTTTTCTAAATTGGGTTTCTTTCTGCCTGTTGTGGAGCTTGGTTCTGAAAACCCGGGGGATTCTGTAATCTTGGAGCGGGATTTTGAACTTGAGTGTTATTGCTCCATGAGAAACCCAGATGATTCTTCCACCCCGGATTATATGCATTCTGGTATGGTTGTTGTTATCGGTTGTAACTCCCCAAGTACTGTACAGATTCCGTATTAATAGCACAATATTCCGTCGGATGTGCCCCTACACACAGCTCACACACATAAGCTGCTTGCTGGACCTTCGACTCCGCCAAAGCTTCAATTTTCTTGACATGGCTGCCATCTGAGCTGTTAGTGCAGTGACCGCATCTACTTCCAAAACTCCAGCTACCTTTTGGTGATTCATCCTCGACGTTGGCCATTGATAGTTATTTGCAGCCATAGTTTCTAATAAGGTGAAAGCTTCATCAAAATTCTTATTCATAAGTGCTCCCCCCGTAGCTGCATCTATAATTGTTCGAGTATTACTACTCAGCCCATTGTAGAATGTCTGGACTTGCAGCCACTTGGGTAATGCATGATGTGGACATCTTCTCAATAACTCTTTGAATCCTTCCCAAGCCTCATACAGTGTCTCTCCATGACTTTGCTCAAAAGTGGAAATATCGTTTCTCAACTTAGCAGACTTAGCCGGCGGAAAGAATTTTGCTAGAAATTTCTGAGCCAAGTCATCCCAAGTTGTGATGGACCCCAGTGGAAGTGAGTGCAACCAACTCTTTGCTTTATCCCTTAGTGAAAACGGAAACAGACGTAGTCTCACCGCATCATCAGTTACATTGGGATATTTGAATGTATCACAAATCTCAAGAAAGCTAACCAAGTGTTCATTAGGATCATCGTTGGCTAATCCCCCAAACTGTACCGCATTCTGAATCATCTGAATTGTACCCGACTTGATCTCAAAGGAATTAGCCGTGATGGCTGGCCTCGTGATGCTTGACCTGATTTCATCAAGCTTAGGCATGGCATATTCCCTCAATGATTTCTGTTCTTCGTTAGCCATTTTTTCTTTCTCGATGGTCTCATGGCAAAACTTTCTCAACTTGCGTAACTTGTTTTCAAGATCGTCTCCACTCTGCACAAGTTCCGGCTGCTTGGATCGTGTTTGCATAAACAAACCGAGATCACCTGAAACAGGAAGTAACAAGAAAAACAATGTTAACTAAAACTGAATTAATTAAATTAAAACTTGAAATTATAGACACAATTGTTCCCCAGCAACGGCGCCAAAAACTTGTTTGCCAAAATCTATACTAGCAAAAATACGCAAGTATACGCAGTCCACAAGTAATAAAGTGAAAGTAGAGTATCGTCCCACAGAGAAGAATTGATTCTATAATGACAAATTCCAAATTTAAATCAAATCAATTTTTAGTATACAAATAATTTATGATTTCTGAGGTTTTGAATTTAACTAATTAATTCTAAATTAAATTACTAACACTAGTTTGAAAACAGATTTTTAAAGACTTAAGACTATAACTTCACTTAATGCTTTATTTTACTTAACATGCTCCCCTTTGGATTATGCTAGTTATTCTGGATTGTTAACCAGGATCGCATCACTATTTATGATCATCTTTCAATGTTCCATAAACAACCTAACTTAAATCCACAATTGATAGATTCAAGTTAATCACCCTAGATAACTAACTCACTATATTTCAATGTGAATTACAATTAAAAAGGATTTAAAACCCAAGTTCCCTATTTTGATTAGATGCGGTGATAGGTATATCTCTATCCTAATCACAAATTATGAATTCCATCGACTGCAGAAGACACAATCACATGCTATTATGGTCAGATCTAAATCTATACTTCATCTCTCAAATTCATACAGATTATCTCAATAATTATTGGCCAGATAATTAAACAATCCTTCAATCTCTGTCCTGCTCCTCCTTGCTTTCTCCTTGCTATCAACTCGCTTCAAGTCTTCTCCAATTGCTCCAAACTAGGGTTTTTCTAATAGATTCCCTCATTACCAACTAGAAAACACCTATTTATAATATCTAATAAAACCCCTAATTAGTTACAAAGTTTCAAATCCAAGTTCAAATCAAAACCATTTAAAAAATCTGAAAAGTCAATTTTGCCCTCACTCGAACCGGCGCGGCCGCGCTTGGATTAAGCTTGCAAGGCTCGCGGCCGCGCTACCCTGACAGCAATTTTTTTTCTAACTCTGGCATCACGCGCGACCGCGCTGCTACCCAGTTCATTTTGGGCGCGGCCGCGCTGCTCTGAAATCCTGCAACATTAGCAACATCAGCTACATCAGCAACTTCATCCACTCGAACGTCCAATTCTCGCCCAATGCAATCCCAACATGTGCAACCTACAAAAACACACAAAATACATGAAAAGTAACTGAAAACCATGGAAATAAACAATAATTCGCGTATATTAGTATCCGATTCGTAGGTATAAAACCTACTCATCAACATCGAGGAAGTACAAAAATGTATAAAGATTTTAGCTAACATTTTTGGTGGTCTAACATGAAAAGGGAGATAGCGGAGTGGGTGAGTAAATGTTTAACGTGTCAAAGGGTTAAAGCTGAACATCATTAACCAAGTGGATTATTACAACCCTTAGAAATTCTTGAGTGGAAATGGGAGCATATTACCATGGATTTTATTGTTGGTCTCCCAAATACACAGAAAGGTCACAATGCCATTTGGGTAATTGTAGATCGTCTTACCAAATCAGCTCATTTTCTACCCATAAAAGTTAGCTTCAGTCTTGACCAATTGGCCAAACTTTACATCAATGAAATTATTTCTAGACATGGAGTCCCTGTTTCTATAGTGTCAGACCGAGATCCACGATTTACTTCAAATTTTTGGACAAGTCTCTAGAAAAATGTAGGAACTCAGTTGAGACTAAGTACAACTTACCATCCACAAACTGACGGTTAGAGTGAGAGAACCATCCAAACATTGGAAGACATGGTGCGCTCTTGCATCATGGATTTCAAAGGAAGTTAGGAGGATCAATTACCTTTGGTAGAATTTGCCTACAATAATAGTTACCATGCCAGCATAGGGATGCCACCATTTGAAGCCCTATATGGAAGAAAATGTAGGACGCCGTTATGTTGGGATGAGGTCGGAGAGAGATAAATTTTAGGACCTGAAATAGTGCAACAAACCACGGAGGTAATTCGAATGATACGAGGAAGATTACAAGCATCACAAGATCGACAAAAGAAATATGCTGATCAACATAGGAAGTTACAAGATTTCGAAGTCGGTAGTCACGTATTCTTAAAAGTATCTCCGTGGAAAGGAAAAATCCGATTTGGGAAGAAAGGGAAATTAAGTCCAAGATTCATTGGACCGTTTCAGATACTGAGAAGGATAGGTGAGGTAGCATATGAGTTAGCCCTACCTCCCGAACTAGACCGTATTCATAACGTGTTTCATGTGTCCGTGTTACGACCGTACAAACCCGATTATAAACACGTTATCGATTATGAACCCATTCGAATCGAGAAAGACTTATCTTATGAGGAAATTCCTATCAAAATCATAGATAGGAAAGAACAACATCTGCGCAATAAAGTGATTCCTTCAGTCAAGGTTATTTGGAGGAATCAAAACGTAGAGGAAGCTACGTGGGAACTTGAGAGTAAAATGCGAGATAGTTACCCACACTTATTTGTATAGTTGACTGTAATTTCGAGGACGAAATTCTTATTAGTGGGGGTGAATGTAATATTCCGAACCCTAATAAGATTTGTATATGTAAATTATGTGTTTAATAAATGAAATTTCCTAATCTGACTTTGTATTGTATGGTTGTGTATTTTATTAAACAATTAGGTCAAATAAAATTTTTTCGCCAAGCAGCTATGTCGTGCTTAATAGTACAAAATGATTTGTCGTGCTTCCGGCGAATTCACCGATAAGTGTCTCGGCAAATTATTTTTATAAGCTGCTGTGTCACGCTTGGAATGACGAAGTGCTTTGTCGTGCTTCAGAGTTAATATAATATTATATTAACTGATAAAAATCTAAAAATAAGTTAATTAGGGTTAGGATAATAAATTGAAACAGAAACCCTAATTTAAAAACCCTAATTGATAATATTTATCCGAATTGTCCAATCGAAACCCTAATTATTGTACAATAATCTTAATTGATATAATTAAGATCTAAGTAATGAATCATAATATTAATTATGAATTATTAAACTTATATTAAAACCCTAACGAAAGATTTGAAACCCTAATTGTGAAATTAGAAACCCTAAAACCCTAATTTGGTTCAATAACCCTAAATTATGAAATGTAAAACCTTAATTATGATATATAACCATAATTAGGGTATTACTAAACTTAAATTAACATTATAAACATGATTAACAAAAATCTAATTTTAATTAGTAAGTAAAATAAATCAAAAATAAAATCCTAGCCAATGAAAATGAAGCTAGGAGTGTGCAATCTTGTGCTTGACACGCTCCAGTACAAGTAGGTGAGATTAGATCAGGTTGGAGTAGCACAAGTGACCAAGTTGGATATTTTTGGAGGCAAAATTTGGAAAATAAAGCCTAGGAAACCCTAATTCAAGTTGCTATAAATAGAATGAGAGACTGACCTTCAAACCTACAAATTTACAAAGCTTATACACTTATAATCATACCATATCAAGACCCAGCAACCACAAGTTCAGAATCAGAAGATAGGAATCAAAACTTTGAAGAAAAAGGTGCAAACCCTAATTTTATGTTTGATCTTGAAGCCTGTAAAAATTTTGTGTTTTAGATGTTTAGGATTGTGTATAAACATGTAATTAAGTGATCTGGGCGGTTAAAACATGTTTACATAACATCTAGATGTGAAAATCAAGCCAAAATAGCAAACTGTTCTTGGCAGTCAAGAACAGTCTGACAAGCTACTTTGTCAGAGCTTTTGATCGGCTTAAAATGTTTGTTTGATGTGTTTTAAAGCATGAATCAGTAGTATGCCATGTTAGCTTTAAGATCCAATTGGTAGAAGTCCCAAATTATCTCACAGTAGGATGATATGGCTGGTCAAAACCCATTGACCGACCATGATAGACTGTTTCTGGGTAACCTAGAAACATGAAGAACACTCTGACAGTGTCTGACAAGACTTTTGGACAACCCAGATCATGCCTAAACGATATAATTTTAGAGGTTTTAATGTTTGTAGCTCTTCTTTGCCATGTAATCTACAATTATAAATCATCAAAACACATTTAGCTAACCTGGAATCAAAGTTATTCATGGTCAAACCATGTTGACTGACCATGACTGCTTGAGTTTCTGGGTAACCTAGAAACTGAAGAACAGTTTGAACCCGGTGGTTTGACCATCAAATTTAGAGCATGTTATGATATAATTTGAAGTGAAATTTGACATGTCGTTGTACACTGCCATGTTGGCTATAACAACAAACAAAAATCAAACAGAAACATCAAACCAGTTGAAATTAATTTGAGGTCAAATGTCACTGTTGGACATTGACCAAGTGTTCTTCATGAAGAACACCTTTAGCGACGAAATGCATAGCCAAACCCAGAAACCTTTAAACGTATGCAGACCGTCGCTAAAGCCCTTTAGCGACGGATATTTAATAAAAATAAAATAAAAATTAATTAAATAAATTATAAAATAATAAATAAATATTAAATAATTATTAATAATTAATAAATAAATCTGGAAATTCATTTTTTAAATATAAAAGAATATTTTTAATATTTTTATATATTTCTGAATTATTATTTAATTTAATTAAATAATAAATAATAATTATGATAAATCATTTAATAATTGTTTTAATTATTTAAAAATGATATTAAATTATTAAATAATTATATTAATTATTTAAAAATGATATTAAGGTAAATAAAATTATTATGTATAATAATTAAATAAAATATTAAATATTTAATTATTATTAATGATAAATAAATCATTTAAATAATATATTAAGTATTTAAAAATTACTTTAAATGATAATTAAATCATTTAAATATTAAATTAAGTTTTGAAAATTATTATAAGTAATAATTAAATTATTATAATGATAAAATAAATTCTAAAAATATTACTAATGATAAAATAAATTATTTAAATAATATTCAATCTTTCTAAAAATATTATAAATGATAAATAAATTATTAAATAATATTTTAGGTATCTAAAAATATTCTAAATGACAAATAAATTATTAAATAATATTTTAGGTATCTAAAAATATTTTAAATAACAAATAAATTATTTAAATAACATATTAAATTTTTTAAAATTATTCTAAATGATAATTAAATCATTTAAAAATATTCCTAAGCTTGTAAAATTATTTAAAAATACTTCCAAGCTTATAAAAATTATTTAAAAATAATATTAAGCTTCTAGAAGTATTATAAATAATAATTGAATTATTTAGACTAATAATTAGACTTCCAAATGAAGTTCTATCGAAAATCTATGTGTTTAGCCATTAAGGACGCGACCGAGATACCAAATTAACGTCGAACCTTAATGAAACTTGTCTAGATTAGCGTAATACATGTTGATATACGTGCTAACGCTTATTATTGGTATACGTAGACCACGTACGTTGACCAATTGTCTTAAATTTTAACGAAACTACGCTAAGGCAAGTGTCCTAACTTTTCTCAATTTATATTAAGCAATTCATTTATGTCTTGCTATCAATTATTGTGAAGTTACTGCTACTTGTTCAGCATAACTTAAGAAATGAAATCATTTATTGACTGTTTGAGCTTAAAATTGTTGTGTAAAACCAAATTGCTTTGGTACGACATCTATACTGAGTAAAAGGGACACCGTGGATGGAAGGTGGTCCGACAAACCTTCGAATAAGGTTTAAATTGGCAATCAAATGAATTGACCAATATTGGCAATTAACTTAAATTGACCAAAAATGTGGTAGGACGATATGCATACTCCTAGGATATTGGTGAGGCTGATCACCTACCAGATATCCGAACTCAAAGAGGTTCTAGGTCATTGAAGACTGACAGGACAATTTGAAATATATGGTTCCGGTACAGAACCCTCAGTATCAATTATACATCCCCTGATATCTTTCAAATCAAACACACTGTGTTTACATTTTCAAATGAACTTGCTGACCATTTGTAGCTCATTCTTGCGCATATCTTCTTTTGCAGCTTTAAATGATATCCCTAGCACTTCTAGGGCAGATAAAGGAAAGGGACATGTTTACTAGCTTTATTAACTGCTTTTGAATAATTCAAGTCTTTTATAAGGCTTTGTTGTAATAACTTAGTACTGAGAACAATGTAATCGAACCAAATGATATGTAATATATTATGATCATTTATTTCATCAATTGCGTTATACTCTGATCTTTAGTTTATTTAGTATAGTTGTACTAAGTTAGATACAGTATCTATACGAACTATACATCTGAATGAGGGTATTTAAATGATGTTGAAAGTCCTATAAGCTCTGGGGTTACACTTAATGAGCGTCGGTAAGGTGCCATCTTTACCGGAATGCGCCCCTCAGTTCTATGGATAATCTTATCATTAATACTGTAAATGTCAGATAGATAGGGAATATAAATATGAAAGAGGTATTCATTAGATATGAATCTATACATCCAAGTGAGGGTATCCAAATACAGACAACGTTCTGGCCGGAACTAGTACCTGTTATGGGATACTGTGAACCTTGGATAGATAGAAGTCATATTTTATTGAATATTTATAGTTGTATAGTTTCACGTGAGCACCAGATCTGCTACAGGGGAGTGTAGAGATTTGTGGGCGTCACAAGTTGGTATCAGAGCTATAAGCACAGTAAGTGCAAAGAGCCCCGAGCCTCTCGCTGGTGACTACCCATAAAAAAGGGAGGCACCGAAGCCAGACTCTCCGTAGGGGACGTCGTGATGTCGGTGGCAAGCTGATAGGTACCACTATGAGGTGATATGGTTGAAGCACCATGAAAGTCACAGGTTGGTATTAGAGCTGTAGATTATAGCTCTAAGGTAGTTAGGAAATACCTTAGGATATAGTCTTTGAGTCCATAAAATACTTAATCATACATAAAATAATCTTAAAAGCTTTATCTTATGTGTAAATTTGTTTCCCAATAAATACTAAATAAATTAAAATTCTTTTGTAGGATGGCAGGAGTAAATCAACACACAGGATGGCTATCAGACAGTGAGCCCGATGAGGTGCCTGATTATGAGCCGGCTACCCCTGAGCTAGATTTAGAAGAGGAGGATCCAGAGGAGGAAGAACTCCTACATGACCAAGAAATATTAGAGGCTGAGGATGCTAATTACCCTATAGACGGACAGCTGATAGATCCAGAACCCGAGGAGGTAATCGGAGCAGGGCAGATAATGCGTGTCGACAGACACGAAGAGATAATGACTGGGTTAATTCAGCAGTCAACGGAGGAGATAGAGGCTACTAACACTTTGACAGGCATAACTACAGGTTTACTGGAAAGTGAGAGAGATACGACTCGTCGTCTGAGGACACATCTTCAGAACACCCAGAAGGAGAAGCAGGATGCACAAACGCAGGTGTACAGGGCTGATAGGAAGTGTAGGACTGCATTTCAGGGCCTAGAACGAAGGATGCTTAGGTATCCTGTGGAGGAAGAGAAGGATGATTATATGATCGATGGGGCGGTGGTTGGTCATATGATACGAGATGATTATAAGGGAGTACGTGATTGATTAGATTAGTATAGTACTTAGTTTATGTTTCGTAGTCTGTAATATACAAATTTTGAGGTTGTAAAATAGAAAGTTCCTTGTACTAACTAGTGGCAGTATAAACCACTAGTCCAATATGTACTCGTTTTTGCATGTTATATACAAATTTCGTTCGTACAATCAAAGTGTTAGTTGTATGTGTAACATATCCTTGTATTTATACATGTTTTCTTTATTTTAGAGTCATGGCATCAGGAAGGAGAACCCAAACTAGAAACGAAACCACCAAACTAAACCCTACACAACAATTGGTAGATATACTCTTAGAAACTTTACAAAATCGTCCACCACATCAACCTCCTACAGTTAATCTACAGGGTACTATGTTTAAAGACTTTAAACTTGTAGGACCGCCTGAATTTAAGGGAGCCGCAGAACCTATTGCGGCACAAACTTGGGTTACCGAAATAGAGAAGGTCTTTGTGGTAACTAATGTCGGCGAAGATCAAAAGACGGTGTTTGTCACCTTTTTCCTTAAAGGTGAGGTGAACCATTGGTGGGAAAATACTAAAATTCGTGCGGGTGAAGGTATAATTCCTTGGACTAGATTTAAGGAGTTATTCTTCGAAAATTACTTTCCCCAGTCAATGCAGGATCGTATGGAAGTACGATTCCTAGAATTGAAACAAGGGGAGCTTACCGTATCCCAGTATACGGCTAAGTTCAATGAGTTAGCTAGGTTTTCCCCACACCAGGTTAGTACGGAGGTAAGGAAGACCAGGAGATACGAAGAGGGATTGAAACCCCAAATTCGTAGCAAGTTGTCAGTGTTCCAAGTGAGAACTTTTCCTAAAATTCTCGAGAAAGCTATCATAGCTGAAAATGAGAATGAAGCTTTAATAAAATTTCATAAGGAGAAAAGGAGTTTGAATGAAGGAGGAAAGTTTAAAGGAGAAGTTAGTACAGGGGGTACTAATAATAACAAGAGGAAGTGGGATGCTACTGTTCCTACAAACTTTGTGAGGAGAGGTAACAATTACAACAATAACAACAACAACAGAAACCAGAACAGTAATAATACGGTGGTACGTTGTGTTATATGTGGAAAGAATCATGCAGGAGTATGTCGCCACATAGTAATTACTTGTTACCATTGTGGACAAGAGGGACATCTTTCCCCTAACTGTCCCAAAAAGAGTAATGATAATACTCGCCAGGGTAACCCAAATGTTACGTGTTATACTTGTGGTGCAACTGGGCATGTGTCTAGGAGTTGCCCAAGAAATAGAAACCAACTTGGGGGAGGAAATCAAGTCCCAAACAATAACACCAAACCGACAGTAGCAGGAACTGGAGGTCCAGGTCGTCCAACAGCAAGAACGTTTAATATGACGATGAGGGATGTTGTTGCTGCACCGGACGTGGTAACAGGTATCATCCCTATCGGCACTTTAAATGCATATGTGTTGTTCGACTCTGGTGCTACTTGTTCATTTGTGTCTAATGACTTTGCTAAGAAATTGACAATGCCATGCGAAGACTTAGACATACCTTTTTATGTGGAAATCGCAAACAATGAGATAATTCCTGTGAAAACCATATATAAGAATTGTGTCGTAGAGATTAAGGTACACAAGTTTCTTGTGAACCTTATTCCTATACAACTAGGGGAATTTGATATAATCTTAGGAATGGATTGGCTGGTAAATTATAATGCAATAATTGACTGCCAATGGAAGAGGGTGAATCTAGTGACTGCTTCAGAGTCAAAAGTAGTGTTCAACGGGGGTTGTTCACCTAAATGATCTCACTGTCTGACAGTAATGCAAGCATAGAGATTGCTTAGGAAGGGTTGTACAGGCTATTTGGCATACATTGTAGATACTCGAAAGGAAGGAGTAAAGCTAGAGCAAATACCTGTAGTTAGAGAATTTCGGGATGTATTTCCAGATGACTTACCCGGTCTACCTCGGGATAGGGAGATCGAGTTCGTTATCGATCTAGCACCTGGTACGACACCCGTTTCAAAGGCACCGTACAGAATGGCACCTGTAGAGTTGAAGGAGTTACTTGTGCAGCTACAAGAACTCTTAGACAAAAAGTACATACAACCCAGTGTTTCACCTTGGGGAGCACCGGTGTTGTTTGTGAAGAAGAAGGATGGAACATTAAGGTTATGCATCGACTATAGAGAATTAAATAAGTTAACTATAAAGAACAAATATCCTTTACCACGAATTGATGATTTGTTTGACCAGCTGAAAGGGGCCGAACACTTTTCAAAGATCGACCTACGATCGGGTTATCATCAATTAAAGGTAAGAAAAGAAGATGTGCCGAAGACAGCGTTTAGGACACGCTATGGACATTATGAGTTTCTTGTGATGTCTTTTGGATTAACAAATGCGCCGGCAGCATTTATGGACTTAATGAACCGAGTGTTTAAACCATGCTTGGACAAATTTGTCGTAGTGTTCATCGATGATATTTTAGTATACTCGAGAACAAAAGAGGAGCATGCAGAACACTTAAGAAGCATATTGGAGATATTACGCAAGGAACAACTTTATGCAAAGTTTTCCAAATGTGAATTCTGGTTGGAACGAGTCCAGTTCTTGGGTCATGTGATTGACAAGAATGGAATAGCGGTAGATCCAGCCAAGATAGAAGCGGTTGTAAATTGGGAACAACCAACAACTCCAACAGAAGTAAGAAGTTTTCTCGGTTTAGCAGGGTATTATCGGCGTTTTATACAAAAAATTTCAAAGATAGCAACCCCGCTAACCAATTTGACTCGAAAGACGGTAAAGTACATCTGGACAGACAAATGTGAAGAAAGCTTCCAAGAGTTGAAGAAGCGGTTGAGCATGGCACCAGTATTATCTTTACCAGATGATATAGGAGGCCTCGTTGTTTATAGTGATGCGTCACACAAGGGATTAGGGTGTGTGTTAATGCAACATGGGAAGGTGATTGCATATGCATCAAGACAACTCAAAGATTATGAGAAGAGGTATCCTACGCATGATCTTGAGTTAGCCACCGTAGTATTTGCCTTGAAGATTTGGAGGCATTACTTATACGGCGAAAAGTGTGAAATATACACGGATCATAAGAGTCTGAAGTATATTTTCACGCAAAAGGAATTAAATATGAGGCAGAGGAGATGGTTAGAGTTGATAAAAGATTTCGACTGTGAAATTTTATATCATCCCAGAAAAGCCAACGTCGTAGCTGACGCATTAAGTAGGAAGAACCAAGAGAAATTGAATGTAATGACTAATAACGAGGTACTGATAAAAGAGTTTGACAAACTGGAAATCAAGGTAGGGGTTTCAGTTAACTCTACCCAAAAGTTATTCGTCATGGAGGGTAGTTCGACTTTATTGGATAGAATCAAAGAACTACAGGAAACTGATGCAGAATGTCAGAAGTATAAGGCAGAAATGACTCATAAAAAGAATGTTAAGTTTAGAATGGATAAGGATGGAGTACTGAGATACGAAAATAGAATTTAGGTACCTTCAGTACAAGAACTGAAAGACGAAATACTGAATGAAGCCCACAGTTCTAAATTCGCTGTACATCTGTTTGCCAAAATCTATACTAGCAAAAATGCGCAAGTATACGCAGTCCACAAGTAATAAAGTGAAAGTAGAATATCGTCCCACAGAGAAGAATTGATTCTATAATGACAAATTCCAAATTTAACTCAAATCAATTTTTAGTAAACAAATGATTTATGATTTCTGAGGTTTTGAATTTAACTAATTAATTCTAAATTAAATTACTAACACTAGTTTGAAAACAGATTTTTAAAGACTTAAGACTATAACTTCACTTGATGCTTTATTTTACTTAACATGCTCCCCTTTGGATTATGCTAGTTATTCTGGATTGTTAACCAGGATCGCATCACTATATATGATCATCTTTCAATGTTCCATAAACAACCTAACTTAAATCCACAATTGATAGATTCAAGTTAATCACCCTAGATAACTAACTCACTATATTTCTATGTGAATTACAATTAAAAAGGATTTAAAGCCCAAGTTTCCTATTTTGATTAGATGCGGTGATAGGTATATCTCTATCCTAATCACAAATTATGAATTCCATCGACAGCAAAAGACACAATCACATGCTATTATGGTCAGATCTAAATCTATACTTCATCTCTTAAATTCATACAGATTATCTCAATAATTATTGACTAGATAATTAAACAATTCAGCACAAACCATAATAGACAATCCAAAAATAGCTAATCATAATATTCAAAGAAGCATGCTATTCAAAACTACACATTAAGATCCATTATAGCCTTAAAAGAAATTTAGTTCATAAATAAACTAGAATTCATCATCCACAAGTTTAATAACATCAAAAGTTTGGAATAGAGAGAAAAGAGAAGAAACACTGTAAGCAATCCTTCAATCTCTGTCCTGCTCCTCCTTGCTTTCTCCTTGCTATCAACTCGCTTCAAGTCTTCTCCAATTGCTCCAAACTAGGGTTTTTCTAATAGATTCCCTCATTACCAACTAGAAAACACCTATTTATAATATCTAATAAAACCCCTAATTAATTATAAAGTTTCAAATCCAAGTTCAAATCAAAACCATTTAAAACATCTGAAAAGTCAATTTTGCCCTCACTCGAACCGGCGCGGCCGCGCCTGGATTAAGCTTGCAAGGCGCGTGGCAGCGCTACCCTGGCAGCAATTTTTTTTCTAACTCTTGCATCACGCGCGGCCGCGCTGCTACCCAGTTCATTTTGGGCGCGGCCGCACTGCTCTGAAATCCTGCAACATTAGCAACATCAGCTACATCAGCAACTTCATCCACTCGAACGTCCAATTCTCGCCCAATGCAATCCCAACATGTGCAACCTACAAAAACACACAAAATACATGAAAAGTAACTGAAAACCATGGAAATAAACAATAATTCGCGTATATTGGTATCCGATTTGTAGGTATAAAACCTACTCATCAAATTCCCCCAAACTTAAACTATTGCTTGTCCCCAAGCAACAAAATGTAATGCAATAACTAACACAATGCAACACAATGCCATGAATGCACTAAGAACTAGCATGCCTACGAATCCAACCAATAGCCAATATGAATGTTAACTGTATGCCACAGAGATATCAATAAACAGCTTGAAACAGTAAATCCAGTCAAAAGGAACTAATAATCCCAACCAATCAAACAATATACACCTATCATCACCCAAATTGTGCGTGTGTGTTCATTAATCAAGTTAACTGACCAAAGTTCAAAATAAAGCCACATAACCAACTCTATAACAAGAATACTCTCTTTTTACTTCAATTCAAGCAAATACAACAAATCCAACCAATATCAAGCAAATACCGAGCATGAAAGTTCTAACAAGACTTATGCCTAACTTTATTCTTCTACGAGTGCGTTTTACGCTCCATCTCGTATTTATGCTTAACTGTGCAATGTCAAGTTCTCTTAGGCATTTCAAAATCACCCATATAGCGAGCGTTCAATCAGTGACTCCCAAACTAGACAGCTTTAGGGCAGTAGGTGTTAAGACACCCCTATGGATCTAATTACCCGAGTGATATAGGCCACAGAACCCAACCAGTCAACATTTATTGTATTTATTTTCCATTTGTTTTTCTTTTTTTTTCAGCCTTAAAAGAACCCCCAACTCAGCTTTTACCCTATTTAACCTTCCTTGTTAATTCACCTATCAATGTTTTACCCAATTCTCATGTAAAAATCAGTTATGCAACCCTTTGAACCCCAACAGTTAAATTAATCAATTTATTCATGCAATCCAAAAACTCAAGTTATGACAGGCATAATTACCCTCATGATCAAAATTATTATATCCCTAACGACTTTCAAACTGTCCAAGCTAACACAATAATACCCATCTCATCATTGGCCAAGCCAAAATCATACCAACTAATCAATTGGATTCATACAAACAAACTAAATGCACCTAACACAACCAAACTAAACTATGCAAGATACTAATATGCCAACATACTAACAGATATGATGCACAAAACCAATAAACATGCTAAACAAAAACCTAAAAGAACTCCCCCAAACTTAAAACAGACAATGCCCTCATTGGATAAAATAATAAAAGAAAAGGAAAAGGAAAGAAAAACTCCCCTAATCTGAAGTAGCATCATTTGCCTCCTCCCCATCCGAAGGCGTGTCCGTAGGCGGATAATTCGAGGCTGCACCAAACGTTGGAAATTGGACTTGAACGCCCAACTGAGAAAAGGCCTGCGAGAAACTATCTGAAAGCTGAGTGGAAAAAGAATGAAGCTCGGTTATACTCGAATGTATAGCATCCATCCTGCGAGTCATACGCCTCTCCATGCGATCCAATCGAGCCTGCGAGATATTAACCGGCTGTTCAGGCTCAGGCACCGGCTGATCAGACGCCTCCTCACTCTCAGAATAGTCCCCTAACAAGAATCCTGCTCCACGAGCATGAGACGTGGCTCCTTCCCACACCTTATACTTTGCTATCGTCGCGTGATCAATGGTATTCATCGGGAGCTGCACTGGCTCACTGTCGGCCCACTCCACCCCCACAGCTGAACATAAGCGAGTAATCACCGAAGCATGTGGGATACCACCCGAAGTGCCTCCTTGAAGGTAACGACGAATAGACTGATGAATCACATAACTAACATTAATAGACTTTGCCATCACTATCCCATATAGCAGAATCGCCCGGTCCTTGGTCACGTCGTTCTGGTGCCTGGTGGGCATGAGATTGGCACAAATGAAGTTGTACCAGGCCTTGTCGTAGCGACTCAAGGCAGTGTGCGGGAAGTGAAGCTTCTGGTCAATCCCCTGCTTCGTAGTCCACTCGCTACCCAGCTTGCACAAGACATTTTTTATTCTTTCCAGCTTGGATTCCCAATTTGTAGAATGGAAACTCTCAGGGTCAGAAAGAGGAATGGTAGGCAAGTGGTAATGAGGCGCGCTTGGATTTGGCCTTAGTTGGGGCGCGGTCGTGCTGGTGTGCCAGCCATTTTTTTCAACTTCTGAGATGCGGCGCGGCCGCACTGGTTTTCTTCACATTTGGGGCGTGGCCGCGCTGGGCTAAAATCTGGAATTTTAACTGTTAAGCCCTTCTAATGATTTCTTCATGTATACTCCTTGGTGTATGACCTGTAAACAATAAAAACCCAGAAACAAAGTATCTAATTACTACAAGATAAAAATAAAACTAAATCTAAGTCCTAAAAATCACAAAATGATAACTAAAACAATTAAAAATTGGGTTGCCTCCCTAGTAGCGCTTGATTTAAAGTCTTTCAGCCTGACTACTTCCTGTTTCATCTTTAATCGGCAAGAGTGATTGAGGTTTTCTAGCGATCAACACCACCACCCCAATAATGCTTCAATCTTTGGCCATTGACTTTAAATGACTCTTCCGGATTGTTTGTAAAAACTTCAACGACGCCATGAAGGAATGCTTGTTTGACGATGAAAGGACCCGACCACCGAGACTTGAGCTTCCCTGGAAATAACTTCAGTCTAGAATTGAATAGAAGCACTGCTTGTCCCGGCTCAAACGTCATGTCGATGATTTTCCGATCATGCCACTTCTTGACTTTTTCCTTGTATATCTTCGAATTCTCGTATGCTTGCAACCGGAATTCATCGAGCTTATTCAGCTGAAGTAGCCTCTTTTCCCCAGCAGCCGCGAGATCAAAGTTCAACTTTCTGATGGCCCAATATGCTCTATGTTCAAGCTCAACCGGTAGGTGATACGGCTTTCCATAGACTAATTGGTATGGTGACATGCCAATGGGCGTCTTATAAGCTGTCCGATAAGCCCAAAGTGCATCATCTAATTTTGCTGACCAATCTTTTCTACTCGGATTGACGATTTTCTCCAGAATTCTCTTCACTTCTCTGTTTGACACTTCGGCTTGGCCATTGGTTTGGGGATGGTAAGCAGTAGCAATTCGGTGGTTTACCCCATGCTTAGCTAAGAGAGCCGTGAAAGACCTGTTGCAAAAGTGACTCCCTTCATCACTGATAATTGCTCTTTGGGTGCCAAAACGTGTGAAGATATTTTTCTGCAGAAATTTAAGAACCACTTTGGCATCATTAGTCGGCAACGCACTTACTTCCACCCATTTAGAGACATAATCGACCGCCAAAAGGATGTAGAGGTTGTTAAAGGACGATGAGAATGGTCCCATAAAATCTATTCCCCAAACGTCAAAGACTTCAACTTCTAAAATGGCATTCAAGGGCATCTCATGACGCTTGGAAATATTTCCCACCCTTTGACATCTGTCACATCTTTGCACGAAGTGGTGGGCGTCCTTAAACAACGTTGGCCAGAAAAATCCTGCTTGTAATACCTTGGCCGTTGTGTTCTCGCCTCCGTAATGACCTCCATATAGTGAATCATGGCAATGATGTAAAATACTCTCTACTTCACTTTGTGGCACACACCGTCTAATCATCCGATCAGCACAATGTTTGAACAGGAACGGTTCATCCCACATGTACCTTTTTACATCATGCGGAAACTTTTTCTTTTGTTGGCTGGTCAAATCAAGAGGAAGTATGTTGCTAACCAAATAATTGGCAAAATCGGCATACCATAGGACTTCTGAGTGGATCACAAACAACTGCTCATCTGGAAAGAACTCATTGATCACCGTTTTGTCTCCCTTTACGTGATCATTGTTTTCTAATCTCGAGAGATGATCTGCCACTTGATTTTCCGTTCCCTTCCTATCTCGAATTTCCAAGTCGAACTCCTGGAGTAGAAGTATCCATCGAATCAGCCTTGGCTTCGTATCCTTCTTCGAAATCAGATATCTTATGGCAGAATGGTCAGTGAACACCACTACTTTAGTTCCAATTAAGTACGACCTGAATTTGTCAAATGCATACACGACCGCGAGCAACTCCTTCTCGGTCGTCGTATAGTTGAGTTGGGCATCGGATAATGTTTTGCTAGCATAATAAATGGCGTGAAAAATCTTTCCCTTTCGTTGACCCAAAACAGCCCCAATAGCATAGTAACTAGCATCACACATCAATTCAAACGGCCTTGACCAATCCGGTGCTACAATTACTGGCGCTGTAGTCAATTTCCTTTTCAATAATTAAAAAGCTGCAAGACACTCGTCATCAAATTTAAAGGGAACATCTTTCTCCAATAGACTACATAAAGTCTTAGAGATCTTAGAAAAGTCCTTTATGAATATTCTATAAAATCCGGCATGTCCCAAGAAACGCCGTATTCCCTTGACTGTAGTTGGTGGAGGTAGATTTTCTATTGTCTCCAGCTTGGCTCGATCTACCTCTAACCCGTTTGACGACAAATTGTGCCCAAGAATTATCCCATCTTGCACCATAAAGTGGCATTTTTCCCAGTTGAGCACTAAATTGGTCTCCACGCATCTTTTCAAAACCAGGACCAGATTTTCCAAGCAACTATCGAATGTGTCACCAAACACTGAAAAATCGTCCATGAATACCTCCATGTTACGTTCAACCATATCTGAGAAAATAGCCATCATGCATCTTTGGAACGTCGCTGGTGCATTGCATAAGCCAAAAGACATCCTCCGAAAAGCGAAAGTGCCATAAGGACACGTGAAGGTGGTCTTTTCCTGATTTTCGGGGGCAATCACTATCTGATTATAACCTGAGTAGCCATCCAATAAGCAATAGAACTCGTGCCCAGCCAGTCTATCTAACATTTGATCAATAAAGGGTAGAGCAAAGTGATCCTTGCGGGTTGCCTTGTTTAATTTCCTGTAATCCATACAAACCCTCCATCCAGTCACTGTCCTTGTCAGTATCAATTCATTATTCTCGTTTTCTACAACCGTCATACCACCCTTTTTAGGCACGCACTGGACTGGACTCACCCAACTACTATCGGAGATAGGGTAAATGATACCTGCATCAAGCCACTTCAAAATTTCCTTTTTCACCACCTCTTTCATGATCGGGTTCAGCCTCCTTTGTTGCTCTATCGTTGGTTTGGCATCGTCTTCCAAAAGGATCTTGTGCATACAGAAAGATGGGCTAATTCCTTTTATGTCGGCGATGGTCCAACCAACGGCTGACTTGTATTCCCGGAGAACTCGAATCAACTTACTTTCCTGCAATTCGTTAAGTACAGATGCAATAATAAAAGGCAAAGTAGATGATTCACCCAAATAAGCATACCTCAGATGGCTCGGTAAAGGTTTAAGTTCAAGAGTAGGAGGTATTTCAAGAGATGGCTTCAAGCGCTCTAAGGATTTGTCAGTAAGTTCCAAAGGTTCATAGGGGATCTGAAATTTGCGTACTCTCGACACTATATCTAAAATGTGAAGAAACTCCATCATCTCTAGGTCATCCATGTCAGCCTCTCCTAATAAAACAGATTCCAACGGATCCTCAGTCAATTTCCTCAAAAACTCATCTTCCACCACTTTTTCTACCACATCCAACCGGAAACACTCTTCCTCATCCGTAGGAAATTTCATGGCTTTGAACACATTGAATGTCACTTCTTGGTCTTGCACCCTCATAGTCAATTCTCCTTTTTGCACATCTATAAGTGTTCTTCCCGTTGCCAAGAAAGGTCTCCCAAGTATGATAGGAATGTCTTTGTCCTCCGCATAGTCCAAAATAATGAAATCAGCTGGGAATATGAATTTATCCACTTTTACCAAGATGTCTTCCACAATACCTCTAGGATATGTAACCGACCTGTCAGCTAGCTGAAGAGAGATGTTAGTCGGTTTCGGTGCAGGTAGACCCAGCTGAACATATATCGATAACGGCATAAGGTTGATGCTCTCACCTAAATCACAAAAACATCTGCTGATTGATAAGTTGCCAATAGTGCAAGGGATAGTGAAACTACCCGGATCCTTCAACTTCGGTGGCAACTTATTTTGCAATATCGCACTACACTCTTCAGTCAATGCTACTGTTTCATAGTCCTCCAGGTTTTTCTTCCTTGACAAAATTCCTTTCATAAACTTGGCGTAGCTCGACATCTGCTCTAAAGCCTCGGCAAACGGTATATTGATTTGCAGCTTTTTAAAGATTTCAAGGAATCTGGAGAATTGTTTATCTATTTTCTACTTGTGAAATCTCTGAGGATATGGAACAGGAGGGCATACTTCTGCTTGCTTTTTATGCTCCTTGTCTTTTTCCTCATTCTCCGTCTCCTTATCTTTTTCTACCAGGTTCTCTGCAGGAGTTGGGGCTGGGGATGGGTGCGGCCGCGCTGCCTCCCTTTGTATTTCAAGCGCGGTCGCGCTGGTCTGCTAGAGTTACTTCCCGCTTCGAAGTGTTACAGCTTGACATTGTTCCTTACCATCTCTCTTGGGGTTAACCTCTGTATCACTTGGAAGTGTTCCTTGTGGTCGATTGTTCAAGACTTGAGCCAACTGACCGAGCTGATTTTCCAAATTTCGAATTGACACCGCTTGGCTCTTCACATTCAAGTCTACCTGATTTAACAGCTTATCTTGCTCATTCATTATTTTTTCCGATGCTGTGATAAATCTTGCCAAAGACTCTTCTAAATTGGGTTTTCTTTCTGCCTGTTGTGGAGCTTGGTTCTGAAAACCCGGGGGATTCTGTGATCTTGGAGCGGGATTTTGAACTTGAGTGTTATTGCTCCATGAGAAACCCGGATGATTCTTCCACCCCGGATTATATGCATTCTGGTATAGTTGTTGTTGTCAGTTGTAACTCCCCAAATACTGTACAGATTCCGGATTAATAGCACAATATTCCGTCAGATGTGCCCCTGCACATAGCTCACACACATAAGCTGCTTGCTGGACCTTCGACTCCGCCAAAGCTTCAATTTTCTTAGACATGGCTGCCATCTGAGCTGTTAGTGCAGTGACCGCATCTACTTCCAAAACTCCAGCTACCTTTTGGTGATTCATCCTCGACGTCGGCCATTGATAGTTATTTGCAGCCATAGTTTCTAACAAGGTAAAAGCTTCATCAAAATTCTTATTCATAAGTGCTCCCCCCGTAGCTGCATCTATAATTGTTCGAGTATTACTACTCAGCCCATTGTAGAATGTCTGGACTTGTAGCCACTTGGGTAATGCATGATGTGGACATCTTCTCAATAACTCTTTGAATCTTTCCCAAACCTCATACAGTGTCTCTCCATGACTTTGCTCAAAAGTGGAAATATCGTTTCTCAACTTAGCAGGCTTAGCCGGCGGAAAGAATTTTTCTAGAAATTTCTGAGCCAAGTCATCCCAAGTTGTGATGGACCCCGCTGGAAGTGAGTGCAACCAACTCTTTGCTTTATCCCTTAGTGAAAACGGAAACAGACGTAGTCTCACCGCATCATCAGTTACATTGGGATATTTGAATGTATCATAAATCTCAAGAAAGCTAACCAAGTGTTCATTAGGATCATCGTTGGCTAATCCCCCAAACTGTACCGCATTCTGAATCATCTGAATTGTACCCGACTTGATCTCAAAGGAATTAGCCGTGATGGCTGGCCTCGTGATGCTTGACCTGATTTCATCAAGCTTAGGCATGGCATATTCCCTCAATGATTTCTGTTCTTCGTTAGCCATTTCTTCTTTCTCGATGGTCTCACGGCAAAACTTTCTCAACTTGCATAACTTGTTTTCAAGATCTTCTTCACTCTGCACAAGTTCCGGCTGCTTGGATCGTGTTTGCATAAACAAACCGAGATCACCTGAAACGGGAAGTAACAAGGTAAACAATGTTAACTAAAACTGAATTAATTAAATTAAAACTTGAAATTATAGACACAATTGTTCCCCGGCAACGGCGCCAAAAACTTGTTTGCCAAAATCTATACTAGCAAAAATACGCAAGTATACGCAGTCCACAAGTAATAAAGTGAAAGTAGAGTATCGTCCCACAGAGAAGAATTGATTCTATAATGACAAATTCCAAATTTAAATCAAATCAATTTTTAGTAAACAAATGATTTATGATTTCTGAGGTTTTGAATTTAACTAATTAATTCTAAATTAAATTACTAACACTAGTTTGAAAACAGATTTTTAAAGACTTAAGACTATAACTTCGCTTAATGCTTTATTTTACTTAACATGCTCCCCTTTGGATTATGCTAGTTGTCGACGCCGGGTTTTCTCCTTTGATGCGATTGTTTTCCTTTTCCGATTTTAGCCTTTGATTAGATGATTTTGGGAAAAGGTCGGCATTGATGTCGACGGGGTTTTGAAAGATCGTTTTTTATGATGAGCCAATTAACCAGAGTCGCCAGTTGGTATATTTGAAATGGATGTACCAACTCATTCGAGTTTTCGTTTTTTTATAAATCGTTGGCTCATATGTGACTCCGAATTAATTGGTCTGCGAATCGAGATTCATAGGGTTCGGGGGCTTGCTTAAGTGAGGGGAAGGTGTTAGGCACCCCTCGACTTCCGTGAAACACGATTACCGCAATCTTGATACTTTCTTATCCTTTAATTCATGAAATGTGTATGTGTGTGTGTGTGTGCCTAATGAATGTTGTGGTGAGTTTGTGTGAAAGAATCATTTGGATTTTTAGGGAAAGTCGTGCTTTAATTTGAGAACGCTTCGAGCGTCTTTTCGGCATACACGAGAAAGCTTTATTCTTTATGAGAAAGGTTTAATTTTAATTTATCAAAACTATGAGATTTTCATTAGGTGTCGTTTTGGCAAAAACAAGAGTTTTCTAAACCTTCGTCAAAATAGGAATCGAGATCTATACGTTGCTTTCGTAACTCAAATGATGGGCAACTTCTAGAATCTCTTTAACCCTATGCACAACGGTTTAATAAAACGTTACTTATTTTATGAAACCATTTTTGTGATGTTTGAAAACGATTTTCTTTAGCTTTCTCGTTGAAATAGAAATCGGCATTCATTAGCACTTCCCATTTATTAACCTCGTGATGCTAATAGCCTAGTTTGATTGATTTTATGAAAATCTTATCATTTAGCTTTGAAATCAATTTCGTCTCATAAATCAAATCAAGCATTAAAATGCGTTGGGGCTATTCATGGGCATGTAAGCCATCAAAATAACCCCAAACGCCTACGATCACGAGTTTCACTATTTCGGGGCCTTAAACACGATTCTCACATTGGCGTCGTTTTAAGGCCCGACGATTACATATTTACAATGAAAGATACATCGAATTTATTACATATATCAATAGATGTCCATCATCGGATTTGGACCACGGGGTCGCGCTCCTAGGCTCACATCCAAAATCGCTACACACCCACAAGATCCTAAAAATAGCAATCTAAACAATCTATGCATAATACATCATTACAACGAGCTAAAAATTCACCAAATGGATATCATCGGGCCATTAGGAGGAATTTCGTTCCATTTGGAACCCTCACTAATAGCCCTCAATCCATGGATTCACAACAATATACAAGAACAACTACATTTAATATAATTTGGATGACAAAAAGCTTCAACAAAAATGGTAAAACAAAATGCTAAAACAAAGGACTTTTCACTTTGCAAATAATCCACACAATATATATGAATTTGTGTATTGAATAGAGTAGAAATATATGATATATAGTCTCACAAAATGGATACAATTCCTCACTATTTTCTCTCTTTTCTCTCTTAATTGTTGCTGATTTTTGCTGTTCTTCCCGAGCTGCTGCCGCCTCTCCTTTTTCTGCTGAACCTCCTGGATGAAATGAAGAAACTGAGCTGAAATAAGCTGGTTTAGGGCAGCCGCAGATTGATCTGCGGCCTGGCCGCAGATTGATCTGCGGCTGGCTGGCCCACCCCCCATCGCACTCAGCTGGTTTCCTGGTTTCGAGTCCCGTGCGCACTACCATTATTTTAATCGTTTGGCCGCAGATCAATCCGCGGCTGGGTGGGCTGATTTTCTCGATTTCCGTGCCGCACCTCGATTCGAGTGTCGTGACATCGGTTTTCGCCAACAGGTTTGTATTTTGCAGTCCGGGAATCACTGGGAGACGTGCCACATCATTCGAGCATGCTCATTTCGGACGGCCCTACTGTCACGTCGGTTTTGATTTGCAAATCGTTGCGGTGGCGTCGAGTGTTCGCACTTGTGCATCCCTCGCTCTCACAGGCCAGTTCATTGACGATTTTGCCCTCCTGTCACAGTTAGTATACGAAGCGCAAAATTTGGGTGTCTACAGCTGCCCCTCTTTATCATGTTTATGAAATGTTAAATGAAATGAACATGATAAAGAAGTAGATACACGATGCATGAATGATAGTGCATGACAGTGCATACATGATGTAACACATACAACTTATGATGCACCGCAAGATGTAAGGCATGCAACACATTCGTAAAGGTGTCAATGCATCAATCCCTAACCTGTCGCTCGTCTCGTAATCGCCGGGTCTCGTATCCGGTCGATTGTCCTGTGAATGCCGGGTCTCATATCCGATCACCCCTCTCGTAATCACCTTATTCCATCCCATTGTCATCAAAGGAAGTTATTTTCCTGACTAGCTTTGAAGGGTCATCCTTGGAGTTCGTCCTCGCACATCGTTCTTGGCAACCATTGCTTTTGACTCTGATACGCTAGGACCTTGACATCTAACCTGCATGGATCACGTTCATAATTATCACTTATTCAATGCATGTGACACAACATTTAAAATGAAAAATGACCCCTGTACAGTCTTTTGATACGATTCTACAGGTGTCACCGTTTGTCGGAGCCGATTTTCGTCGCCGGTCACCCATCTCGTAACCCCCGGTTATCGTCGCCGGTTGGTTATCTTGTCGGAGCCAGTTTTCGTCGTCGGACATCCATCTCGTAATCGCCGGTTTATCGTCGCCGGTCGATTGTCTCGTCGGGGCTGGGTATCGTCGCCGGTCACCCATCTCGTAACCCCCAGTTATCGTCGCCGGTTGGTTATCCTGTAGGAGCCGGTTTTCGTCGCCGGACATCCATCTCGTAATCGCCGGTTATCGTCGCCGGTCGATTGTCTCGTCGGGGCCGGGTATCGTCGCCGGTCACCCATCTCGTAACCCCCAGTTATCGTCGCCGGTTGGTTATCCTGTCGGAGCCGGTTTTCGTCGCCGGACATCTATCTCGTAATCGCCGGTTATCGTCGCCGGTCGATTATCTGGTCGGGGCCGGGTATCGTCACCGGTCACCCATCTCGTAACCCCCGGTTATCGTCGCCGGTTGGTTATCTTGTCGGATCCGGTTTTCGTCGCCGGACATCCATCTCGTAATCGCCGGTTATCGTCGCCGGTCGATTGTCTCGTCGGGGCCGGGTATCGTCGCCGGTCACCCATCTCGTAACCCCCGGGTATCGTCGCCGGTTGGTTATCTTGTCGGAGCCAGTTTTCGTCGTCGGACATCCGTCTCGTGATCGCCGGTTATCGTCGCCGGTCAATCGCCTCGTCGGGGCCAGGTATCGTCGCCGGTCACCCATCACGTAACCCCCGGTTATCGTCGCCGGTTGGTTGTCTTGTCGGAGCCGGTTTTCGTCGCCGGACATCCATCTCGTAATCGCCGGTTTTCGTCGCCGGACGATTGTCTCGTCGGGGCCGGGTATCGTCGCCGGTCACCCATCTCGTAACCCCCGGTTATCGTCGCTGGTTGGTTATCTTGGATCTCAGCCCTTCCCAGGGTTTGTTATTTTTTGTCTTTTTTCTTTTTGTGGATATTAGCCCTTCCCAGGGTTGCTCACCATCTTGTCGTGGTTCGCATGGATCTCAGCCATTCCCAGGGTTTGTTGTTTTTTGTCTTTTTTTCTTTTTGTGGATATCAGCCCTTCCCAGGGTTGCTCACCATCTTGTCGTGGTTCGCGTGGATCTCAGCCCTTCCCAGGGTTTGTTGTTTTTTGTCTTTTTTCTTTTTGTGGATATCAGCCCTTCCTAGGGTTGCTCACCATCTTGTCGTGGTTCGCGTGGATCTCAGCCCTTCCTAGGGTTTGTTGTTTTTTGTCTTTTTTCTTTTTGTGGATATCAGCCCTTCCCAGGGTTGCTCACCATCTTGTCGTGGTTCGCGTGGATCTCAGCCCTTCCCAAGGTTTGTTGTTTTTTGTCTTTTTTCTTTTTGTGGATATCAGCCCTTCCCAGGGGTGCTCACCATCTTGTTGTGGTTCGCGTGGATCTCAGCCCTTCCCAGGGTTTGTTGTTTTTTGACTTTTTTGTCTTTTTTTTTTTTGAGGGATTTCTTGAAGTGGAATGTGTGATCAGGACCCGGATCTCCCACCAACATCGTCCACGTACTATGCCGCAAAAGCCATCACGGTCTGATCATTTGTGAGGTTGAAAGCGACGTGCTTGTACTTTCCTGAAGATTTTCATTTTGATCGTACCTGCATGCATGAAAAAGATGTTATGCATGATCTGGCAGATATGTTATGGACAGATGCATGTGCACAACATATGTTTAGATAGAAATGACCCCTGTTCAGTCAAATGATATGATTCGACAGTCGTCGTTGTTTGCCAACATTTGATTGAATCACGCCTTGTCGTGAAGTGTAGTTTCTAGACTTCAACCTTGGTTTCGTACTCTGCCTGTTCTTGGTCGTCCTCATTTCATCGAGTTGAGGCAGTCTTTTTCGCTCTCTGTGATGATCGACAGCTATGTGGGGCTCCTTGGCCTTTTGATCATTTCTGCTGGCCGACATGCTGCTGTCCCGCATTATATCATCCTTGTATATGCTCATGCACGTGGATCATTTGGATGTCGAGGCAGTGATAGTCAGGACTGGGGAGAGGCCCAATGACGAGAAGTTCTGTACAGCCTCAACTTCCTTCCATTTCACGAGTCTTAACTCTCCTGCCTTGGCGCGTATCGCTGCCAAGAATTTCTATCGAAAACTCGCGATGTTGACCGTGCTGAGTTATCCACAGCTCTGCAAGATCCTGCATATCAGATGACTAACAAATGCCAAAACTTGAAAGCTCGGGCCGTTAGTGCTAGCTCAACACCAAGATATTATAATCTCGACAAAAATGCAGTTAAAGCACATGAAATTGAATATCTATTGATCGCACAATCTAGCAAGTTGTGAACCGTGAATGTATATTTTTTTTTTATTTTTTATTTTTTTTATTTTTTATTTTATTTTTTACTTTTTTTTTATTCCCTCGTGAGTTGATGATTTTCTATTTGACGAGTTATGAAATCGTAAGAACACCTTCAAGCTTTCATGGTCATTGCACGTGAGTAAGGTCGAATTCAAAAGAACTACCTTCCCTCGTCAAGGGTGTCCTGTCTCCATTCTCGACAACGTTCTTAGCAGGATTGACGTCATATGACAAATGCACTGTGCGATGCAGCATTCAGTAGGGGTTTCTCTTTCCTGACTTCTTGTTTAAGGCCGAGAGTTTTTTCTCGTATTATCTTTTCTCTTTATTAGCCCACTTCACTTGGCTCGTTTTCTTAGGCTATTCAAAGTTACCCATTTAACGAGTTTTGGACCAATGACTCCCGAACCAGATGGTTTTGGGGCATTAGGTGTGCAGACACCCCTTCGGATTTATTTACTCGAGTAACAAAGGCCACGGTTCGAGACAAGCTGGTGGTTTGCACCATTCATCCTTTGCTTGACCTCGCGCAAGATTCGTTTTCTTAGGCTTGAGTTACCCATATAGCGAGTGTTAGGCCGGTGACTCCCAAACCAGACGGCTTTAGGGCACCAGATGTAGAGACACCCCTTAGGCTTAATTACTCGAGTAGCCCATGCCACGATTCGAATCTGCTCGGGCCTCCTCGACTGTAATACTCATTTTCTTAGGCTCTGAGTTACCCATGTAGCGAGTGTTGGGCCAGCGACTCCCAAACCAGATGGCTTTAGGGCACCAGGTGTAGAGACACCCCTCGGGCTTAATTACTCGAATAACCCAGGCCACGATTCGAGATATTAGCTTGATGATCATTTATCGTCTGACTTCTTAATTTTAGCTTGATAATTATTGACTGTCTGACTACGTGTTAATCGCCATCAACGTCGTCATAGTTTATACCCCACAACTGAAAGTTTGTGCAAATGTCAAGTGAAGGTTGTCACATGAGGTCGATTCTGTCGCAAACGTTGTTTTGAATTAAGGCTTTGTACCTGATCAAAAGGTTGGATAGCCTTCTTCGTTTAATCATACTCACGATCGTGCTCCACGGTTGCTTGTCAAAATTAATCCGATTCCTATCAAGCCAAATAAAATCCCCTTTCACGCGGATCATCGTATCCCGGAAAAACTATGCTTGACAAATGCCAGATGATCGTACCATTGAAGATTGAATTGACATGAGGTAGCATTTGATGATGATGGTGCATGTTGATGGGATTGTTACATGGGTGCCAATTTGCACGTCATCATTTCCTGGGTAGTTGACAAGTGCCCCAGTGTTAAGTTGCTTTTCTTGTGATCTTCCTCGTACCGGTCGCATCGGTATCTCACTGGGTTTGACAAAAGATCCGGTCCTTTGACTTGTTGAAAGGTTTGGGGGATTTTTGATTTTTTTGATTTTTTTTTTTTTTTTTTTCGATTTTTTTTTGTGGTCGAATTTGCCCCTACTCCGGGTTCTTTGTGATCGTTAGGGGTTCTGATGCTTGATGGCGATGGTCTGGCCTAAGTCGGTTTTGGGTTTATCTTCGACCCATCCTTTGATCTCGTCAGGCGTATTGTCGATGTCTGTCTCGTCCTGCTCAATCCTCATCAGATCGAAATCTAGCTCTATACCAAAATCGTGATCCTCCTTCAAATTCGGCATATCGCTTGTCAGGCTAGAATGCCTCAAATCGGGGTACTCAGAATTTTAAAACCCATTGATCTTCTACTGGTCGGGATTCACTGCCATCCTCCTGGATTTACCCCCTCCTAGATATCTCCTGCTGCACGGTCCAACTGGCCACGGTGAGGTCAAGCAATGGAGCTCATTAGGGGGTGCATGGATCGCATTGGCATGGATCTGGCATTGATGGCATTTCCTGACATGAGCATCGCGGTCAGTCTTCATGGTTAGCCAGTAGTGACCCGTTCCCATGATTTTCTTTGCCGAAAATGTTCTGCTCATATGGGCTCTGCACACATCGCCATGTACTTCGTTCATTTGTCTGTGGGCTTCTTCGGCTTCCAGGTATCTCAGCAGTCCCGTAGCTAGGTCCCACTTATGCCCTTTGGTGCTGTATATTCCCATGGCCTGCCGGATGACCAATTCGAGTCTCCAACTACTATCATCTTGTTAATTCCCATTCCCAGGGCTAATCTCAGTCCTAGGATGAATCCCTCGTATTCGGCCGTATTGTTGGAGTGGCAGAACTGTAATTTTAGGGCCACCGGCCTCTGCCATTTGGATGGATGGAGTATGGACTTTACGGCTTCTTAGTACTGTGCCAGTTACAAGTTGGCAGATGCATGTCAACACTGATGCATGATTATTATTCTTTTTTTTTTTTGTGGTTGAATATGCCCCTACTCCGGGTTCTTTGTGATTGTTATGCCACGCATTCACGGTTCTCTAATCTTATCCTGCAAAACAAGGTCAGTGTTTGATGACAGGATAGTATTTAGAGGTTTTAGAAAACCTTGGTATGTGGTATGGATTGCCCTCCTGCAAAACCATGTCAGTATTCTCTTTATATGTGCAGGTGATGTAATCACATGATACATGACATATTTATTACGATGATGCCGGTATGACATTTACATGACATTTATTTATTTGACTGAACGATAAAAGGGCATGAAGAAGCTTCCCTTTCGTTAGGTTTATCAGAGGCTGACCTACCCTAGGTTTACTCTCACGGGCTTTTCGGCATGAAGGTCCCCAAATCTTCGCAATCTACTCGTCTGAATCCTTTCGATTGGAGCGGATTTGGGTGGTGCGTTTCCTGAGTCATCTCCGGGGAGCAGCCCCTTCGAGTCCAGTAATAAGCAACCGACAGGTTCGCCTCAGGAGGAGGTACTCTCTCAACATCCATTCACATTCATTGTCCTCACCGTATGCAAATGATTACTTTGAAGTAAAGCAAACCCATTCAATCATTCATTCATTGGACAACAACACACATTCACATAACAATAAAAGAAGTCAAAATGTCGCACGCACATACACATTTATAAATTTTAAAGGATAGGATAGCATCAAGATTTAAACGCGGCTTAAGCCCTCTAATGTTCCCCAGCAGAGTCGCCAGCTGTCGACGCCGGGTTTTCTCCTTTGATGCGATTGTTTTCCTTTTCCGATTTTAGCCTTTGATTAGATGATTTTGGGAAAAGGTCGGCATTGATGTCGACGGGGTTTTGAAAGATCGTTTTTTATGACGAGCCAATTAACCAGAGTCGCCAGTTGGTATATTTGAAATGGATGTACCAACTCATCCGAGTTTTCGTTTTTTTATAAATCGCTGGCTCATATGTGACTCCGAATTAATTGGTCTGCGAATCGAGATTCATAGGGTTCGGGGGCTTGCTTAAGTGAGGGGAAGGTGTTAGGCACCCCTCGACTTCCGTGAAACACGATTACCGCAATCTTGATACTTTCCTATCCTTTAATTCATGAAATGTGTATGTGTGCGTGTGTGTGTGTGTGCCTAATGAATGTTGTGGTGAGTTTGTGTGAAAGAATCATTTGGATTTTTAGGGAAAGTCGTGCTTTAATTTGAGAACGCTTCGAGCGTCTTTTCGGCATACACGAGAAAGCTTTATTCTTTATAAGAAAGGTTTGATTTTAATTTATCAAAACTATGAGATTTTCATTAGGTGTCGTTTTGGCAAAAACAAGAGTTTTCTAAACCTTCGTCAAAATAGGAATCGAGATCTATACGTTGCTTTCGTAACTCAAATGATGGGCAACTTCTAGAATCTCTTTAACCCTATGCACAACGGTTTAATAAAACGTTACTTATTTTATGAAACCATTTTTGTGATGTTTGAAAACGATTTTCTTTAGCTTTCTCGTTGAAATAGAAATCGGCATTCATTAGCACTTCCCATTTATTAACCTCGTGATGCTAATAGCCTAGTTTGATTGATTTTATGAAAATCTTATCATTTAGCTTTGAAATCAATTTCGTCTCATAAATCAAATCAAGCATTAAAATGCGTTGGGGCTATTCATGGGCATGTAAGCCATCAAAATAACCCCAAACGCCTACGATCACGAGTTTCACTATTTCGGGGCCTTAAACACGATTCTCACCTTGGCGTCGTTTTAAGGCCCGACGATTACATATTTACAATGAAAGATACATCGAATTTATTACATATATCAATAGATGTCCATCATCGGATTTGGACCACGGGGTCGCGCTCCTAGGCTCACATCCAAAATCGCTACACACCCACAAGATCCTAAAAATAGCAATCTAAACAATCTATGCACACTACATCATTACAACGAGCTAAAAATTCACCAAATGGATATCATAGGGCCATTAGGAGGAATTTCGTTCCATTTGGAACCCTCACTAATAGCCCTCAATCCATGGATTCACAACAATATACAAGAACAACTACATTTAATATAATTTGGATGACAAAAAGCTTCAACAAAAATGGTAAAACAAAATGCTAAAACAAAGGATTTTTTACTTTGCAAATAATCCACACAATATATGTGAATTTGTGTATTGAATAGAGTAGAAATATATGATATATAGTCTCACAAAATGGATACAATTCCTCACTATTTTCTCTCTTTTCTCTCTTAATTGTTGCTGATTTTTGCTGTTCTTCCCGAGCTGCTGCCGCCTCTCCTTTTTCTGCTGAACCTCCTGGATGAAATGAAGAAACTGAGCTGAAATAAGCTGGTTTAGGGCAGCCGCAGATTGATCTGCGGCCTGGCCGTAGATTGATCTGCGGCTGGCTGGCCCACCCCCCATCGCACTCAGCTGGTTTCCTGGTTTCGAGTCCCGTGCGCACTACCATTATTTTAATCGTTTGGGTGGGCTGATTTTCTCGATTTCCGTGCCGCACCTCGATTCGCGTGTCGTGACATCGGTTTTCGCCAACAGGTTTGTATTTTGCAGTCCGGGAATCACTGGGAGACGTGCCACATCATTCGAGCATGCTCATTTCGGACGGCCCTGCTGTCACGTCGGTTTTGATTTGCAAATCGTTGCGGTGGCGTCGAGTGTTCGCACTTGTGCATCCCTCGCTCTCACAGGCCGGTTCATTGACGATTTTGCCCTCCTGTCACAGTTAGTATACGAAGCGCAAAATTTGGGTGTCTACACTAGTTATTCTGGATTGTTAACCAGGATCGGATCACTATTTATGATCATCTTTCAATGTTCCATAAACAACCTAACTTAAATCCACAATTGATAGATTCAAGTTAATCACCCTAGATAACTAACTCACTATATTTCTATGTGAATTATAATTAAAAAGGATTTAAAGCCCAAGTTCCCTATTTTGATTACATGCGGTGATAGGTATATCTCTATCCTAATCACAAATTATGAATTCCATCGACCGCAGAAGACACAATCACATGCTATTATGGTCAGATCTAAATCTATACTTCATCTCTCAAATTCATACAGATTATCTCAATAATTATTGGACAGATAATTAAACAATTCAGCACAAACCATAATAGACAATCCAAAAATAGCTAATCATAATATTCAAAGAAGCATGCTATTCAAAACTACACATTAAGATCCATTATAGCCTTAAAAGAAATTTAGTTCATAAATAAACTAGAATTCATCATCCACAAGTTTAATAACATCAAAAGTTTGGAATAGAGAGAAAAGAGAAGAAACACTGTAAACAATTCTTCAATCTTTGTCCTGCTCCTCCTTGCTTTCTCCTTGCTATCAACTCGCTTCAAGTGTTCTCCAATTGCTCCAAACTAGGGTTTTTCTACTAGATTCCCTCATTACCAACTAGAAAACACCTATTTATAATATCTAATAAAACCCCTAATTAATTACAAAGTTTCAAATCCATGTTCAAATCAAAACCATTTAAAACATCTGAAAAGTCAATTTTGCCCTCACTCGAACCGGCGCGGCCGCGCCTGGATTAAGCTTGCAAGGCGCGCGGCCGCGCAACCCTGGCAGCAATTTTTTTTCTAACTCTGGCATCACGCGCGACCGCGCTGTTACCCAGTTCATTTTGGGCGCGGCCGCGCTGCTCTAAAATCCTGCAACATATGCAACATCAGCTACATCAGCAACTTCATCCACTCGAACGTCCAATTCTCGCCCAATGCAATCCCAACATGTGCAACCTACAAAAACACACAAAATACATGAAAAGTAACTGAAAACCATGGAAATAAACAATAATTTGCGTATATTGGTATCCGATTCGTAGGTATAAAACCTACTCATCAACATCGAGGAAGTACAAAAATGTATAAAGATTTGAGCCAACATTTTTGGTGGTCTAACATAAAAAGGGAGATAGCGGAGTGGGTGAGTAAATGTTTAACGTGTCAAAGGGTTAAAGCTGAACATCAGAAACCAAGTGGATTATAACAACCCTTAGAAATTCCTGAGTGGAAATGGGAGCATATTACCATGGATTTTGTTGTTGGTCTCCCAAATACACAGAAAGGTCACAATGCCATTTGGGTAATTGTAGATTGTCTTACCAAATCAGCTCATTTTATACCCATAAAAGTTAGCTTCAGTCTTGACCAATTGGCCAAACTTTACATCAATGAAATTATTTCTAGACATGGAGTCCCTGTTTCTATAGTGTCAGACCGAGATCCACGATTTACTTCAAGTTTTTGGACAAGTCTCCACAAAAATATAGGAACTCAGTTGAGACTAAGTACAGCTTACCATCCACAAACTGACGGTCAGAGTGAGAGAACCATCCAAACATTGGAAGACATGTTGCGCTCTTGCATCATGGATTTCAAAGGAAGTTGGGAGGATCAATTACCTTTGGTAGAATTTGCCTACAATAATAGTTACCATGCCAGCATAGGGATGCCACCATTTAAAGCCCTATATGGAAGAAAATGTAGGACGCCGTTATGTTGGGATGAGGTCGGAGAGAGATAAATTTTAGGACCTGAAATAGTGCAACAAACCACGGAGGTAATTCGAATGATACGAGGAAGATTACAAGCATCACAGGATCGATAAAAGAAATATGCTGATCAACATAGGAAGTTACAAGATTTCGAAGTCGGTAGTCACGTATTCTTAAAAGTATCTCCGTGGAAAGGAAAAATCCGATTTGGGAAGAAAGGGAAATTAAGTCCAAGATTCATTGGACCGTTTCAGATACTGAGAAGGATAGGTGAGGTAGCATATGAGGTAGCCCTACCTCCCGAACTAGACCGTATTCATAACGTGTTTCATGTGTCTGTGTTACGACCGTACAAACCCGATTATAAACACGTTATCGATTATGAACCCATTCGAATCGAGAAAGACTTATCTTATGAGGAAATTCCTATCAAAATCATAGATAGGAAAGAACAACATCTGCGCAATAAAGTGATTCCTTCAGTCAAGGTTATTTGGAGGAATCAAAACGTAGAGGAAGCTACGTGGGAACTTGAGAGTAAAATGCGAGATAGTTACCCACACTTATTTGTATAGTTGACTGTAATTTCGAGGACGAAATTCTTATTAGTGGGGGTGAATGTAATATTCCGAACCCTAATAAGATTTGTATATGTAAATTATGTGTTTAATAAATGAAATTTCATAATCTGACTTTGTATTGTGTGGTTGTGTATTTTATTAAACAATTAGGTCAAATAAAAAAATTTCGCCAAGCAGCTGTGTCGTGCTTAATCGGACAAAATGATTTGTCGTGCTTCCGGCGAATTCACCGAGAAGTGTCTCGGCAAATTATTTTTGTAAGTTGCTGTGTCGCGCTTGGAATGACGAAGTGCTTTGTCGTGCTTCAAAGTTAATATAATATTATATTAACTGATAAAAATCTAAAAATAAGTTAATTAGGGTTAGGATAATAAATTGAAACAGAAACCCTAATTTGAAAACCCTAATTGATAATATTTATCTGAATTGTCCAATCGAAACCCTAATTATTGTACAATAATCTTAATTGATATAATTAAGATCTAAGTAATGAATCATGATATTAATTATGAATTATTAAACTTATATTAAAACCCTAACGAAAGATTTGAAACCCTAATTGTGAAATTAGAAACCCTAAAACCCTAATTTGGTTCAATAACCCTAAATTATGAAATGTAAAACCTTAATTATGGTATACAACCATAATTAGGGTATTACTAAACTTAAATTAACATTATAAACATGATTAACAAAAATCTAATTTTAATTAGTAAGTAAAATAAATCAAAAATAAAATCCTAGCCAATGAAAATGAAGCTAGGAGTGTGCAAGCTTGTGCTTGACACACTCCAGCACAAGTAGGTGAGATTAGATCAGGTTGGAGCAGCACAAGTAACCAAGTTGGATATTTTTGGAGGCAAAATTTGGAAAATAAAGCCTAGGAAACCCTAATTCAAGTTGCTATAAATAGAATGAGATACTGACCTTCAAACCTACAAATTTACAAAGCTTATACACTTATAATCATACCATATCAAGCCCCAGCAACCACAAGTTTAGAATCAGAAGCTAGGAATCAAAACTTTGAAGAAAAAGGTGTAAACCCTAATTTTATGTTTGATCTTAAAGCCTGTAAAAATTTTGTGTTTTAGATGTTTAGGATTGTATATAAACATGTAATTAAGTGATCTGGGCGGTTAAAACATGTTTACATAACATCTAGATGTGAAAATCAAGCCAAAATAGCAAACTGTTCTTGGCAGTCAAGAACAGTCTGACAAACTACTTTATCAGAGCTTTTGATCGGCTTAAAATGTTTGTTTGATGTGTTTTAAAGCATGAATCAGTAGTATGCCATGTTAGCTTTAAGATCCAATTGGTTGAAGTCCCAAATTATCTCACAGTAGGATGATATGGCTGGTCAAAACCCATTGACCGACCATGATAGACTGTTTCTGGGTAACCCAGAAACATGAATAACACTCTGACAGTGTCTGACAAGACTTTTGGACAACCCAGATCATGCTTAAACGATATAATTTTAGAGGTTTTAATGTTTGTAGCTCTTCTTTGCCATGTAATCTACAATTATAAATCATCAAAACACATTTAGCTAACTTGGAATCAAAGTTATTCATGGTTAAACCATGTTGACTGACCATGACTGCTTGAGTTTCTGGGTAACCTAGAAACTCAAGAACAGTTTGAACCCGGTGGTTTGACCATCAAATTTAGAGCATGTTATGATATAATTTGAAGTGAAATTTGATATGTCGTTGTACACTGCCATGTTGGCTATAACAACAAACAAAAATCAAACACAAACATCAAACCAGTTGGAATTAATTTGAGGTCAAATGTCACTGTTGGACATTGACCAAGTGTTCTTCATGAAGAACACCTTTAGGGACGAAACGCATAGCCAAACCCAGAAACCTTTAAACGTATGCAGACCGTCGCTAAAAACCTTTAGCGACGGATATTTAATAAAAATAAAATAAAAATTAATTAAATAAATTATAAAATAATAAATAAATATTAAATAATTATTAATAATTAATAAATAAATCCGAAAATTCATTTTTAAATATAAAAAAAATATTTTTAATATTTTTATATATTTCTGAATTATTATTTAATTTAATTAAATAATAAATAATAATTATGATAAATCATTTAATAATTGTTTTAATTATTTAAAAATGATATTAAATTATTAAATAATTATATTAATTATTTAAAAGTGATATTAAGGTAAATAAAATTATTATATATAATAATTAAATAAAATATTAAATATTTAAATATTATTAATGATAAATAAATCATTTAAATAATATATTAAGTATTTAAAAATTACTTTAAATGATAATTAAATCATTTAAATATTAAATTAAGTTTTGAAAATTATTATAAGTAATAATTAAATTATTATAATGAGAAAATAAATTCTAAAAATATTATTAATGATAAAATAAATTATTTAAATAATATTCTATCTTTCTAAAAATATTATAAATGATAAATAAATTATTTAAATAATATTTTAGGTATTTAAAAATATTCTAAATGACAAATAAATTATTTAAATAACATATGAAATGTTTTAAAATTATTCTAAATGATAATTAAATCATTTAAAAGTATTCCTAAGCTTGTAAAATTATTTAAAAATACTTCCAAGCTTATAAAAATTATTTAAAAATAATATTAAGCTTCTAGAAGTATTATAAATAATAATTGAATTATTTAGACTAATAATTAGACTTCCAAATGAAGTTCTATCGAACAATCTATGTGTTTAGCCATTAAGGACGCGACCGAGATACCGAATCAACGTCGAACCTTAATGAAACTTGTCTAGATTAGCGTAATACATGTTGATATACGTGCTAACGCTTATTATTGGTATACGTAGACCACGTACGTTGACCAACTGTCTTAAATTTTAACGAAACTATGCTAAGGCAAGTGTTCTAACTTTTCTCAATTTATATTAAGCAATTCATTTATGTCTTAAGAAATGAAATCATTTATTGACTGTTTGAGCTTAAAATTGTTGTGTCAAACCAAATTGCTTTGGTACGACATCTATACTGAGTAAAAGGGACACGGTGGATGGAAGGTGGTCCGACAAACCTTCGAATAAGGTTTAAATTGACAATCAAATGAATTGACCAATATTGGCAATTAACTTAAATTGACCAAAAATGTGGTAGGATGATATGCATAGTCCTAGGATATTGGTGAGGCTGATCACCTACCAGATATCTGAACTCAAAGAGGTTCTAAGTCATTGAAGACTGACAGGACAATTTGAAATATATGGTTCCGGTACAGAACCCTCAGTATCAATTATACATCCCCTGACATCTTTCAAATCAAACACACTGTGTTTACATTTTCAAATGAACTTGCTAAGCATTTGTAGCTCATTCTTGCGCATATCTTCTTTTGCAGCTTTAAATGATATCCCTAGCACTTCTGGGCAGATAAAGGAAAGGGACATGTTTACTAGCTTTATTAACTGCTTTTGAATAATTCAAGTCTTTTATAAGGCTTTGTTGTAATAACTTAGTACTGAGAACAATGTAATCGAACCAAATGATATGTAATATATTATGATCCTTTATTTCATCGATTGCGTTATACTCTGATCTTTAGTTTATTTAGTATAGTTGTACTAAGTTAGATACAGTATCTATACGAACTATACATCTGAATGAGGGTATTTAAATGATGTTGAAAGTCCTATAAGCTCTGGGGTTACACTTAATGAGCGTCGGTAAGGTGCCATCTTTACCGGAATGTGCCCCTCAGTTCTATGGATAATCTTATCATTAATACTGTGAATGTCAGATAGATAGGGAATATAAATATGAAAGAGGTATTCATTAGATATGAATCTATACATCCAAGTGAGGGTATCCAAACACAAACAACGTTCTGGCCGGAACTAGTACCTGTTATGGGATACTGTGAACCTTTGATAGATAGAAGTCATATTTTATTGAATATTTATAGTTGTATAGTTTCACGTGAGCACCAGATCTGCTACAGGGGAGTGTAGAGATTTGGGGGCGTCACAGGTTGGTATCAGAGCTATAAGCACAGTAAGTGCAAAGAGTCCCGAGCCTCTCGCTGGTGACTACATATAAAAAAGGGAGGCACCGAAGCCAGACTCTCCGTAGGGGACGCCGTGATGTCGGTGGCAAGCTGATAGGTACCACTGTGAGGTGCTATGGTTGAAGCACCATGAAAGTCACAGGTTGGTATCAGAGCTGTAGATTATAGCTCTAAGGTAGTTAGGAAATACATTAGGATATAGTCTTTGAGTCCGTAAAATACTTAATCATACATAAAATAATCTTAAAACCTTTATCTTGTGTGTAAATTTGTTTCCCCATAAATACTAAATAAATTAAAATTCTTTTTTAGGATGGCAGGAGTAGATCAACACATAGGATGGCTATCAGACAGTGAGCCCGATGAGGTGCCTGATTATGAGCCGGCTACCCTTGAGCTAGATTTAGAAGAGGAGGATCCAGAGGAGGAAGAACTCCTACATGACCAAGAAATATTAGAGGCTGAGTGTAATAACCCAAGATTTTCGATATATTAAAATAAGAAATTTTGCGTATGAATTTTTTTTTTATATATAATAAAATTATTTTTATTATATATTAAAGCAAGTATGGGAATGTGTGCAAGGAAAGAAATGTGAATATGTGATATGTGTGCATGTATATTTATTTCATATATGGTTTCAAGTAAATTTCTTAAAGAAATAGTTGATAATAATAAATTTTATTCTGTTAATAAATTAATTTTTATATTAAAGATATATGATTATTTACAAAAATATGATAACTATATTATTTAAATAATAAATGTATATTTTAAGAAATAATTATTAATATTATTATTATTACTATGATTATTTCTTTATGATAAGAATTTGCAAGATTAGTCAATTTATTTTAAATTGACAAAGTATGGTAAATGAGACAAGTTAAAGGGATGATCGAAACCTAATTTGATCTATGATTATTAATACAATTATTGTTATAATTGTATTTAAATGGATGTATGTGTTTATTATGAATAATAAGAATTTATTTTCTTAAGGAAATTTGAATACTAAATATAAGTATTGATTATAATAGAATGTATGTATATGTGATTCAATGTGTATGATAATTATTTATCAATGATGGTAAATATGTTATTACTTATGTGGATAATGTATGTGACTAATTGTTAGTTAAAATAGAGCCCACTAATAATTATTTAAATTAGTGGACTAACATAACAATATTAATATTAAACAATTGACAAGATAGTTAGTTAATTAAATATTTAATAAAGTGAATATAGTAAGTGAATAATTTTTGTACATTAATTAATATGGGTATTAATTAATGAGGATTATGTGTTGTATGCATAACTTATTTTAATAGTCCAATTAGTAAGGAAAACTAGTGGACTAGCTTAATTAATTTAGTAACCAAGCTCACTCATTTATTTAATTGTGGACTTGGATAATTAATGTGTGGACTAATTAAATTAGCCCAACACTTATTTTATTAGTAACCAAGCATGGATTAAAAATATTTAGAAAACTAGTGGCATAAACTAGTTAAAATGAGCCCAAAAAGGAATTTTATTAAAGCCCAAATGTTAGCCCAATTGGAAAAGGTTTTTACCAACTTGATTAATATATTAAAGCAATAAAATGAGACAAAGAAAATGGGACAATAATGCAAGGAGGCTGCCGGCAATAGGAGGAAAAAAGAAGAAGGGTAGTGTATGTAATGATTACCTCACTTTAGTGAATGACCAACTCTAGCCATGTGTCACTCTCTTATTTGGCCCTCATATTCTTATCCAAGATTTTACAAGATAAGAAGAGATAAGATAGAGAGAGAAGATTTGTTAGGAGATTTTGTTAGATATACAAATTATATGTATACACTTTCACCAATACATTTCATTTACTTACTTCATTTCTCTCTCATCCAATACTTCACATTTTCATTTGCTTCCAAGTTTTCTAAAAAGCTAGAAAGAGAAATAGAAAGGAGAGAGAGAGAGAGATGATCCGTGGGATATAGGAGAGGAAGGGAGAGAGAGCTTTGTAAAGATCCATAGCCATAGCTTGGTGATTAAAGGAAAAAGAAGAAGAGAAAATCAAGAGGAAGAAAACCCTAAAAGGTATAAAAACCCTAACTATTCTTTTTGTTTTGATTTAATTTTGATGGTAGAAATTTATGATCTTGTGGTCTAAAACCCTTGATCTATATGTGAATAAGTGTATTATGTGTAGATCTTGCATGTTGGGTGTTGATTTGTTCAAAAGAAAAGAAAAGAAAACTTGTTTGTTTTATAAAGGGTTAGAAAACCCTAACTTTCTAGCACTTTCTAAGTTCATAACTTGAGATCCATAAACTCTTTTTACGATCCGTCAAAGAGTGGTGCTAGATATATAAGTTAACTACAAAACCCAAGTGGTAGAAGTCAAAAATAATGAGTATAAAGTTCGTGGGGACTGTTTTGGTAAAAACAGTCCAGGTGGTTTAAAGGAGGAAAGGGGCTGCTACAGGGCAGTCCCATCCAGGGGTATTTTCGTCCAATTTTTATGCTCTAAAAATTTCAAAAACATTTGGAGTGATAATATGATACGTTATATGAGTCGTGTAAAAATTTGAAAATTTTTGGCCTTATAGAATGAAAGTTATGGAGTTTATGGCGAAGGATCTCAAATCGAGAAAACGGACCAAACCCGCTGTCCTTTACTTTGTGTGCACTTTTTTGTCCATTTAACAAGTTCAATAAATTCAGGGCTTTTTACCACTGAAAATATAGGAAGTTATGTAGCTCCTGGACAAAAATCGCCGCATTCCGACTTGTAACGAAGAATCTACGGCTAAAATAAAAACGTAGAGTTTTTCAACAAAAACGGCTAAAATTGGAGTTCTATAACTCCGATGGCCACGAAATTTTAACTGGAACCTCGTGTTAATATGTATAAGATCCTATCAAAACTTTGGAGTCATCTGAGTTGTGCAAGATAGTGATCATTTTTCTTAGTTTTGAAAGTTAAAACGGACGTTTGAAAAATGTTAAAGAAAATTGAAAACTTTCATAAGGAAAGTATTTTTGTGTATGGAATATATGTACATATGTGTGGCAAGATTTGAAGAAAATAAAAATCGATTTTTAAAGAGGTTAAGTCATTTTAAGAATGCAGCTTCCAATACGGTTTGCTGAATCCAGTTTGCTGGATTTGGAATCCAGTTTACTGGATTGGGTACTTAACCTACAGGACCATAAAGAAAGACTTATATAATGAAAGACTTAGTGTTAATTCATAAAGTAGTGGTACAGTCGTACTCTTTAATAGTCGATGTATAGTATCTGGGCTAAACAATTCCTTCAGGGAGCGGAGGTATATACGAACTGGCAACCGATCTAACTCACTGTGAAAACAGTGTAGACGAGACGGAAACTAGTTTGTTGGTTGTTTGTGGGAAACCACTCAGCATACTATATTGAACACTGTTAAAGACTCAATGTGTGCTAACTTTAGAATTGAACGCGTATATGGTATTAATGTGTTATCTAATATTTGATTTATGTGGTTGAATGTTAGATAATTTACTTTATAAATAAGTGTTATTATAAAGTATAATATGATTTGCTGATTGAGAGATCGATCTTATAAATGATAGGTCTTTCAAAAGAAGTCATATTAAATTGCGTAGCAGTAGTCAACGACCAAGGCAAGTGTCCTATCCTTTTCATTTACATTATGAGATGGATTCCGTTTATGCAAGCTTTTAACTCAATCTATTATTGAGCAACTATTCTATCCTTTTCATTTACATTATGATCTGGATTCGTATGTGGTGCAAGTATCTTAACTCAATCGTTATTGTGCAAGTATCCGAACCTACACATTTATTTTATGCAATAGGTGTATGTATGCAAGTATCTTACCTTTTCATTTACTTTATGAATTGGATCTGTGTAAGCAAGTTCCTTAACTCAATCTTTTATTGTGCAAGTTTCTAACTTACACAACTTCTTTTATTGTGCAAGTATCTAAATCTTACGCACTACTTTTATTTTGTGCAAATAGGTATATGTTATGCTAGTTCCTAACTCAACATGGGTTATCAATTTCAAAGCATGCTCGTGAATAATTATTGTTAATTATTCATATCCATAATGATCTTTGTTACTCGTTTATGCAATTATCGTAACCCTTGCATTTACTTTATGCAATGGATCCATGTTATGCAAGTATTCTTAAACTTTATTCAAGCTATCTATTGATTTTAAATATCTCGATATTGTCTCATGTGATGCATTTATAATCAAAATTATTTTGTTCTTTGTGCAAGTGTCCTCACTTGTACAAATTGTTAAGATTATTATAAATTCGAAATTTCTTCGATTCGTTCATTGTTAAAAGTATCTTATTACTGAATTGCTATGACTCATATTGAAAATTTGTATTCTAAGTAGTTATGCAAGTGTCCCCACTTGTATGAACTATTGCACATTATCAATTTCCCTTGAATTCGAAATTCGTTGATAAGTTCTGATACATACTATTAAATTTCAGTATGTATACCTAGTTTAAAGATTGTGTAAGCTATTTGTCCTAGCTAGACACGATTTGAAAAGTATTTATCGAATGTTATTGGTTATGATAAAGTCGTCCAACTTAATTGTTTTAGTTAGGACTCCAGACTGAGTATGAACAACCCTAAATGGGAAATTTTATGCGCTAAAAGCGGTGATGAAAATTTTATGCGCCAATGGCGGTGATGTATTATATAGTGTTGATCAATACAGGGCACAACGGGACTGATCATCCTCCGTGTCCGTAAGACCAGACGGTTTACAGATGAATTTCTGTTTAAACCTTTTCAAAAATGAACAATAACGGTTCATGGTCTTTTGACCACTCAGTATTCAAAAGTCGCTCAGTTATTTCAAAAATCTTAAAATAATTGATATGTTGTTAAGAATGGTTTCAAATGACTTCACCACTATTGATTCGTGGTAGAAGTAGTCCTCAAAGAAAACATTTACTACTTCAGCGCATTATTATAATTGTTATTACTTGCTGAGCAATTGAATGCTCATTCTTGCTTTGACTTAAATGTTTTCAGCTAAGTGTGATCGACCAGAAGGCTCTGGCAAAGACAAGGGCAAAGGAAAGCTCAAGGATTAGGTTTTAAGGTGTTATCTGTAATGATTAGTCTTTCGTATTGTGATCATATATATTATGTAACATGTAAGGAATGTAATTAAAGGTTGCCATACCTGGGGAATAGACAACTCTGATATAAATATTAAGTTTGTAATATATTAAACAGCTCAAATAAATGGTATCGTGATGCACCAAGTACGGGTTTTAAGTACCCGGATTTGGGGGCGCCACACTGAGGATGCTAATTACCCTATAGACGGACAGCTGATAGATCCAGAACCCGAGGGAGGTAATCGGAGTAGGGAAGATGATGCGTGTCGACAGACACGAAGAGATAATGACTGGGTTAATTCAGTAGTCAACGGAGGAGATAGAGGTTGCTAACGCTTTGACAGGCATAGCTACAGGTTTACTGGAAAGTGAGAGAGATACGACTCGTCGTCTGAGGACACTTCTTCAGAACACCCAGAAGGAGAAGCAGGATGCACAAATGCAGGTGTACATGGCTGATAGGAAGTGTAGGACTGCATTTGAGGGCCTAGAACGAAGGATGTTTAGGTATCCTGTGGAGGAAGAGAAGGATGATTATATGATCGATAGGGCGGTGGTTGGTCATATGATACGAGATGCTTATAAGGGAGTACATGATTGATTAGATTAGTATAGTACTTAGTTTATGTTTCGTAGTCTGTAATATACAAATTTTGAGGTTGTAAAATAGAAAGTTCCTTGTACTAACTAGTGGTAGTATAAACCACTAGTCGAATATGTACTCGTTTTTGCATGTTATATACAAATTTCGTTTGTACAATCAAAGTGTTAGTTGTATGTGTAACATATCCTTGTATTTATACATGTTTTCTTTATTTTAGAGTCATGGCATCAAGAAGGAGAACCCAAACTAGAAACAAAACCACCGAACCAAACCCTACACAATAATTGGTAGATATACTCTTAGAAACTTTACAAAATCGTCCACCACATCAACCTCCTATAGTTAATCCACAGGGTACTATGTTCAAAGACTTTAAACTTGTAGGACCGCCTGAATTTAAGGGAGCCGTGGAACCTATTGAGGCACAAACTTGGGTTACCGAAATAGAGAAGGTCTTTGTGGTAACTAATGTCGGCGAAGATCAAAAGACGGTCTTTGCCACCTTTTTCCTCAAAGGTGAGGCGAACCATTGGTGGAAAAATACTAAAATTCGTGCGGGTGAAGGTATAATTCCTTGGACTAGATTTAAGGAGTTATTCTTCGAAAATTACTTTCCCCAGTCAATGCAGGATCGTATGGAAGTACGATTCCTAGAATTGAAACAAGGGGAGCTTACCGTATCCCAGTATACGGCTAAGTTCAATGAGTTAGCTAGGTTTTCCCCACACCAGGTTAGTACGGAGGTAAGGAAGACCAGGAGATACGAAGAGGGATTGAAACCCCAAATTCGTAGCAAGTTGTCAGTGTTCCAAGTGAGAACTTTTCCTAAAATTCTCGAGAAAGCTATCATAGCTGAAAATGAGAATGAAGCTTTAATAAAATTTCATAAGGAGAAAAGGAGTTTGAATGAAGGAGGAAAGTTTAAAGGAGAACTTAGTACAGGGTGTACTAATAATAACAAGAGGAAGTGGGATGCCACTGTTCCTACAAACTTTGTGAGGAGAGGTAACAATTACAACAATAACAACAACAACAACAACAACAACAGAAACCAGAACAGTAATAATAAGGTGGTACGTTGTGTTATATGTGGAAAGAATCATGCAGGAGTATGTCGCCACAGAGTAATTACTTGTTACCATTGTGGACAAGAGGGACATCTTTCCCCTAACTGTCCCAAAAAGAGTAATGATAATACTCGCCAAGGTAACCCGAATGTTACGTGTTATACTTGTGGTGCAACTGGGCATGTGTCTAGGAGTTGCCCAAGAAATAGAAACCAACTTGGGGGAGGAAATCAAGTCCCAAACAATAACACCAAACCGACAGTAGCAGGAGCTGGAGGTCCAGGTCGTCCAACAGCAAGAACGTTTAATATGACGATGAGGGATGATGTTGCTGCACCGGACGTGGTAACAGGTATCATCCCTATCGGCACTTTAAATGCATATTAAGTCCTAAGCGTTCAAAGATATTTGGAATATCGAATGTCGCCTTCTAGCATGGTAAAGCAATAGAGTATTGAATATTTAATATGAGTTTGTTGTGTCACCATAAGGCAAGTATTAAATATTTAAGATGTTGCATTATCACATTTGATGCTTATTAAGGAATTAAACATTACTGTTTTGTTGTGTCACCACAAGGACGGTATTTTTCTCTTCACATATATGGAAGTGCTAGGTTGGACTTAACTTGGATAATTTTGATTCGGATGTGTCACCACTTGATCAAAATAATCTAAGAGGCAAAATACAAGGAGTTACATAGTGATGTAATTGACAATAGTTGTCTACCTATTTATTTATATATCGTTTGTTGTGTCACCACAAGACTATATACATTTGAAATGGGATCCTTAGTCTCACTAGCAAATCTTTAATTAGAATTGCCGAACTATATAATGAGGGTAATATAGTTTGATGAAAAAGTGAAAGATACCAATTTAAATAAAGACCTAATTTATTTTGATGATTAATAAAATGAATGTATGCTAAAATGTTGTCTATTTCACATGCAGAATTTAAAAATGTCAAACTCACTATCACTGCGTATATTTGATGCTTACAAACTGACCGGACCGAATTACACGGACTGGTTAAGGAATCTGAGAATTGTTCTCACTGCTGAAAAGATTTCTTATGTCCTAAATTCACCAGTCCTTGCAAATATTACAGAAACAGCCTCTGAGGAAGAGATTGCTACTTTCAGAAAGTGGCAAGATGATGCAATTTAGCTCAATGCATCATGCTCGCATCCATGATTAACGAGCTTAAGCGTCAGTATGAAACTATGGATGCTTCTACTATATTGCTGCACCTCAAAGAGTTGTATGGTGAGCAAAGTAGGACTGCTAGATATCAGATATCTAAGGAGCTCTTCCGATCTCGTATGACCGAGGGCACTGCTGTTGAGACTCATGTCCTTAAGATGATCAATCTGATTAAACAACTTGGATAGCTAGGGTTCGTGATGGATGGGGAGTTAAGTCAAGATTTGATCTTGCAGTCACTCCCGGACACCTTCTCACAATTTGTTGTGAATTTTCACATGAATAAGTTACTTAACATGCTTTTAGAATCATGATGGTGATCATGCTAATGAGATCTAAATTCTAGATAGCTCACAAACTAAAATCGTTCCTAATCGATGGATTACTAAAAAGGGGATTAGTGAATCCGGATAGATTAGTACATACGTTGCTTGCTCTTATGAAGAGGATGATTGATCTCATAATCATTTGTGTGGAGACACTAAAGCAAGTATGTAGGTGCTTATTAGAGAATAAGTTCACTGAACGTGACTCGCTAAGGAATACCTAATGGAGTTTTACTCGCCTGTCAAGTGATCCTTGGACTTGAGATCATCATAGTATCTTGTGTATGATGAGTTATACTTTGGCATGTCCCTTAAGACCTTTAGGGTATATCAAAGGGTATGATTGGGTATAATAAGTTGTACATGGAGATAAGTGAATGATCAACAAAGAATCTACCTCATCTAGTAAAAGATGTGAATGTCCTATGTGATTCGATAAATGACAACTCAGTAGTCCTTGGCCAAGGCAGAATGAAATTAGAAAGGAGTTTCTAATTTGCATTATTTAGAGTTGTGTATTTGAGAATCGAAATACATATAATTAAATAAAATAAGACTTGACAGTAATTCCATATCTTATATTTAATTGGGACATTGTATGGTAGAAGGATTGAGTTGTACGGTAACTATTCACTGAAAGGTTCTTTTGTGATTAATGCTGAAATCTATATTATCTGGAAAGTCGTTGATCGCTAAGGGGGCTTACCCTTATTGTAGAATAAATATTATTTATTTAAATGAATTAACTAGTTTAATTTATTTATTTAAATAAGATTAGAATTGTTCTAATTGATTTATTCACAGCCGGTTTAATATGGAGAACCTAAAGGGTCACACCGCAAAAGAAAAATATTTATTTAAGAATGTAAACGATATAATTGGTAATAATAAGTTAAGTGTATTTAATTTAGTCTATGGAGATAGAATACCCATAAAATAAATTAAATAGCTTAATATTTATTATTTAATATTTTTGGAAATATTAAATATAAATTAATAAGAGGAGTCTTATTATTATTATTACTATTACTATTATTTAATTCCTAATAGGGATTGAGAATTAATTAATAGAAGTACTCTCACATGAATTCCTAATTGGATTAGGAGCATAATTAATTAAAGGAGTTTAATTATAATAGAAACCCTAAATCCTAAATAGTTTTAGGGAAGGGTTATTCCTACATCTATAAATAAGAGGAATCTTATCATAGATTAGGGTTACACACTCTTGCATTAGATTGTGGAGAGTACTTGCAATTTATATAGAGATAGAAACTAGGGTTTTGCCAATACCCAACTTGTAACGATCGGGAATCTTAGATTTCCTTGTAACCCGAGTTATGTATGAATGAAAAGAATTTTTATTTTTATTTATATTATTATGTGTTATGTGCTTAAAGTTGTGTTGCAGCTTAGAAAATGTGCATATGTTAAATCTTATGTGTTGTTGTGTCGTTGGATGTGAATAAATTGATTTTGCAAGAATTCGTAAAAATCTCTAATTACAGAGCACGTTTCCCGAGACACTATTCACGAACACTATTCACGCCCGAATAATTTTGCGTCTTTTTCGATTCCTATTAATTTTGTTAATAAGACGTGTATGGCGAGGGGAATAATTTTTCCAAGTGTCAAAAATTTTAATTGGAGCTGATACGTGATTTAATCCGTATCCCGAAATTGTATAGTATGGGTGTTCCGAATAAATGGACAAAATCCCATAATAAATATTTTTATGTGTCCCAATAAATTTATGGGAGTGCCATTTTAATTTTGGGTAGTAGAATTATTTACCAAAATTTGGTACAAAAGTGGGAGTATTTCGGGTATATTTATCTGTATATTTTGATTAATTGGAGAGAGGCAATTAAAGCCTCAAAACCAATCAGGAGAGAGAATTAATTGTATTAGCCAATCAAATGAGGGGGAATAAACCGTCACAGTACCACTAGACATGGATTGTTAACTCTTCACAAGATATCCTCCTCAAATACATTTTCAAAAGCTCGGGTACTCCATTTTTAGCTCTCCCAATACATTCCTTCTCCTAAAACCGAAACCACTCCACCTTATCTCCCCATCAGCTCATTTTCCTTCTCCTTCAAACCATCATCATACTTCCTATTTGCAAGCAAGGAGAGAGCTACAGAGAGAGAGAGAGAGGGGGAGTACCATAGAGAGAGAAAGAAGGAAGTAGCAAACGAGAAGGAGTGTTCGGGAAGAAGAAGGAAAGCAAGGAAGGAGGGAAAAGAAGGAGAAGAGCAGCAAGAGGGAGTCTAGGAGCACTCTAGCAACCATCTCATCCTACACAAAGCAAGCAACAAAGAGGTAATCACAAACCACAACCATTTCTTCTCCAAGTGAAGTTTTCATGAGTTTTGTTTTGCTTTCATGCTTGCGGGTTGGATTTTGTTGATGTTCGTTGTTATTGGTTGTGTTGAGTCTACCATGGAGGTTCTTAAGAATCTATATAGACCATTAACACCCTCAAAGTGGAACAAAAACAAGGGAAGATCCGAACCTTGGCTTAAAGGATGAACTTTGGACATTTTTGGACTTTTGGACCTATGGACTGTTAGAGGACTGTAAAGCCTTGATGGTGTAACTATCTTAATTGTTTGTTATTATAATATCGTACTTCCCTAAGTTGTGAAGATAACCTAGTTGGAATGAATCAAAATGACGCTATAATGAAGTCACAGTTGCCATTTGTGTGAGATATTTCATGACTGCGAAAAATAGAGTATTAATGTTGTGCTTTGGCTTAGGATTTGGCTGTGTTAGTGATTATGGGTCATCTTGCATTTTTGATATGTTGTAGCCCCGTGTCTTACGAATCCATAGAGTCCGTAACGGACCAAATTGATCGAGTATAGAGGGAGATATGGAGGTTGGAGCGGGCGTAGGTGTGGCAGTTCGCGGTTCTGTAAGAACTGCAGAACTGCTACTGCATGGCGCTGTCCATGCTTGGACCGGGTCGGGTCAGGCCGGACAGGGTCGGGTCGGGTCACGCCTGGACCGGGTCGGGTCGGGCCGTACATAGTAAATTTTCCCGCGAGTCTAAAACTTATATTTTTGTACAAAATGATTAGAAACGCTTATATCTTGTTGAAGCCTTATATGCTTAATTTATACCCGTGTCAACCTAAATGATGTTGTCTTAAGGCGTAACTTAAATGATGTTGTCTTCTGGGGGCGCTGCCCCCCGACCCCCGCCAGCTCACCGGCGAGCTGGGCAGCCGCTCGCTCACCGGGGAGCGAGACCCCCGACTGGATAAGCGTAGTGTCAATCAATGTATTTTAATGATGTGATGATTGTATTGAACCTAGTCCTTATGTGACTAATATTTATGATGATTTTAATGAACTATGTAGGATATTTTTGACGGACGATTAACGTTAAGATTTTAACGCCGTACAAGGCAAGTTTCTAACTCATACAACTCCTATTTAATTGTGCGAGTTTTCCTTACTCGATTTATTTATTGGGCAAGTTTCGAATTCATTTATCTATCAAGCAAGTCTGCTATCTTATTCAGTTATTATTGTGCAAGTTTACTTACCCTACTCAAAATTATATTCGAGCAAATATTATTTATTGAGCAAGCTTATTGAGCTTCTTGACTCCGTTCAAATTACTATCAATTTAGCAATTAGTGTGCTAGTATTCATACATTTTATTCAAGTATTGCATGAAAGCCCATTTCATGCAATGTTATATATTGTGTGATTCCAAAGATTACAAATTGTTATTCATTCAAGATATTTTTAATGCTATCATGCATGTTGTTGAACCTTAAAGTTCTTTTATTCCATACACTGTTTAAAAGCTATATCAAGGCTAATTGTTTCAGCTAGACACTTATTGATTTGGTTATTAAAGTGAGGTTAAAGTCCTCCAACTATTATTGTTGTTAAGTAAAATTGTCCGATCAAATTGTTTTGGTCTGGACTCCCATGTAAAGCTGAGAAGAACAACCCTCACAGCAGGGGGAAATTGTATAAACGTCGGGGTACCGACACATGCGTAAATGGAAAATGTAAGGCTTATGCATAACGCCAGGTATTTTAGGCTGACACCTATTGTACCAGTTTTGTGGATTATCGGATGAATTTCCAGTAATTCTAGAATAGAGTTCTGTGCCTTGGAGCACCCTCAGTATTTGAATAGTTTCCCTTCTTCGGGAAACTTTGAAATCCTTGGATACTTCAGAAATCCTTTGGTCCTTAGCGACCACTATAAACGGTTATAAAAGAAGTTGTTTATTTCCTTGTGTTAGCTAAATTTTTACTCCTGAGAGCTATAAAGTTATTCATGTGATTATTTCACTGCTATTATACTTTGCGGGGCAATTTGTTGCTCACCCTTGCTTTTCCTTAAAACATTTCAGTTAGTGCGGCACGTGGCGAGAGCTCAGGAAAAGATAAGGGAAAGGGGAAAGCTACTGATTAGTGTATTTTGTTGTGTTCTTCTAGAAATTACCGTTTGTATTAAGACTTATTATTGACGTCGTGTATTATGACATATTTACCCTTTTGTATTATGTTATGTTTTTGTAATAGTATTGGTTTTCGAGACTTGGGACAGGTTTATTTATGTATATATCAATGTAAATATTCCTTTATTCCGCTATAAGTTATCGATTGTATCATTTTGGTATTGGTTAGTGATGAACCAGGTCCGTGGCTCAGGTGACCCGGATTTGGGGGCGTCACCACAAACTTCTTTGAATACCTATTCATCCCTTGGTGGATTCACCTCTAGAGGCCAAACACTTGGGTGGCTAAACGTTGATCAAAGGATAGGGAATTCTTCATTCGGTGGAATTCGAGGGGAAGAACACTGAAGGCACTAGGAGTTGAACTTGTACCCGAGGAAGCTTTTTTCTGATTCTACGAGGGTATAATTCTTATTCCTCTTTTCTCTTGTTCGTTAGGTAATTTGATCAATTGAAAGCACAAGGGATAGATCAGGGTGATGGTTTTGTTATTAAAATTTTAAAATTCCTGTTTTATCACGCTTCTCCGCTCTATTTGTTGTAACTTTGATTGCATGCTTGCGCGTAATATATACAAACTAACAGGTCATAAATATGATGAGTTCTTGATTAGCAATCCAAAATATAATTAGCATTAATTCAAAGGGAGAGTGTGTTGAGCGCAAAGTGAAACCAATAAAGTGAGAGTTGTTAGTATTAAGTCTTTAAAAATCTGTTTTCCAAACTTGTGGTAGTAGTTTACAATTAAAATTACATTAGTTAAAATTCAAAAATTTCAGAAATCTTTGATCCTTTGTCGTCGACGCCGGTTTTTTGCCCCTTCGCGGGTCCTTTTAGGTCTTTTTTTTTCCCAATTTTTGATCTCTTCTTGATTTAAAATGATTTTTGGAAAAGGTCGACTTCTTTAATGTGCCGACGGGAGGGTGGTTTTTTTTTGAAAGGGGAAAATTTCGCCTATTTATGATGAGCCAAGCTTAATCAGAGTCGCCAGTTCGGTATATTTGAAAATGGATGTACCAACTCCATCCGAGTTTTCGTTTTTTTTTATCAAATCGCTTGGCCTGCATTATTGTGACTTACCTTCTCCGAATTAATTGGTCCGCGAATCAGCAGATTCATGGAGCCTCGGGGGCTTGCTTAAGTGAGTGGGAAGGTGTTAGGCACCCCTTCGACTTTCCGCGAAATATACGGTTACCGCGCCAATCTGTGGATACTTTCCTCATCCTTTTAATTCCTATGAAAGGTGTATGTGGTGGTATGGGGTGTGTGTCGTTGGCCTAATGAATGTTGTGGGTGAGGTTTTGTATAAAATATGTTGTGGTGAGTTTTGTATAAAAATGAAATTCCTTTTTGGTGTCTGTTTTATGAATAGAGACGTGCTGTTATTTTTGAGAATGCTTTTAGAATGTCTTTCGGCTTATGACGAGAAAAATTTTATGACAAAAAAAGTTTTTGATTTTAATTGTTCCAAAACCTTATGAAGATTTTATTCATTAGGTGGTCGTTTTGGCCAAAAAAAACAAGATGTTTTCTAAAACCTTCGTCAAAATAGGAATCGGAGAATCTATAACGTTTGCTTTCGTAAATACCCATGTACGGTGCAACTTCTAGGATCTTCTTTAAATTAAACCCTATACACAAAGGTTTAATAAAAACATTACTTATTTCCATAAAAATTCAATTTTGTGATGTTTTGAAAAAATGTTTTTTTGTTGTCTTTTACCTTCTCATTAAATAGGAATCGACATCCATTAAGCATTCCCTAATGTTTAGGCCTCGTGAATTCTAATAACCTAGGTTTGATTTGATTTTTATAAAAAATCTTATCGTTTAGCTTTGGAAATCAATATTCGTCTCATAACATACCAAATCCAAGCATAATACACTGCGTCGGGGCTATTCATGGGCATGTAAGCCATCAAAATACCCCCCGAGATCGCCAAGAGCAATCCAACATTATTCCAACTAATACGGGGCCTTAAATCCGATTCTCGCCTTAGCCGTCTGTTTTAAGGCCCAACGATTACAGATTTTAACATACGGGAAACTACATCAAATTCTTCACTTTACATACTAAACGTCCCATCAATCGGATTTGTGACCACAGGGGTCGCTTTCCTAGGCTCAACAACTCATCGATTACCACGAAAACCGCTCACGAGAAGGAACATACAATAAATAACAAACGTGGATTGCCTAACACATCCTAGACAATACAATCAATTAAAAACTACGCCTAATATAATAATATCCATGAACAAACTAGAAATTTCACGAATTCGGATTATCATCGGGGTTTATTAGGAAGAATTTTGTTCCAAATGGAACCCACACCATATAATATCCCCTTAATCCTTGATTGTGTTCAACAATATTCTTGAAAAAATCAATTTAATTGATGAACCAAATGACGCATGATAAAAGTGTTGCAAAAATGTAAAGAGGATTTTCACCTTTGCCAAATGATACCAAAATTGTGTTAGAATACTTGTGTATTGAGTGAAGTATGAGATGTATTTGTAGTAGGAGATCCCACAATAAGGGAAAATTCCTTCTCTTTTTTCTCTCAATTTGTTACAAGTATTTTTTGCTATTTCTCTCATATTTCTCGAGCTAAAACTGCTGCTGTTTTCTCTTTTCATCTTCCGCAAAAAAACTGACTGAACTGCTGTATGACTGCTTCAGCGAAACTGGGCTGAAGAATTAGGCTTTTGGCCGCAGCATCACATTCTGCGGCTGGCTAGACTGGCCCATCTCACCATCGCATCTCAGCCTGATAGTGCGTGATTTCCGTGCGTATTTGCCCGTGGCGGGCGGGAGTGGGGGGGGTTGGGGTTGGGGGGGGGGGGTGGGGGGGGGGTGGGGGAGGGGGGGGGATGGCGCACCCACTTGGCCCCCAGATCAATCCGCGGCTCGGCTGGCTTGACTTTCTCAATTTTCCGGTTGCTACACCTCGGATTTTTTTTTTTTTTTGTGCTGTGACGCTTGCTTTTCGCTGACAGGTTCGTCATTTTTACAGTCCGGGAATTCTTGGGTGAGGCGTTTGTTTTGCCACACCTTCCGGGAATGCCACAACTTCGGATAGCCTTGCTGTCATGTCGAGATTTCGGGTTTGCAGAAATGTGGTCATGGTTTTTGTTATTGCGTTCTGGAGGCGTCGTACCTTTTTCTGTCTTTTTGCTCTCGCAGGCCGGTCCAATTTGACGAAATTTGCCCTCCTGGTCAAGGTTAGTATACGAAGTTGCAAAAATTTGGGTTTGTCTACAGCTGCCCCTCTTTTATCATGTTTTATGGAGAATGTTAAATGAATATGAACAGGATAAAGAAACAGACACCCAGGATGTCTGAATGACAGAGCTCACATATATGCATAATACTACACACGATGTGCAACACAATGTAGTTTATGGTACAACACAAGATGTAGGCGCATTTAAACGCATATCGAAAGAGTGTCAATGGGCAGGCAACCTTAACCGTATTTTGTCTTGGTGGTTATGTTCACTATTCCACTCTATCATCTCGTTCTGGGGCCGGGACATATCCGTTCGCCGGTCACCCATCTCGTAACCCCCGGTTATCGTCCGCCGGTTGGTTCTCTTGTCGGAAGCGGTTTTCGTCGGGGACCGATCCATCTCGTGATCGCCGGTTATCAGTCGCCGGTCGATCGTCTCGTCGGGGCCGGGTATGTCATTCGCGGGGTCACAAGCCATCTCGTAACCCCGCCGGTTATCGTCGTCGGTTGGTGTATCTTTCGTCGGAGCCTGTTTTCGTTCGCAGGATCATCCATCTACGTGATCGCCGGTAATCGTCCGCCGGTCGTTCGTCTTCCCACCCGTCGGGGTGGGTCATGCGTCCGGCCGGGTTCACCCAACTCTCGTAATCCCGGGTTAATCTTCGCCGGTTGGTTCTCATGTCGGAGCCGGTTTTCGTCGCCGGACCGTCCATCTCGTGAATCGGGTGATCGTCGCCGGGTCGAGTCTCGTCCTCGTCGGGGCGGGTTATCGTCGCCGGTCACCCTATTTAGTAACCCCCCAGAAAAATTATCGTCGTCCGGTTTGGTCTATCTTGTCGGAGCCGTCTTAACCGCGGTTTTCGTCGCCGGAACATCCATCCTCGTGATCGTCCGTTTATCGTACGCCGGTCGCGCGTCATCGTCGGGGCCCGGGTAGCGTCAGCCGGTCACCGCATCTCGTAAACCCCGGTTTATCGTGGCGCCGGTTGGTGACTCTATGTCGGTGCCGGTTTTTCGTAGCCGGGTCTTCCTATCTCAGTGATCGGGTCTATCGTTCGGTGTGGGGGGGGGGGTGGGGGGGGGGGGTGTGGGGGTGAGGGGGGTGGGGGGGTTAGTTCGTCTCGTCGGGGCTGGTTTGTATCGGCGGTCCACATCCTCGTAATCTTTTTTTCACTCAAACACGTCAATTGGCCTACAAGGGGAGCAAGGTGGGACCCCACCATGGGCCACGCGCGGATTGATCTGCGGCCAAGCCGCCAATACCTATGCGTGCCAAGATGCGGGGATGTATAGTCGGCCTCGCCGCCTTCACAGCGTCAGTCACATTTTCACTTCCTCCAACTCACTTAGATTCTCTCGAGTTTTTTGGCTCTGTTTGCAGAGGGGCTTGTAATGTCGATTTTTTCAAACTTTCCTGCAAAACTACTACTCCGGGACGGATCGAATCTACGCGCGAACACGGTAACACTTTGATGACCGGTTAGTCCCTTTTTAATTTCGTCTATGTATTTGCTAATACATTTGTATATTTGCCATGTTTAGAGATAAAAATGTATGCTCTTACAAATGCGTTTGCAATGTACTTATCCTATAGACGATGCTATGTATTAACAGTGTGAGTTCCTATTTAATGTTCCTGAGCCTCCGATCCCAGCGTATATGTTTTAGCTCCTTTTTGAAAGAGAAAATCATGTGCCATTTGATGGCACTTTAACCATGCTTATTTTATCACATATGGAAAACATGACTTGGATAATGGCGCATAGGATGTCATTTATAGCCTCGGAACTCTGGCCGATTTTTTTTTTTTTTTTTTTTTACATGTAATCATGCTGCATTGTGATTCTATATGATTGAGGATAGGGAATTTATAATACTTCAATTGCATAATTTTTAAACGGGAACATTTACCTTCCGTTTCGCCACTTTTCTATCCCAGAGCTATTGGATTCTGATGCGCCCACTAGCTGTTCTGCCTCTCGGACTTCGGGAGTTCGCCGTCGTAGGGCTGCACCTGCCACCTGTTCCTCCTCGGACCCCCGTCAGGACTCGTCGCTTTTGACGGAGGCTGTCATCCGTCCTGATCATACCCCGGAACGTTTGAGGAGGGTTGTTCCTCCGGAGGTTGCGGTGGAGGAGCCGTCTTCCAGCACAACCGGATCCCCCTTCACAACGCAGCTTTATCTGACGCCTTCTAGTCCAGATACCCGACCTATTGGGTTCTGGGATCTCAGCCGTCATCCCCACATCTCGCCATCCCTTGTTGCTAATGAGGTTATAATCAATTCTGCTTCTGAATTTGCTCTCAATTCCTCAATTTCTGTTCTATCTGGACTGAACCATTGGTGATTTTCACAGGTGCCTGAGGTTTTACCCAGCCGATGGGTAACTGTTTTCAACATTTACTACTTCCCTTTACGCGGCCTATCGGCACAATGATTAACCGCGCGGTGGTGGACTCCTGGGGCCTTCGCGCACTTCTTCCACCACAATTCCCCGCCAGTGCCCCCTGGGGTTATTTGCGGGGTTTTGTCCGAGAGGAGGTTTCAATCTACCCAGTCCCTTCATCTTCTGGACTGTGAGGTCATGCTGACCCCTTGGGATATGGCGGTAAAAATCACGGGGATCGAGTTCACCGGGTCCCGTCGTTCCCCTGGACCTCGATCTTACGCCAGCAGAGGTCCGCGCTCTTTTGGGGGCTTTGCTGCCGATGACCGGGTCTTCAAGGCCCGCAGTATCCGGTCCATAGCATTAGCTGACGATGCTGTCAGAGGTCTATACGCACTAGCTTATCCCCCAGCGGATCAGGGCACTCGTGACATCCTGCTAGACGAACGCTGTGTTCCTGACTATTCATCGAGGGGTTGTTTCCTAGGGAATCAACACATCTACCATCCACTTCAGCGTCGAAGGGGCCTGTTCGAGATGTAGACCGTATAGGTGACAACGACTCGGGGGTCGTTCACCTTCGCTTATTTCCTCCATGGTCCTGCGTCTTAACGATTAGAGGGACAGCCCGATTGCTGGCTCGGTTTTCCTATCACTTTCCTGTTGATGAGTCTTCTCCTCCTTTTGATTTAATTGCACTTATCTTTTATTTCATTTCTCTTTTTTCCCGCATTTTTAAATAAGTTTTTACCTCACGGGGCCCTATGCCTTGTTTCCGTTCACAGTTCTGGGCTTACGAGCGTTTTCACATGCTTTGAGGCCTGTCACCACCCTGGCCCCGGACACTTATCTATCCCCGGGGTCTGCGATGGCATCACAACACTTTAGAGGAGTGTCCCCAGTGTCGGGCAGCTTTGCCCATTTGCCGCATTCAGCTGGAGGCTTGATTCACTGCTGCGGAGGTCGTCTGGACACCCTATCTTTCGGAGGCATCTATCTGGCTGTGGGGTTCACCGATGGACATCCCACCGGCCCGGAGTTTACAACATTCCAACCCGTCGTCTCACCCAGCAGAGTTAGTTGGAGGTTGGGTGATTTTTGGGGTACCTAGGGGAGCGCGCCTTCAGATGTGTGACCCGGAGAGAATCGCATACCCCCGCATTCCCTTCCTTTCACTACTTCCTGGCCGCTAGGAATACTCAGCTCCCGGAGATCATGCTCCGCCGGGGAGGACGGTCGGATGCTTTCTACGGGTCCCAGTAACGAAGTGATGCATTCCCGTACTTGGTGGGTGCCCCGTACCATCGGTCCTCAGACTGCGGGCCACTTTCTTTCTTGGAGACCTGGTTCCAGGCTCGGTGACGATGACCTGATTGGGCCTTGCCTGTGTTCGGTACCCCCACCCACAACGCTGAGCAAATCGCAGATCACATTGACCCGTCAAGTAGATCAGTTTGTCATTGTTTCTTCTTCGGGTGCTGGGCCCGGACCCCGGAGGAGGCTTACGCCTAACGATCCAGACGGTGCGGGTTTATGATGCAGGCCTGAGTTCATCTGATGCCACACAATCGCGCATCCATAATACATTCCTGATATGAACTTTTGGTCCTCCGAGCTCGACGACCCCAGGGGGATCAGATTACGAGGATCCTGCTTTCATAGATGATGCACTGATTTTATTTAGATCACAGGATAGGATATGGCTTCCTTGTACCTGCATCCGTTTAGATTTCTTTTTCATTAATGGCACTATAACTGAACTCATTTTACTATTTAATGCACAGTTTTCCCCTTTTTATCTTTATTGGAGTTCACTATGTTTTTTGCTATTTTTTTTTTTTTTTTAATGTAATGATGCATGCCCTTTTTTATTCATGGATAGAGAATGACCCCCTGTTACAGGTCTTTTTGATACTAATTTTCATACAGATGTCGTCCTCAGATGTCGTAGGTACGTTTGGATTCCATTCCTCCCATAGGGTTGGTTGGCAGTCTCCTCCGCTGTTTTGACAGTTTTATTACTGGCAGAACAGGGTTAAACGCAGATGGTCCTTTTGCGCCATTCCTTTGTCCCTTATTGACCTTCTCCGGTGCCACGGGGCTTTTGTGGATGGTATTCTGAGCTAATTGGGCCCCCTGCCCGTCAGGTGTTTTAGGCTAGGGACAGTAGAGTCTGACCCCCACCCTTGGAGGATTATGCTACGCTTCACCGGCTAGCCTTTGGATAGACCTTGTGCCAAGGTCACGGCAGTTTTCCATGCTCCGTAAGTTCTTGACCTTTTTTTTTTAAAAAAACACAGGTTTTGCCGAGAGGGCTGTCCTTTAACCGGTGATCATATCAGACCATAATGGTTTCCCCTTTCCCAAATCTTGATCGACCCCGATTTGGATCAGCACCCGACAGCTTTCGTCTTTTCATCGGTGATTTTTTTCCGTGTCGCGAGGAGCGCTTGGGTTCCTTGAGAGTAGACGATCTGATGGCCTGTGTCGTCTCAGTTTTGTACTTTGCCCGCAGGATCCGATCAGTTGGACATGCGGGTTATCGGCGGGCCGTTAGATAACCATTCAGGAGGAACGACAACCATCCTTCCCATGATATTGGCGGATACTTACAAGTCAGCCTCATATTGCCCAGTCCTTCTTCCGAGGCAGGGTATTCAGAGGGAGCTCGACTTTGTTGTAAAATGTGGTTCATGAGTCATCTTTAGTCCCATCGGCGGCCACTTCCGTCGCCGAGGGTTTTGCTTTTAAAGACCATGACATAACCATGCAGTTTTTCGTTTCGTCCCGTGAGTTGTACAGATGTGGCCTTCCTGGACATCATTTATGGACTGACCCCATTGAGGATCCCTTTCACCTATTGGTCCATTCGGTCTATTGCTCCCTTCATGAGCGTCTTCGACTCATGTGTCTAACCTGGATTTCATCCCCCACGCTGGTTTGATGGCGTGAACGACTCTAATCCTCCCCTAGGACAGTTTATGGGGCAGTTTGATCAGACACAGGATTTACACCCCTTCGCGGGTGCAGCCGCATACCGATTCCTTATAATCATCTCTGTACAGAAGGGATCTATAGCAGGTATAAAACGAGATTTGGGATTGCAGGACCCGTTCAACCGACTAAAGTGGAAGCTGTCACATCCAGACATTTGCTTACGTACAGATGGTTACGCGGAGACTTGGATTCGGCTAGTATGAGTCGGACTGGGGGGCCTTTGATGACTCTGGAGTGATTTCCCCAAAGGATACCACAGACCACCCCGTCTCAACAAGCCGATTACTGCCCCGAGTCGGGTTACTGAGGATATACCCGACTCCGCCTCGGCCTTGATATACTACTGAAGAAGCCGAGAGGGATGCAGCCCTTGTCGGAGAGAGATGAAGTCATACGGGCTAGAGATGCTCTGCCATTGCTGACAGAGAGGCCATTGTATTTCAGCACCAGGGCAGTGGTAGATGCTCATTATGGGACTGTCAGCCGAGCTATTGCTTTACTAAGATCGTATTGATACGATGGGGCAAAAGCAGATTGCAGGAGATGCATGAACGCTATTAAGATCTAATCCACCCCCTTGTCCGAATACCTGCATCAGCTAGTTTCAGATTTGAAGATATTTTTTATTTCCTGCAATGGACTAATGTTAGTTTCATCAGTTATTGAAAGAGAAATCTTGTAATACAAAGACTCATATATATAGACATAAAATAGCATTTAAATTTAGTCATTTTCCCTTTTGTGATTTTGCCGTATCATTGGCCATTTCATTAGATCCATCATTTTATCCAGTTGACCACCGATTTTGAACATTTTGGCCTTCTTTCTCCTCACAAGTTTTGATGGAGATTTTGACAGAATCTTGCCGCAACATCCCTTTTGATTTCATCGGATTGAATCTCAGAAATTGGGTTAACTGTTTCGGTAAAGGTTTTGAGGGTGTGGGAAGGTTTTATCTGGCTATTGAAGAAATTGGATTCGGTTAGGGAAAGGATTATTTTTTAATGGATCGACCCGCGCCATGAAGGCCGCCTACGTACCCCCCACAAGTTGGGAGATCAGGTCCTACGAAGTTCCGGCTTTCAAAGGGAAAAAGGTAATAGATGACTTAAGCGTAGAAAACCGCTTCACACCGAGTCAGAATTGATGGGTTGTGTGAAAAACCAACCACCATCCATTTCTTGCAATATGAGGGCTCATCCGGATAGCACTTTCTTAATCACAAATTGGCCCTTCCCATTTCGGGGCAAACTTCCCCTTGGCTTCGTCTTGGACAAGGCATGACTCTTTTCAACACCAAATCGTTTTTCCCTGAACTTTCGAAGTCTTATCTTTTTATCGTATGATCGAGAGATCCTCTGTTTGATATAGTTGAACCATGCCAAACCAGCAGCCACTCTCCATTCCTCAATTAGGCCCAATTGGTCGTAAGATCGACTTTGCATCCAATCCACCTCCACCCTCGCCTATCTGAGCGTCGATCACTATTCTGAGGGACGCCATCTCAACCTCAACTGGAAGAAACAAAGCCTCCATTCCATACACCAAAGCGTAAGGGGTTTTTCCCCTGTAGAAGATACGACGTTGATGTTCGGTAAGCCAGCAGAGTGAGGGGTAGGCATTTCAGGCCATTCCCCGAATTAATTTGGCAGACATTTTTGGCATGATTTTCTTGATGTTCTTATTTGCAGCATCCACTCTCGCCCCATTTCAACTTATGACGGTAAAATGACAGGAATAGAGGTGCTTGATTTTGAACTGGGGCACACAAACCCTTCATGAGGGTGTTGTTTATAAAATTTTTGGCATTTGTCAGAGACCAAAACCGCAGGCTGTCCCTATCGACAAAATGAACATTATTCCTGATGAAACCCACTATGACCAATCCTGAGTTACCTTGGGGAAGGAAGCTGCCTATACCTTTACCCATTTGGTGAAAGATAATACGAACATGACGAAAATGAATCGGTGGTCCGTTGCTTGCTTTGGGGCTACTATTGGCCCGATAACATCCATCTCCCCACATAGAAAATGGGCCACGGGGAGGTCATACAGTGCAGTATTCCTTGGGAGGATGTATGGATCAATCACATTAACCGTAGCGCCAGGCATTGATAACAACCGTTTGACATAGATCAAGGCAGCAATACCTTTCAGCGATTACCAATAACGTGCCCTGCTCCACAAGATCTTTTTGGCCAACAATCCGGTCCACTCATGTAGTGCCCAACACACCCCGCCATTGGATTTCATTCATAATCCTTTTGGGATTTTGCGTTTCATATATCCCTTCAACGCATTGCAACAGTCCCAAAAAACCACCCGGCATCCCTTTTGTAAAGGAAATCCCCGACTCAGGTATAACTTCATCGCCATCTTTTGAATTCCACAACCTCTTAGTCCGATTTGCCAGGTCCGGGTATGGGACCCTATCTCTCAGATACCCCTTATGTCGTGATACCAAGGCTGCCTCGTCAACCCCACCTCGTTTGATAACACCCTAGCCACATGTTCCTCATAAGCCGAGGCATTCTGTACGGTGATCTCAATCTGTGAACAGTCCCAACTCATTGATGCACAGTGGATTAAGGAGGCCAGAGTCGGCCAATGCAACGGCAAAGTCCTTTCCGACCCCCGAGGAATATGGCGGAAGGCGATATCCTCGAACTCTAGCATTAAGATGGATGACACAACGATGGTATGAGGAAGTAACCGAAGCTCCTTAGTGTTGTATAACCCGAATGCCTGACTGATTACCAATATCTGAAATCCCCGACACCCCGCTAGTCTCCTTCACTCCCTTGTCCACGGGCCAAGCGGAGGAGTCCCAAGAAACACCCCTAGTATACATCGGTGTTGTTCGAATTGGCTGAAAACGAAGTATTAGTGGAGCCACAGGGGAATTGTTCTCCGGTGATAGAGACTAGGAACCCCGCCTAGAGACTAGGACCCGCCCCGGCTCCTGCCCGCCCTCGGCATTCATGGCACCATCGAAATACAGCTTTCCAGAACATGGCCCTGTCGTCATCAACATTTCTCGCGTGATACCCCAAAATATATCCTCGCCCGGAAGAAGAGTTTCCAAAGGCTCCATCCCTCCTGACGGGGCTTCTGCCAACTGATCCTGCAATTCCCTGTCCTTTCATGGCCTTCTTGGGTTCAACGTACAACCCTGTCAAACTGTTGTAAGATTAACTGCCATCTTGATAGTCCGACAATCATCAGCATGGGCCTTTCCACAAAATATATTTCAGGGGGTCCATTCTTGGATATCAAGTACTGTTTGTATGCCCATGGAGGTAGTGAAATGTAATCTCCCTGCAAGCCCAGGCCAGAGCACAACCAGGTCTTCTCGATGGGAGTGTAACTTCTGCTCACATTGGCTAAATCTTTTGCCTGAGGTAATCGATGGCCTGCTCTTTACCCGCCTCAATTACTTTTGTCCCAGCAAACATCCCATCTCGCGATGTCGATGAAGATATATACATAAACAAAAGGGATCCCATCCTTCGGGGGTACCAGCACTGGTGCCTCCGTCAATTGTTTCTGAATGCACTGAAAAGTCCCTCTGACATTGCTCATTCCATTCTTAGGAAGCCACCCTTTCTTAA
>CM068381.1:9714471-9913442 GCA_034770075.1 Aralia elata
GCGGCCGCGCTGGATTAAGCTTGCAAGCCACCCCCCGCGCGCGCGGCCGCGCAAACCCTGGCAGGCAATTTTTTTTTTCTAAACTCTTTTTTCTGGGCATCACGCTGCGAACCGCGCTGTTACCCAGTTTCATTTTGGGCGCGGGCCGACGCTGCTCTAAAATCCTGCAACATATGCAACATCAGCGTACATCATGCAACCATTCATCCCACTCGAACGTCCCAATTCTCGCCCCAATGCCCAATCCCAATCATGTGCGACCTACAAAAACACACAAAATACAATGAAAAGTAACTGGTAAACCATGGAAATATAACAATAATTTGCGTATATTGGTATCCGATTCGTAGGTATAAAACCTACTCATCAACATCGAGGAAGTACAAAAATGTATAAAGATTTGAGCCAACATTTATCTGGTGGTCTACCATGGAAAAAGGGAGGATAGCGGAGTGGGTACTCATGTGGTGTGAGTAAATGTTTAACGTGTCACAAAGGGTTAACAGCTGAACCATCAGAAACCCAAGTGGATTAATAACAACCCTTAGGAAAATTTCCTGAGTGGAAAATGGGAGGCATATTACCATGGATTTTGTTGATGGTCTCCCAAATACAACAGGAAAGGTCACAATGCCATTTGGTTAACTTTAATTGTAGATTGTCTTACCAAATCAGCTCATTTTATTCCCCATAAAAGTTAGGCTTTCAGTTCTTGACCAATTGGCCCAAATCTCATTTACATCAAATTGACAATTATTTCTTAGACATGGAAGTCCTCTGTTTCTATAGTGTCAGACCGAGATCCACGATTTACCTTCAAGTTTTTTGGACAAGTCTCCACAAAAATGTAGGAACTCAGTTGACGAACTAAGTACAGGCTTACCCATCCACAAACTGACGGTCAGAGTGAGAGAAACCATCCAAACATTGGAAGACCATGTTGCGCTCTTGCATCATGGATTTCAAAGGAAGTTGGGAGGATCAATTACCTTTGGTTTAGGAATTTGCCCTACCAATAATAGTTACCATGGCCCAGCATCGTGGATGCCCCCATTTAAAGCCCTATATGGAAGAAAATGTAGGACGCCGTTATGTTGGGATGAGGTCCGGAGTAGGAGAGAGTATAAATTTTAGGACCTGAAATAGTGCAACCAAACCACGGAGGTAACTTCGAATGATTCCGAGGAAGATTACCCAACAGCATCACCAGGAATCCGAATAAAAAGAACTATTGCTGATCAACATAGGAAGTTATAAGATTTCGAAGGTCCGGTTAGTCACGTTATTCTTAAAAGTATCTCCGTGGAAAAGGAAAAATCCGATTTGGGAAGACAAAGGGGGAAATTAAGTCCAAGATTTCATTGGACCGTTTCAGATACTGAGAAGGATATGGTGAGGTAGCATATGAGGTTAGCCCTACCTCCCCGAACTAGACATCCGTATTTTCATAACGTGTTTCATGTGTCTGTGGTTACGACCTTACAAACCCGATTATAAACACGTTATCGATTATGAACCCATTCGAATCGAGAAAGACTTATCTTATGAGGAAATTCCTATCAAAATCATAGATAGGGAAAGAACAACATTCCTGCGCAAAAAATAAAGTGATTCCTTCAGTCAAGGTTATTTGGATGGAATCAAAACCAGATAGAGGAAGCTACGTTGGGAACTTGAGAGTAAAATGCGAGATAGTTACCCCACACTTATTTGCTATAGTTGACTGTAATTTCGAGGACGAAATTTCTTATTAGTGGGGTGTGAATGTAATATTTCCGAACCCCTAATTTTGATTTGTATATGTAAAATTATGTGTTTAATACAATGAAATTTTCAATTAAATGCTGACTTTGTATGTGTGTGGTTGTGTATTTTATTAAAACAAATCTTAGGTCAAATAAAAAAATTTCGCCAAGCAGCTGTGGTCGGTGCTTAATCGGACAAAATGGATTTGTCGTGCTTCGGCGAATTTCACCGGAGAAGTGTCTCGGCAAATTATTTTTGTAAGTTGCTGTGTCGCGCTTGGAAATGACGATAGTGCTTTGTCGTGCTTCAAAAAGTTAATTATAATATTATATTCACTCGATTAAAAATCTAAAAATAAGTTTAATTAGGGTTAGGATAATAAATTGAAACAGAAAAAACCCTAATTTGAAAAACCCCTACTTGATAATATTTTATCATGATTTGTCCAATCGAAACCCTAATTATTGTACAATTAATCTTAATTGATATAATTAAGATCTTAAGTAATGAATCATGATATTACATTATGAAAATTATTAAACTTATATTTAAAACCCTAACGGAAAGATTTGAAACCCTAATTGCTGAACTTAGAAAAAAACCCCCCCTGTTCCTTCCTCCCCATATGCCCCCTCTTCCCCTCCTCCTGCGCTCACATCCCTTCGTCTGTCCCTAAAACCCTTAATTTGGTTTCAATAACCCTAAATTATGAAATGATAAACACCTTAATTATGGTATACAACCATTAATTAGGGTATTTACTAATACTTAAATTAACATTTATTTTATAACATGATTATAACACAAAATCTAATTTTACTTAGTAAGTAAAATAAATCAAAAATAAAATCCTAGCCAATGAAAATGAAGCTAAGAGTGTTGCAAGCTTGTGCTTGACACACTCCAGCACAAGTAGGTGAGATTAGATCAGGTTGGAGCAGACTAAAGTAACCAAGTTGGATATTTTTGGAGGCAAAATTTGGAAAACTAAAGCCTAGGAAACCCTAATTCAAGTTGCTATAATAGAATGAGATACTGACCATTCAACACCTACAAATTTACAAAGCTTTTATATACACTTATAATCATACCATCTCAAGCCCCTAGCAACCACAAGTTTAGAATCAAGAAGCTAGGAATCAAAACCTTTTGAAGCAAAAAGGTTGTAAACCCTAATTTTATGTTTGAACTTTAAAAGCCTGTAAAAAATTTTTGTGTTTTAGATGTTTCAGGAATGGTTATTTAAACATGTAATTAAGTGGATGTCTGGGCTGGTTAAAACATGTTTACATAACATCTCAGATGTGAAAATCAAGCCAAAAATAGCAAAACTGTTCTTTGGCAGTCAAGGAAACAGTCTGACAAACTACCTTTGTCAAGCGAGCTTTTGATCGGCTGTAACATGTTTGTTTGATGTGTTGTAAAGATGAATCAGTAGTTATCGCCATGTTAGCTTTAAGATCCAATTGGTTTGAAGTCCCAAATTAATCCTCACAGTAGGCTGATATGGCTGGTCAAAACCCAGTTGATGCACCGACCATGATAGACTGTTTCTGTGTAACCCGAGAGTAGAAAGACAACATGAATAAACACTCTGACAGTGTCTGACATGACTTTTGGACAACCCCAAGATCATTGCTTAAACGATATAATTTATATGAGGTTTTAATGTTTGTATGCTCTTCTTTTTTGCCATGTAATATCTACAATTATAAATCATCAACAAACACCTTTAGTCTACCCTTGGAATCAAAGTTATTCATGGTTTTTAAACCATGTTGACTGACCGATGACTGCTTGAGTTTCTGGGTAAACCTAGAAACTCAAGAATCAGTTTGAAACCGGTGGTTTGGACCATCAAATTTATGAGCATGTTATGATTATCATTTGAAGTGAAATTTGATAATGTCCGTTGTATCACATGCCATGTTGGCTATAAACAAACAAACCAAAAAATCAAACACACAACATTCAAAACCAGTTGGAATTAATTTGAGGTCAAATGATCACTGTTGGACATTGGACCAACTGGTGTTCTTCATGAAGAACCCCTTTAGTAAGGGACGACAACCGCATAGGCCAAACCCGAAGAAAACCTTTTAACGTCTGCAGACCGTCGCTAAAAAACCTTTAGCGACGGATATTTAATAAAAATAAAATAAAAAATTAATTAACATAAATTATAAAATTACATATAATAAATATTAAATAATTATTACATAATTAATAAAATAAAATCCGTAACATTCCTTTTTAAATATAAAAAAAACATATTTTTAATGATTTTTAAATATCTTCGTGGAATTATTATTTACATTTAATTAAATAATAAATGAATAATTATGAATAAATCATTTAATCACTGTTTTTAATTATTTAAAAAAAATGATATTAAAAATTATTAAATTAATTATATTAATTATTTAAAAGTGGATATTAAGGTAAAATTAAAATTATTATATATAATAATAAAATAACACTATTAAATATTTAAATATTATTTAATGATAAATATAAATCATTTAGCAAATAATATATTAAGTATTTAAAAAAATTACTTTAAATGATAATTAAATCATTTAAATATTAAATTAAGTTTTTGGAAACAATTATTATAAAGTACTAACTTTAAATTATTATAATGAGAAAATAAATTCTAAAAAATATTATTAATGATAAAAATAAAATTATTTAAATAATATTCTATCTTTCTAAAAATATTATAAATGATAAAAAAAATTCAAATTTATTTAAATATGTATAATTTTTAGGTATTTAAAAATATTCTTAAATGACCAAATAAATAATTACTTTAAATAAAAACATATGAAATGTTTTAACATTATTCTAAATGTATAATTAAAATCATTTAAAAGTATTCCTTAAGCTTGTAAAATTATTTAAAAATACTTCCAAGCTTATCAAAATTATTTAAAAATAATATCTAAGCTTTCTAGAAGTATTATAAATAACTAATTGAATTATTTAGACTAATAATTAGACCTTCCAAATGAAGTTCTATCGAACAATCTATGTGATTAGCCATTAAGGACGCGACCGAGATACCGAGTATCAAAGTTTCTGAACCTTAATGAAAACTTGTCTTAGATTAGCGTAATAATGTTGAAAGTATACGTGCTAACGCTTATTATTGGTATACGTAGACCCCGTACGTTGACCAACACTGTCTTAAATTTTAACGACAACTAGATGTACTAGGGCAAGTGATTCTAACTTTTTCCTCAATTGTATATTAAGCACTTCATTTATGTCTTACGAAATGAAATCCCATTTATTGACCTGTTTGAGCTTAAAATTGGTTGTGTCCAACCAAATTGCTTTGGTTACGACATCTATTACTGAGTAAATGGGACACGGTGGATGCGAAGGTGGTTTCGAACAAACCTTCCGAATAAGGTTTCAATTGACAATCAAATGAATTGACCAATATTGGCCAAATTAACTTAAATTGACCAAACAATGTGGGTTAGCGATGATATGCCATAGTCCTAGGATATTGGTGAGGGCTGATTCACCTACCAGATATCTGAACTCAAAGAGGTTCTAAGTCATTGAAGACTGACAGGACAATTTTGAAATATATGGTTCCGGTACAGCAACCCTCAGTGACTCAAATATATATCCTCTGTGAACCATCTTTCAAATCAAACACACTGTGGTTTTACATTTTCAAATGAACTTGCTAAGCATTATGTAGGCTCCATTCTTGCGGCATATCTTCTTTTGCAGCTTTAAATGATATCCCTAGCACTTCTGGGCAGATTAAGGAAAGGGACATGTTTACTAGCTTTATTAACTGCTTTTGAATAATTCAAGTCTTTTTATACAGGCTTTTGGTTGTTAATGAACTTAGTACTGAGAACAATGTAAATCGAACCAAATGATATGTAATATATTTATGATCCTTTATTTCATCGATTGTTTTTCGTTATACTCTGATCTTTAGTTTAATTTTAGTATAGTTGTTACTAAGGTTAAGATACAGTATCTATACGAACTATACATCTGAGATTGAGGGTATTTAAAATTGATGTTTGAAAGTCCTATAAGCTTCTGGGTGTTACACTTAGATGAGCGTCGGTAATGGTGCCATCTTTACCGGAATGTGCCCTCAGTTCTATGGATAATCTTTTCCATTAATACTGTGCATGTCAGTTAGATAGGGAATATTAAATAATGAAAAGAGGTATTCATTAGATATGACCATCTATACATCCAAGTGAGGGTATCCAAACACAAACAACGTTCTGGCCTGGGAACTTGTACCTGTTATGGTGATACTGTTGAACCTTTGATAGATAGAAACGTCATATTTTATTGACTATATTTGATAGTTCTGTATAGTTTCACGTAGAGCACCAGATCTTGCTAACAGGGGAGTGTAGAGATTTGGGGGCGTCACAGTGTTGGTATCAGAGCTATAAGGCCACAGTAAAAAAAGTGCACAAGAGGTCCCGAGCTCTCTCGCTGGTTGACTACATATTAAAAAAGGGAGGCACCGAAGCCAGGGGACTCTCCGTCGGGGACGCCGTTGATGTCCCGGTGGCAAGCTGATAGTGGTTCCACTGTTTGAGGTGCCTTATGGTTGAATCGCACCATGAAAGTCACAGGTTTGGTATCAGAGCTGTAGATTTATAGCTCTAAGGTAGTTAGGAAGATACATTAGGATATAGTCTTTGAGTCCCGTAAATTAAAACTCCTTAATCATACATAAAAATAATCTTTTAAAACCATTATCTTGTGTGTAAAATTGTTTCCCCATAAATACATAAATAAATTAAAAAATCTGCCTTTTAGAGATGGCAGGAGTAGATCAACACATAGGATGGCTATCAGACAGTGAGCCCGATGAGTGAATGTGTGCCTGATTATGGAGCCGGCTACCCTTGAGCTAGGATTTAGAAGAGGAGGATCCAGAGGAGGAAGACACTCCTACTATGACCCAAGTTGAAATATTAGAGGCTGATTATTGGTGTAATAACCCAAGAGATTTTCGATATATATTAAAAATAAGAAATTTTGCGTATGAATTTTTTTGTTTTTATATTATAATAATAATTATTTTTATTATATATTAACAGCAAAGTATGGGAATGTGTGCAAGGAAGAAATGTGAATATTGTGATATGTGTGCATGTATATTTATTTCATATTATGGAGTTTCAAGTAAAATTTCTTAAAAGAAATAGTTGATAATAATAAAATTTTATTCTGTTAATAAATTAAGTTTTTATATTATTAGAAGATATCATGATTATTTACAAAAAATATGATAACCTATATTATTTAAATAATTAGAATGTATATTTTAAGATAATAATTATTAATTATTATTATTATTACTTATGATTATTTCTTTATGATTAAGAATTTGCCAAGAATTAGTCAATTTAATTTTTAAATGTGACAAGTGATGAGTAAATGAGACACAGTTAAGGGTGATCGAAACCTAAATTTGATCTATCGTATTATTAATACCAATTATTGTTATAATTGTATTTTAAAATGGATGTATGTGGTTTATTATGAATAATAAGAATTTATTTTCTTAATGGGAAAATTTTGAATACTAAAATATAAAGTATTGATTTATAATAGAATGTATGTATATGTGATTCAATGTGTATGATGAATTAATTTATCAATGATGGTAACTATGTTTCATTACATATGTGGATAAATGTATGTGGACTAATTGTTAGTTAAAAATAGAGGCCCACTAATAATTATTGTTAAAGTTAGTGGGACTAACATAAACAATTATTAATAATTTAAAACAATTGACAAGATTAGTTAGTTAATTAAATATTTAATAAAGTGAATATAAGTAAGTATGAATAATTTTTTGTACATTAATTTAAATATGGGTATTAATTAATGGAGGATTATGGGTCTGTATGCATAACTTATTTTAAATAGTCCAATTTAGTAAGGAAAAACTACGTGGACTAGCTTAATTAATTTAGTAACCAAAGCTCACTCATTTTATTTTAATTGTTTTTTTTTTATGACTTGGATAATTAATGTGTGGACTAATTAACTATTAGCCCAAACCACTTATTTTATTAGGTAACCAAGCATGGAGTTAAAAATATTTACTGAAAACTAGTGGCATAAACTAGTTAAAATGAGCCCAAAAAGGAATTTTATTAAAGCCCAACTGTTTAGCCCAATTGGAAAAGGTTTTTTACCAACTTGATTTAATATATTTAAAAGCAATAAAATGAGACAAAGAAAATAGGGACAATTAATGCAAGGAGGCTGCCGGCAATAGGAGGAAAAAAGAAGAAGGGTAGTGTATGTAATGATTACCTCACTTTAAGTGATATGACCAACTCTAGCCATGTGTCACTCTCTTATTTGGTCCCTCATATTCTTATCCCAAGATTTTACAAGATAAGACAGAGAGAAGATAGAGAGAGAAGAAGTTGTTAGGAGGATTTTGTTAGATATACAACATTATATGTATACACTTTCACCAATACCATTTTTCATTTACTTACTTCATTTCTCATCCTCATCCTCCCCCTTACCCTCAACCCCCCCCCCCCCCACACCAACCACCCCCTCTCCCCCCTCCCCCCCCCCGCGCCCACCCACCCCCCCCCCCCCCCCCACATACTTCTCCACATCTTTCATTTGCCCCCCCCCCCTCTCCAAGGTTTTCTAAAAAAGCTAGAAAGAGAAATAGAAAAGGAAGGATGAGAGTGATGAGGATGAATCCGTGGGATATAGGAAGAGGAAAGGGAGAGAGAGCTTTGTTAAAGAAATCCATAGCCATCGCTTGGTGATTTAAAGGAACAAAGAAGAAGAGAAAATCAAGAGGAAGAAAAACCCTAAAAGGTATAAAAACCCCTAAACTATTCTTTTTGTTTTGCTTTAATTTTGATGGTAGAACATTTATGATCTTGTGGTTCCTAAAACCCTTGATTCAATATTGTGAATAAGTGTATTATGTGTAGATCTTGCATGTTGGGTCGTTGATTTGTTTCAAAAGAAAAGAAATAGAAAACTTGTTTGTTTTAATAAAGGGGGGGGCGTTAGAAAACCCTAACTTTCTTTTTTTTTTTTTTATAGCACTTTCTAAGTTCATAACTTGAGATCCATTAAAACTCTTTTTACGATCCGTCAAAGAGTGGTGCTAGGATATAAGTAGATATATTAGTTAACTTACCAAAAACCCAAGTGGTAGAAGTCAAAAAAATAATGGAGTAATAAAGTTCGTGGGGACTGTTTTGGTAAAACAGTCCAGGTGGTTTAAAGGAGGAAATGGGGCTGCTACAGGGCAGTTCCCATTCAGGGGTATTTTCGTCCAATTGTTTATGCTCTAAAAATTTCAAACAACATTTGGAGTGGATAATATGATACGTTATATTGAGTCGTGTTAAAAATTTGAAAAATTTTTGGCCTTATAGGAATGAAAGTTATGGAGTTTATGGCGAAGGATCTCAATCGAGAGAAATACGGGACCAAACCCTGCTGTGTCCTTTACTTTGTGTGCACACTTTTTTTTGTCCATTTAAAACCAAGTTCAATAAAATTCAGGGCTTTTTTACCACTGAAAATATAGGAAGTTATGTAGGCTCCTGGCACAAAAAAATCGCCGGCATTCCGACTTGTAAACGAAGAATCTACGGATAAAATAAAAAACGTAGAGTTTTTCAACAAAAACGGCCTAAAAATTGGGAGTTCTATAACTCCGATGGCCACGAAAATTTTAACTGTGAACCTCGTGTTATTACTGTATAAGATCCTATCAAAAACTTTGGAGTAGTCATCTGAGTTGTGCAGATAGATAGTGAATCATTTTTCTTAGTTTTGAAAGTTAAAACGGACGTTTGAAAAATGTTAAAGAAAATTGAAAACTTTCATAAGGAAAGTATTTTTGTGTATGGAATATATGTACATATGTGTGGCAAGATTTGAAGAAAATAAAAATCGATTTTTAAAGAGGTTAAGTCATTTTAAGAATGCAGCTTCCAATACGGTTTGCTGAATCCAGTTTGCTGGATTTGGAATCCAGTTTACTGGATTGGGTACTTAACCTACAGGACCATAAAGAAAAACTTATATAATGAAAGACTTAGTGTTAATTCATAAAGTAGTGGTACAGTCGTACTCTTTAATAGTCGATGTATAGTATCTGGGCTAAACAATTCCTTCAGGGAGCGGAGGTATATACGAACTGGCAACCGATCTAACTCACTATGAAAACAGTGTAGACGAGACGGAAACTAGTTTGTTGGTTGTTTGTGGGAAACCACTCAGCATACTATATTGAACACTGTTAAAGACTCAATGTGTGCTAACTTTAGAATTGAACGCGTATGGTATTAATGTGTTATCTAATATTTGATTATGTGGTTGAATGTTAGATAATTTACTTATAAATAAGTGATATTATAAAGTATAATATGATTTGCTGATTGAGAGATCGATCTTATAAATGATAGGTCTTTCAAAAGAAGTCATATTAAATTGCGTAGCAGTAGTCAACGACCAAGGCAAGTGTCCTATCCTTTTCATTTACATTATGAGATGGATTCCGTTTATGCAAGCTTTTAACTCAATCTATTATTGAGCAACTATTCTATCCTTTTCATTTACATTATGATCTGGATTCGTATGTGGTGCAAGTATCTTAACTCAATCGTTATTGTGCAAGTATCCGAACCTACACATTTATTTTATGCAATAGGTGTATGTATGCAAGTATCTTACCTTTTCATTTACTTTATGAATTGGATCTGTGTAAGCAAGTTCCTTAACTCAATGGGTCTTTTATTGTGCAAGTTTCTAACTTACACAACTTCTTTTATTGTGCAAGTATCTAAATCTTACGCACTACTTTTATTTTGTGCAAATAGGTATATGTTATGCTAGTTCCTAACTCAACATGGGTTATCAATTTCAAAGCATGCTCGTGAATAATTATTGTTAATTATTCATATCCATAATGATCTTTGTTACTCGTTTATTGCAATTATCGTTAACCCTTGCATTTACTTTATGCAATGGATCCATGTTATGGCAAGTATTCTTAAAACCTTTATTCAAGCTATCTATTGATTTTTAAATATCTCGATATTGTCTCATTGTGATGCATTTATAATCAAAATTATTTTGTTCTTTGTGCAAGTGTCCTCACTTGTACAAATTGTTAAGATTATTATAAATTCGAAATTTCTTCGATTCGTTCATTGTTAAAAGTATCTTATTACTGAATTGCTATGACTCATATTGAAAATTTTGTATTCTAAGTAGTTATGCAAGTGTCCCCACTTGTATGAACTATTGCACATTATCAATTTCCCTTGAATTCGAAATTCGTTGATAAGTTCTGATACATTACTATTAAATTTCAGTATGTATAACCTAGTTTAAAGATTGTGTAAGCTATTTGTCCTAGCTAGACACGATTTGAAAAGTATTTATCGAATGTTATTGGTTATGATAAAGTCGTCCAACTTAATTGTTTTAGTTAGGACTCCAGACTTGAGTATGAACAACCCTAAATGGGAAATTTTATGCGCTAAAAGCGGTGATGAAAATTTTATGCGCCAATGGCGGTGATGTATTATATAGTGTTGATCAATACAGGGCACAACGGGACTGATCATCATCCTCCGTGTCCGTAAGACCAGACGGTTTACAGATGAATTTCTGTTTAAACCTTTTCAAAAATGAACAATAACGGTTCATGGTCTTTTGACCACTCAGTATTCAAAAGTCGCTCAGTTATTTCAAAAATCTTAAAATAATTGATATGTTGTTAAGAATGGTTTCAAATGACTTCACCACTATTGATTCGTGGTAGAAGTAGTCCTCAAAGAAAACATTTACTACTTCAGCGCATTATTATAATTGTTATTACTTGCTGAGCAATTGAATGCTCATTCTTGCTTTGACTTAAATGTTTTCAGCTAAGTGTGATCGACCAGAAGGCTCTGGCAAAGACAAGGGCAAAGGAAAGCTCAAGGATTAGGTTTTAAGGTGTTATCTGTAATGATTAGTCTTTCGTATTGTGATCATATATATTATGTAACATGTAAGGAATGTAATTAAAGGTTGCCATACCTGGGGAATAGACAACTCTGATATAAATATTAAGTTTGTAATATATTAAACAGCTCAAATAAATGGTATCGTGATGCACCAAGTACGGGTTTTAAGTACCCGGATTTGGGGGCGCCACACTGAGGATGCTAATTACCCTATAGACGGACAGCTGATAGATCCAGAACCCGAGGAGGTAATCGGAGTAGGGAAGATGATGCGTGTCGACAGACACGAAGAGATAATGACTGGGTTAATTCAGTAGTCAACGGAGGAGATAGAGGTTGCTAACGCTTTGACAGGCATAACTACAGGTTTACTGGAAAAGTGAGAGAGAGATACGACTCGTCGTCTGAGGACACTTCTTCAGAACACCCAGAAGGAGAAGAAGCAGGATGCACAAAATGCAGGTGTACATGGCTGATAGGAAGTGTAGGACTGCATTTGAGGGCCTAGAACGAAGGATGTTTAGGTATCCTGTGGAGGAAGAGAAGGAATGATTATTATGATCGATAGGGCGGTGGTTGGTCATATGATACGAGATGCTTATAAGGGAGTACATGATTGATTAGATTAGTATAGTACTTAGTTTATGTTTCGTAGTCTGTAATATACAAATTTTGAGGTTGTAAAATAGAAAGTTCCTTGTACTAAACTAGTGGTAGTATAAACCACTAGTCGAATATGTACTCGTTTTTTGCATGTTATATACAAATTTCGTTTGTACAATCAAAGTGTTAGTTGTATGTGTAACATATCCTTGTATTTATACATGTTTTCTTTATTTTAGAGTCATGGGCATCAAGAAGGAGAACCCAAACTAGAAACAAAACCACCGAACCAAAACCCTACACAATAATTGGTAGATATACTCTTAGAAACTTTACAAAATCGTCCACCACATCAACCTCCTATAGTTAATCCACAGGGTACTATGTTCAAAGACTTTAAACTTGTAGGACCGCCTGAATTTAAGGGAGCCGTGGAACCTATTGAGGCACAAACTTGGGTTACCGAAATAGAGAAGGTCTTTGTGGTAACTAATGTCGGCGAAGATCAAAAGACGGTCTTTGCCACCTTTTTCCTCAAAGGTGAGGCGAACCATTGGTGGAAAAATACTAAAATTCGTGCGGGTGAAGGTATAATTCCTTGGACTAGATTTAAGGAGTTATTCTTCGAAAATTACTTTCCCCAGTCAATGCAGGATCGTATGGAAGTACGATTCCTAGAATTGAAACAAGGGGAGCTTACCGTATCCCAGTATACGGCTAAGTTCAATGAGTTAGCTAGGTTTTCCCCACACCAGGTTAGTACGGAGGTAAGGAAGACCAGGAGATACGAAGAGGGATTGAAACCCCAAATTCTTAGCAAGTTGTCAGTGTTCCAAGTGAGAACTTTTCCTAAAATTCTCGAGAAAGCTATCATAGCTGAAAATGAGAATGAAGCTTTAATAAAATTTCATAAGGAGAAAAGGAGTTTGAATGAAGGAGGAAAGTTTAAAGGAGAAGTTAGTACAGGGTGTACTAATAATAACAAGAGGAAGTGGGATGCCACTGTTCCTACAAACTTTGTGAGGAGAGGTAACAATTACAACAATAACAACAACAACAACAACAAAAACCAGAACAGTAATAATAAGGTGGTACGTTGTGTTATATGTGGAAAGAATCATGCAGGAGTATGTCGCCACAGAGTAATTACTTGTTACCATTGTGGACAAGAGGGACATCTTTCCCCTAACTGTCCCAAAAAGAGTAATGATAATACTCGCCAAGGTAACCCGAATGTTACGTGTTATACTTGTGGTGCAACTGGGCATGTGTCTAGGAGTTGCCCAAGAAATAGAAACCAACTTGGGGGAGGAAATCAAGTCCCAAACAATAACACCAAACCGACAGTAGCAGGAGCTGGAGGTCCAGGTCGTCCAACAGCAAGAACGTTTAATATGACGATGAGGGATGATGTTGCTGCACCGGACGTGGTAACAGGTATCATCCCTATCGGCACTTTAAATGCATATTAAGTCCTAAGCGTTCAAAGATATTTGGAAAATATCGAATGTCGCCTTCTAGCATGGTAAAGCAATAGAGTATTGAATATTTAATATGAGTTTGTTGTGTCACCATAAGGCAAGTATTAAATATTTAAGATGTTGCATTATCACATTTGATGCTTATTAAAGGAATTAAACATTACTGTTTTGTTGTGTCACCACAAGGACGGTATTTTTCTCTTCACATATATGGAAGTGCTAGGTTGGACTTAACTTGGATAATTTTGATTCGGATTGTGTCACCACTTGATCAAAATAATCTAAGAGGCAAAATACAAGGAGTTACATAGTGATGTAATTGACAATAGTTGTCTACCTATTTATTTATTTATCGTTTGTTGTGTCACCACAAGACTATATACATTTGAAATGGGATCCTTAGTCTCACTAGCAAATCTTTAATTAGAATTGCCGAAACTATATAATGAGGGTAATATAGTTTGATGAAAAAGTGAAAGATACCAATTTAAATAAAGACCTAATTTATTTTTGATGATTAATAAAATGAATGTATGCTAAAATGTTGTCTATTTCACATGCAGAAATTTAAAAATGTCAAACTCACTATCACTGCGTATATTTGATGCTTACAAACTGACCGCAAACATTCCAATTACATTGGACTGGTTAAGGAATCACTGAGAATTGTTCTCACTGCTGAACACAGATTTCTTATGTCCTAAAATTCGCCAGTCCTTGCAAATATTACAGAAACATGCTCTGGGAAGAGATTGCTACTTTCAGAAAAGTGGGGCAAGATGATGCAATTTAGCTCAATGCCATCATGCTTCCGCATCCATGATTAACGAGCTTTAAGCGTCAGTATGAAAACTATGGATGCTTCTACTATATTGCTGCACCTCAAAGAGTTGTATGGTGAGCAAAGTAGGACTGCTAGATATCAGATATCTAAGGAGCTCTTCCGATCTCGTATGACCGAGGGCACTGCTGTTGAGACTCATGTCCTTAAGATGATCAATCTGATTAAACAACTTGGATAGCTAGGGTTCGTGATGGATGGGGAGTTAAGTCAAGATTTGATCTTGCAGTCACTCCCGGACACCTTCTCACAAATTTGTTGTGAATTTTCACATGAATAAGTTACTTAACATGCTTTTAGAATCATGATGGTGATCATGCTAATGAGGATCTAAATTCTAGATAGCTCACAAACTAAAATCGTTCCTAATCGATGGATTACTAAAAAAGGGGATTAGGTGAATCCGGATAGATTAGTACATACGTTGCTTGCTCTTATGAAGAGGATGATTGATCTCATAATCATTTGTGTGGAGACACTAAAGCAAGTATGTAGGTGCTTATTAGAGAATAAGTTCACTGAACGTGACTCGCTAAGGAATACCTAATGGAGTTTTACTCGCCTGTCAAGTGATCCTTGGACTTGAGATCATCATAGTATCTTGTGTATGATGAGTTATACTTTGGCATGTCCCTTAAGACCTTTAGGGTATATCAAAGGGTATGATTGGGTATAATAAGTTGTACATGGAGATAAGTGAATGATCAACAAAGAATCTACCTCATCTAGTAAAAGATGTGAATGTCCTATGTGATTCGATAAATGACAACTCAGTAGTCCTTGGCCAAGGCAGAATGAAATTAGAAAGGAGTTTCTAATTTGCATTATTTAGAGTTGTGTATTTGAGAATCGAAATACATATAATTAAATAAAATAAGACTTGACAGTAATTCCATATCTTATATTTAATTGGGACATTGTATGGTAGAAGGATTGAGTTGTACGGTAACTATTCACTGAAAGGTTCTTTTGTGATTAATGCTGAAATCTATATTATCTGGAAAGTCGTTGATCGCTAAGGGGGCTTACCCTTATTGTAGAATAAATATTATTTATTTAAATGAATTAAATAGTTTAATTTATTTATTTAAATAAGATTAGAATTGTTCTAATTGATTTATTCACAGCCGGTTTAATATGGAGAACCTAAAGGGTCACACCGCAAAAGAAAAATATTTATTTAAGAAGTAAACGATATAATTGTAATAATAAGTTAAGTGTATTTAATTTAGTCTATGGAGATAGAATAAATTAAATAGCTTAATATTTATTATTTAATATTTTGGAAATATTAAATATAAATTAATAAGAGGAGTCTTATTATTATTATTACTATTACTATTATTTAATTCCTAATAGGGATTGAGAATTAATTAATAGAAGTACTCTCACATGAATTCCTAATTGGATTAGGAGCATAATTAATTAAAGGAGTTTAATTATAATAGAAACCCTAATCCTAAATAGTTTAGGGAAGGGTTATTCCTACATCTATAAATAAGAGGAATCTTATCATAGATTAGGGTTACACACTCTTGCATTAGATTGTGGAGAGTACTTGCAATTTATATAGAGATAGAAACTAGGGTTTTGCCAATACCCAACTTGTAACGATCGGGAATCTTAGATTTCCTTGTAACCCGAGTTATGTATGAATGAAATGAATTTTTATTTTTATTTATATTATTATGTGTTATGTGCTTAAAGTTGTGTTGCAGCTTAGAAAATGTGCATATGTTAAATCTTATGTGTTGTTGTGTCGTTGGAGTGAATAAATTGATTTTGCAAGAATTCGTAAAATCTCTAATTACAGAGCACGTTTCCCGAGACACTATTCACGAACACTATTCACGCCCGAATAATTTTGCGTCTTTTTCGATTCCTATTAATTTTGTTAAGACGTGTATGCGAGGGAATAATTTTTCCAAGTGTCAAAAATTTTATTGGAGCTGATACGTGATTTAATCCGTATCCAAAATGTATAGTATGGGTGTTCCGAATAAATGGACAAATCCCATAATAAATATTTTTATGTGTCCCAATAATTTATGGGAGTGCCCATTTTAATTTTGGGTAGAATTATTTACCAAATTTGGTACAAAAGTGGGAGTATTCGGGTATATTTATCTGTATATTTTGATTAATTGGAGAGGCAATTAAGCCTCAACCAATCAGGAGAGAGAATTAATTGTATTAGCCAATCAAATGAGGGGGAATAAACCGTCACAGTACACTAGACATGGATTGTTAACTCTTCACAAGATATCCTCCTCAAATACATTTTCAAAAGCTCGGGTACTCCATTTTAGCTCTCCCAATACATTCCTTCTCCTACCGAAACCACTCCACCTTATCTCCCCATCAGCTCATTTTCCTTCTCCTTCAAACCATCATCATACTTCCTATTTGCAAGCAAGGAGAGAGCTACAGAGAGAGAGAGAGAGGGGGAGTACCATAGAGAGAGAAAGAAGGAAGTAGCAAACGAGAAGGAGTGTTCGGGAAGAAGAAGGAAAGCAAGGAAGGAGGGAAAAGAAGGAGAAGAGCAGCAAGAGGGAGTCCAGGAGCACTCTAGCAACCATCTCATCCTACACAAAGCAAGCAACAAAGAGGTAATCACAAACCACAACCATTTCTTCTCCAAGTGAAGTTTTCATGAGTTTTGTTTTGCTTTCATGCTTGCGGGTTGGATTTTGTTGATGTTCGTTGTTATTGGTTGTGTTGAGTCTACCATGGAGGTTCTTAAGAATCTATATAGACCATTAACACCCTCAAAGTGGAACAAAAACAAGGGAAGATCCGAACCTTGGCTTAAAGGATGAACTTTGGACATTTTTGGACTTTTGGACCTATGGACTGTTAGAGGACTGTAAAGCCTTGATGGTGTAACTATCTTAATTATTTGTTATTATAATATCGTACTTCCCTAAGTTGTGAAGATAACCTAGTTGGAATGAATCAAAATGACGCTATAATGAAGTCACAGTTGCCATTTGTGTGAGATATTTCATGACTGCGAAAAATAGAGTATTAATGTTGTGCTTTGGCTTAGGATTTGGCTGTGTTAGTGATTATGGGTCATCTTGCATTTTTGATATGTTGTAGCCCCGTGTCTTACGAATCCATAGAGTCCGTAACGGACCAAATTGATCGAGTATAGAGGGAGATATGGAGGTTGGAGCGGGCGTAGGTGTGGCAGTTCGCGGTTCTGTAAGAACTGCAGAACTGCTACTGCATGGCGCTGTCCATGCTTGGACCGGGTCGGGTCAGGCCGGACAGGGTCGGGTCGGGTCACGCCTGGACCGGGTCGGGTCGGGCCGTACATAGTAAATTTTCCCGCGAGTCTAAAACTTATATTTTTGTACAAAATGATTAGAAACGCTTATATCTTGTTGAAGCCTTATATGCTTAATTTATACCCGTGTCAACCTAAATGATGTTGTCTTAAGGCGTAACTTAAATGATGTTGTCTTCTGGGGGCGCTGCCCCCCGACCCCCGCCAGCTCACCGGCGAGCTGGGCAGCCGCTCGCTCACCGGGGAGCGAGACCCCCGACTGGATAAGCGTAGTGTCAATCAATGTATTTTAATGATGTGATGATTGTATTGAACCTAGTCCTTATGTGACTAATATTTATGATGATTTTAATGAACTATGTAGGATATTTTTGACGGACGATTAACGTTAAGATTTTAACGCACGTACAAGGCAAGTTTCCTAACTCATACAACTCCTATTTAATTGTGCGAGTTTTCCTTACTCGATTTATTTATTGGGCAAGTTTCGAATTCATTTATCTATCAAGCAAGTCTGCTATCTTATTCAGTTATTATTGTGCAAGTTTACTTACCCTACTCAAAATTATATTCGAGCAAATATTATTTATTGAGCAAGCTTATTGAGCTTCTTGACTCCGTTCAAATTACCTATCAATTTAGCAATTAGTGTGCTAGTATTCATACTTTTATTCAAGTATTGCAATGAAAGCCCATTTCATGCAATGTTATATATTGTGTGATTCCAAAGATTACAAATTGTTATTCATTCAAGATATTTTTAATGCTATCATGCATGTTGTTGAACCTTAAAGTTCTTTATTCCATACACTGTTTAAAAGCTATATCAAGGCTAATTGTTTCAGCTAGACACTTATTGATTTGGTTATTAAAGTGAGGTTAAAGTCCTCCAACTATTATTGTTGTTAAGTAAAATTGTCCGATCAAATTGTTTTGGTCTGGACTCCCATGTAAAGCTGAGAAGAACAACCCTCACAGCAGGGGAAATTGTATAAACGTCGGGGAACCGACACATGCGTAAATGGAAAATGTAAGGCTTATGCATAACGCCAGGTATTTTAGGCTGACACCTATTGTACCAGTTTTGTGGATTATCGGATGAATTTCCAGTAATTCTAGAATAGAGTTCTGTGCCTTGGAGCACCCTCAGTATTGAATAGTTCCCTTCTTCGGGAAACTTTGAAATCCTTGGATACTTCAGAAATCCTTTGGTCCTTAGCGACCACTATAACGGTTATAAAAGAAGTTGTTTATTTCCTTGTGTTAGCTAAATTTTTACTCCTGAGAGCTATAAAGTTATTCATGTGATTATTTCACTGCTATTATACTTGCGGGGCAATTTGTTGCTCACCCTTGCTTTCCTTAAAACATTTCAGTTAGTGCGGCACGTGGCGAGAGCTCAGGAAAAGATAAGGGAAAGGGGAAAGCTACTGATTAGTGTATTTTGTTGTTCTAGAATTACCGTTTGTATTAAGACTTATTATTGACGTCGTGTATTATGACATATTTACCCTTTTGTATTATGTTATGTTTTGTAATAGTATTGGTTTCGAGACTTGGGACAGGTTTATTTATGTTATATCAATGTAAATATTCCTTTATTCCGCTATAAGTTATCGATTGTATCATTTTGGTATTGGTTAGTGATGAACCAGGTCCGTGGCTCAGGTGACCCGGATTTGGGGGCGTCACACAACTTCTTGAATACCTATTCATCCTTGGTGGATCACCTCTAGAGGCCAAACACTTGGGTGGCTAACGTTGATCAAAGGAAGGAATCTCATCGGTGGAATTCGAGGAGAACACGAAGGACTAGGAGTTGAACTTGTACCCGAGGAAGCTTTGATCTACGAGGGTATAATTCTTATTCTCTTTCTCTTTCGTTTAATTGATAATTGAACACAAGGATAGATCATGGTGATGGTTTGTATTAAAATTTTAAAATCCGTTTTATCACGCTTCCGCTCTATTTGTGTAATTTGATTGCATGCTTGCGTAATATACAAACCTAACAGGTCATAAATACTGATGAGTTCTTGATTAGCAATCCAAAATAATTAGCATAATTCAAAGGGAAGTGTGTTGAGCAAAGTGAAACAATAAGTGAAGTTGTAGTATTAAGTCTTTAAAAATCTGTTTTCAAACTTGTGGTAGTAGTTTAAATTAAAATTAATTAGTTAAATTCAAAAATTCAGAAATCTTTGATCCTTTGTGTCGACGCCGGTTTTTTCCCTTCGCGGGTCCTTTTAGTCTTTTCCAATTTTATCCTTCTTGATTTAATGATTTTTGGAAAAGGTCGACATTAATGTCGACGGGGTTTTGAAAGATCGCCTTTTATGATGAGCCAATTAATCAGAGTCGCCAGTTGGTATATTTGAAATGGATGTACCAACTCATCCGAGTTTTCGTTTTTTATAAATCGCTGGCTCATATGTGACTCCGAATTAATTGGTCCGCGAATCGAGATTCATGGAGCTCGGGGGCTTGCTTAAGTGAGGGGAAGGTGTTAGGCACCCCTCGACTTCCGCGAAATACGGTTACCGCAATCTTGATACTTTCCTATCCTTTAATTCATGAAAGGTGTATGTGTGCGTATGTGTGTGTGTGCCTAATGAATGTTGTGGTGAGTTTTGTATAAAAATGTTGTGGTGAGTTTTGTATAAAAATGAATTCTTTTTGGTGTTTTATGAAAGAGACGTGCTTTATTTTTGAGAATGCTTTAGAATGTCTTTCGGCTTATACGAGAAAATTTTATGACAAAAAAAGTTTGATTTTAATTGTCAAAACTTATGAGATTTTCATTAGGTGTCGTTTTGGCAAAAACAAGAGTTTTCTAAACCTTCGTCAAAATAGGAATCGAGATCTATACGTTGCTTTCGTAAATACCATGACGGGCAACTTCTAGGATCTCTTTAACCCTATACACAAAGGTTTAATAAAACATTACTTATTTCCATAAAATCAATTTTGTGATGTTTGAAAAATGTTTTTTTTCTTTTACCTTCTCATTAAATAGGAATCGACATCCATTAGCATTCCCAATTTTAGCCTCGTGATTCTAATAACCTAGTTTGATTTGATTTTATAAAAATCTTATCGTTTAGCTTTGAAATCAATTTCGTCTCATAAATCAAATCAAGCATAAAACACGCGTCGGGGCTATTCATGGGCATGTAAGCCATCAAAATACCCCGAACGCCAACAATCACATATTCCACTAATACGGGGCCTTAAATCCGATTCTCGCCTTAGCGTCGTTTTAAGGCCCAACGATTACAGATTTACTACGGAAACTACATCATTCTTACTATTTACATAAAACGTCCATCATCGGATTTGGACCACGGGGTCGCTTTCCTAGGCTCACAACCACGATTACCACGCGCTCACGAAAGGAACACTACAATAATAACAACGTGGATTGCCTAACACATCCTAGAAATACAATCAATTAAACTACGCCTAATATATATCCATGAACAAACTAGAAATTTCACGAATTGGATATCATCGGGTTATTAGGAAGAATTTTGTTCCAATGGAACCCTCACCAATAATCCCTAATCCATGATTGTTCAACAATATTCTTGAAAATTTCAATTTAATTGAACCAAATGACATGATAAAAGTTGCAAAAATAAAGAGATTTTCACCTTGCAAATGATACCAAAATTGTGTAGAAACTTGTGTATTGAGTGAAGTATGAGATGTATTGGTAGAATCCCACAATAAGGGAAAATTCCTCTCTTTTTCTCTCAATTGTTACAAGTATTTTTTGCTATTTCTCTCTATTTTCGAGCTAAAACTGCTGCTGTTTTTCTTCTTCTTCCGCAAAAACTGCTGAACTGCTGTATGCTGCACGAAACTGGGCTGAAATAGGCTGGCCGCAGATCCATCTGCGGCTGGCTGGCTGGCCCATCTCCCATCGCACTCAGCTGATAGTGCTGATTTCCTGGTTTCCGTGCTGGCGCACCCACTTGGCCCCAGATCAATCCGCGGCTGGCTGGCTTGACTTTCTCAATTTTCGTGCTACACCTCGATTTTTGTGCTGTGACGCTGCTTTTCGCTGACAGGTTCGTATTTTACAGTCCGGGAATCATGGGGAGGCGTGCCACACCTTCCGGGAATGCCAAATTCGGATAGCCTTGCTGTCATGTCGATTTCGGTTGCAAATTGTCATGGTGGCGTCGAGCGTCCGTACCTTTTCTGTCTTTTGCTCTCGCAGGCCGGTCCATTTGACGAATTTGCCCTCCTGTCAAGGTTAGTATACGAAGTGCAAAATTTGGGTGTCTACAGCTGCCCCTCTTTATCATGTTTATGAAATGTTAAATGAAATGAACAGGATAAAGAAACAGACACCCGATGTCTGAATGACAGTGCACAAATATGATAATACACACACGATGCAACACATGTAGTTTATGGTACAACACAAGATGTAGCGCATTTAAACATTCGAAAGAGTGTCAATGCAGCAACCCTCTAACCGTATTTGTTGGTCGTTAGGTTCACTCTTCCAATCTATCATCTCGTTCGGGGCCGGGTATCGTCGCCGGTCACCCATCTCGTAACCCCCGGTTATCGTCGCCGGTTGGTTATCTTGTCGGAGCCGGTTTTCGTCGCCGGACATCCATCTCGTGATCGCCGGTTATCGTCGCCGGTCGATCGTCTCGTCGGGGCCGGGTATCATCGCCGGTCACCCATCTCGTAACCCCCGGTTATCGTCGCCGGTTGGTTATCTTGTCGGAGCCGGTTTTCTTCGCCGGACATCCATCTCGTGATCGCCGGTTATCGTCGCCGGTCGATCGTCTCGTCGGGGCCGGGTATCGTCGCCGGTCACCCATCTCGTAATCCCCGGTTATCGTCGCCGGTTGGTTATCTTGTCGGAGCCGGTTTTCGTCGCCGGACATCCATCTCGTGATCGCCGGTTATCGTCGCCGGTCGATCGTCTCGTCGGGGCCGGGTATCGTCGCCGGTCACCCATATCGTAACCCCCAGTTATCGTCGCCGGTTGGTTATCTTGTCGGAGCCGGTTTTCGTCGCCGGACATCCATCTCGTGATCGCCGGTTATCGTCGCCGGTCGATCGTCTCGTCGGGGCCGGGTATCGTCGCCGGTCACCCATCTCGTAACCCCCGGTTATCGTGGCCGGTTGGTTATCTTGTCGGAGCCGGTTTTCGTCGCCGGACATCCATCTCGTGATCGCCGGTTATCGTCGCCGGTTGTTCGTCTCGTCGGGGCCGGGTATCATCGCCGGTCACCCATCTCGTAATCTTTTTTCACTCAACACGTCAATTGGCTACAAGGGAGCAAGGTGGGACCCAGCAGGGCTAGCCGCGGATGGATCTGCGGCCAGCCGCAGATTGATCTGCGGCCAGCCGCAGATACATCTGCGGCCAAGATCGGGATGTATAAGCGGCTCGCCACTTCCAGATCTGTCACTTTCACTTCCAACTCACATAGATTCTCTCGATTTTTGCTTGTTTGCAAGGGCCTTTTGTCGATTTTTTCAACTTTCCTGCAAAAACTACTCCGGTAGGATCGATCTACGCGCTACAGGTAACACTTTGACCGGTCACTTTTTAATTTCGTCAATGTTTTGCTATACATTTGACTATTTGCATGTTTAGAGATAAAATGTATGCTTTACAATGCTATGCAATGTACTATCATATATACATGCTATGTATTAACTGTGTGAGTCCTATTTTATGTTCATGAGGCGATCCCACGTATATGTTTGCTCCTTTTTGAAAGAAAATCATGCATTTATGGCACTTTACATGCTTTATTTACACATATGAAAAACATGCTTGGATATGCATAGGATGTCAATTTTATAGACGGAACTCTGCCGATTTTTTTTATTTATTTTTTTTTACATGTATCATACTGCATTAATTATATGATGAGGATAGGAATTTAGAATATTCATTGCATAATTTTTAAAAGGGAACTTACCTTCCTTTTCGCCTGTTCTATCCCAGCTATGGATTCTGATGCGCCCACTAGCTCTTCTGCCTCTCGGACTTCGGGTGTTCGCCGTCGTAGGGCTGCACCTGCCCCTGTTCCTCCTCGGACCCGTCAGGCTCGTCGCTTGACGGAGGCTGTCATCCGTCCTGATCATCCGGACGTTGAGGAGGTTGTTCCTCCGGAGGTTGCGGTGGAGGAGCCGTCTTCCAGCACACCGGCTCCCCCTTCTCATCGCGCTTTATCTGACGCTTCTGTCCAGATACCCGACCTATTGGGTCGGGATCTCAGCCGTCATCCCTCGGCATCCCTTGTTGCTAATGAGGTATATTCAATTCTGCTCTGAATTTGCTCTCAATTCCTCAATTTCTGTTCTATCTGGACTGAACCATTGGTGATTTTCACAGGTGCCTGAGTTTACCCAGCCGAGGGGTAACTGGTTCAACATTTACTCCCTTTACGCGGCCTTGCACAATGATTACCGCGCGGTGGTGGACTCCTGGGGCCTTCGCCACTTCTTCACCATCATTCCCCGCCAGTGCCCCTGGGGTTATATGCGGGGTTTGTCCGAGAGGTGGTTTCATCAGACCCAGTCCCTTCATCTTCTGGACTGTGAGGTCATGCTGACCCCTTGGGATTGGCGGTATATCACGGGGATCGAGTTCACCGGGTCCCGTGTCCCCCTGGACCTCGATATTACTCCAGCAGAGGTCCGCGCTCTTTTGGGCTTTGCTGCCGATGACCGGGTCTTCAAGGCCCGCAGTATCCGGTCCAGAGCATTAGCTGTCGATGCTGTCAGAGGTCTATACGCACAGCTATCCCAGCGGATCAGGGCACTCGTGACATCCTGCTACGACGCTTGTTCCTGACTATCATGAGGGGTTGTTTCCTAGGGAACAACTCATCTACCATCCACTTCAGCGTCGTAGGGGCTGTTCGAGATGTAGACCGGATTGGTGACTACGACTGGGGGTCGTTCACCTTCGCTTATTTCCTCCATGGTCTGCGTCTACGTTTAGAGGGACAGACCGATGCCTGGCTCGGTTTCTATCACTTCCTGTTGGTGAGTCTTCTCCTCCTTTTGATTTATTGCACTTATCTTTATTTCATTTCTCTTTTTCGCATTTTAATAGTTACTCACGCCCTGCCTTGTTTCCGTTCACAGTTCTGGGCTTACGAGCGTTTTCCATGCTTGAGGCCTGTCACCACCCTTGGCCCGGACACTTATCCCCGGGGTCGGCGATGGCATCACAACACTTTAGAGGAGGTCCCAGTGTCGGGCAGCTTTGCCCATTGCCGCATTCAGCTGGAGCTGATCACTGCTGCGGAGGTCGTCTGGACTCCCTATCTTTCGGAGCATCTGGCTGTGGGGTTCACCGATGGACATCCCTCCGGCCCGGAGTTTACACTTTCCACCCGTCGTCTCACCCTGCAGAGTGTTGGAGGTTGGGTGATGTACCTAGGGGAGCGCGCCTTCAGATGTGTGACCGGAGAGATTCGCATCCCGCATTCCCTTCCTTTCACTACTTCCTGGCCGCTGGATTCTCAGCCCTCGGAGATCATGCTCGCCGGGGAGGACGGTCGGATGCTTTCTACGGGTCCCAGTACGAGTGATGCATTCCGTACTTGGTGGGTGCCCCGTACCATCGGTCCTCAGACTCGGGCCACTTTCTTTCTTGGAGACATGGTTCCAGGCTCGGTGACGATGACTGATTGGGCTGCCTGTGTTCGGACCCCCACCCACGCTGAGCAAATCGCCACATTGACCCGTCAAGTAGATCAGTTGTCATTGTTTCTTCGGGTGCTGGGCCGGACCCCGGAGGAGGCTTACGCCTACGATCCAGACGGTGCGGGTTATGATGCAGGCCTGAGTTCATCTGATGCCACAGCGCATCCATACATTCCTGATATGAACTTTGGTCCTCCGAGCTCGACGACCCCAGGGGATCAGTTCGAGGATCCTGCTTTCATAGATGATACTGATTTTATTTAGATCAGGATAGGATATGGCTTCTTGTACCTGCATCTGTTTAGATTTCTTTTTCATTTATGCACTATGTACTGAACTCATTTATCTATTATGCACAGTTCCCTTTTTATCTTTATGGAGTTCACTTGTTTTGCTTATTTTTTTTTTTTTTTAATGTATGATGCATGCCCTTTTTTATTCATGGATAGAGAATGACCCCTGTACAGTCTTTTTGATACTATTTTTCACAGATGTCGTCCTCAGATGTCGTGGTACGTTTGGATTCCATTCCTCCCATAGGGTTGGTTGGCAGTCTCCTCCGCTGTTTTGACAGTTTATTACTGGCAGACAGGGTTATCGCAGATGGTCTTTTGCGCCATTCTTTGTCCTTATTGACCTTTCAGGTGCCAGCGGGCTTTGTGGATGGTATTCTGAGCTATTGGGCCCCTGCCCGTCAGGTGTTTAGGCTAGGGACAGTAGAGCTGACCCCCACCTTGGAGGAGTATGCTCGCTTCACCGGCTTGCCTTTGGATAGACCTTGTGCCAAGGTCACGGCTGGTTCCATGCGCCGTCAGTTCTTGACCTTTACCGGTTTGCGGAGGGCTGTCCTGTTACCGGTGATCATATCAGACCATATGGTTCCCCTTCAGTTCTTGATCGACCGATTTGGTTCACCCGACAGCTTTCGTCTTTTCTTCGGTGATTTTTCCGTGTCCGAGGAGCGCTGGGGTTCCTTGAGAGTAGACGTTCTGATGGCCTGTGTCGTCTCAGTTTTGTACTTGCCCGCAGGATCCGATCAGTTGGACATGCGGGTTATCGCGGCCGTTAGATCCCTTCAGGAGGATCACACCATCCTTCCCATGATATTGGCGGATACTTACATGTCAGCCTCATATTGCCAGTCTTTCCGAGGCAGGGTATTCAGAGGGAGCTCGACTTTGTTGTATATGTGGTTCATGAGTCATCTTAGTCCCATCGGCCACTTCCGTCGCCGAGGGTTTTGCTTTAGCCATGACATAACCATGCAGTTTTCGTTTCGTCCCGTGAGTTGTACTGATGTGGCCTCCTGGACATCATTTTTGTCTGTCATTGAGGATCCCTTTCACCTATTGGTCCATTCGGGCTATTGCTCCTTCATGAGCTTCTTGACTCATGTGTCTAACCTGGATTTCATCCCCATCGCTGGTTTGAGGGGCGTGACGACCTATCATCCCCTGGCAGTTATGGGGCAGTTTGATCAGACACAGGATTTACACCCCTTCGCGGGTGCAGCCGCATACCGATTCCTTATATCATCCTGTACAGTGAGGGATCTATTGCAGGTATACGAGATTTGGGATTGCAGGACCCTTACCGAATATAGTGAGAGCTGTCACATCCAGACATTTGCTTACGTACAGTGGTTACGCGGAGACTTGGATTCGGCTAGTTTGAGTCGGACTGGGGCCTTTGATGACTCTGGAGTGATTTCCCCAAAGGATACCACAGACCACCCCGTCTCAGCCGATTCTGCCCCGAGTCGGGTTACTGAGGATTCCCGACTCCGCCTGGCCTTGATTACTACTGAAGCCGAGAGGGATGCCGCCCTTGTCGAGAGAGATGATGTCATTCGGGCTAGAGATGCTGCCATTGCTGACAGAGAGGCCATTGTATTTCAGACCAGGGCAGTGGTAGATGCTCATTTTGGGACTGTCAGCCGAGCTATTGCTTTACTAGATCGTATTGATACGATGGGGCAGCAGATTGCAGGAGATGCTGACGCTTTAGATCTATCCACCACCTTGTCCATCCTGCTTCAGCTAGTTTCAGATTTGTAGATTTTTTTATTTCCTGCATGGACTATGTTAGTTTCATCAGTTATTGAAAGAGAAATCTTGTAATAAAATGACTCATATATATAGACATGCATTTAAATTTAGTCATTTTCCCTTTTGCCGTATCATTGCCTTTCATTAGATCCTCATTTTATCCAGTTGACCACGATTTTGACATTTTGCCTTCTTTCTCCTCTCAAGTTTTGATGGAGATTTGACAGATATTGCCGCACGCCTTTTGATTTCATCGGATTGAATCTCAGATTTTGGGTTAACTGTTCGGAAAGGTTTGAGGGTGTGGGAAGGTTTTATCTGGCTATTGAAAATTGGATTCGGTTAGGGAAAGGATTATTTTTAAGGGATCGGACCGCGCCATGATGGCTGCCTACGTACCCCCACAAGTTGGGAGATCAGGTCCTACGTAGTTCGCTTTCAAAGGGAAAAAGGAAATGATGACTTAAGCGTAGAACCGCTTCACCGAGTCAGAATTGAGGGGTTGTGGAAATACCTCACCATCCATTTCTTGCAATATGAGGGCTCCTCCGGATAGCACTTTCTTAATCACAAATGGCCCTTCCCAGTTCGGGGCAAACTTCCCCTTGGCTTCGTCTTGACAAGGCATGACTCTTTTCAACACCAAATCGTTTTCCTTGAACTTTCGAAGTCTTATCTTTTTATCGTATGATCGAGAGATCCTCTGTTGATATAGTTGACCATGCCAAACAGCAGCCACTCTCCTTTCATCAATTAGGGCCAATTGGTCGTATCGACTTTGCATCCAATCCTCCTCGCCTATCTGAGCGTCGATCACTATTCTGAGGGACGCCATCTCAACCTCAACTGGTAGAACAGCCTCCATTCCATACACCAAAGCGTAAGGGGTTTCCCCTGTAGAAGTACGCGTTGATGTTCGGTATGCCAGCAGAGTGAGGGGTAGCAGTTCCGGCCATCCCCGATGATTGGCAGACATTTTGGCCATGATTTTCTTGATGTTCTTATTTGCAGCCTCCACTGCCCCATTCATCTTAGGACGGTAAATGACGGAATTGAGGTGCTTGATTTTGAACTGGTCACACAATCCCTTCATGAGGGTGTTGTTTAAATTCTTGGCATTGTCAGAGACCAAAACCTCAGCTGCCCGTATCGACAAATGACATTATTCCTGATGAACCCGACTATGACCTCCTGAGTTACCTTGGGGAAGGAAGCTGCCTCTACCCATTTGGTGAAATAATCGATCATGACGAAAATGAATCGGTGTTCGTTGCTTGCTTTGGGCTCTATTGGCCCGATTACATCCATTCCCCACATTGAAAATGGCCACGGGGAGGTCATACAGTGCAGTTCCTTGGGAGGTGTATGGATCACATTACCGTGCGCCTGGCATTGATAACACCGTTTGACATGATCATCGCAATCGGCTTTCAGCGTTAACCAATAATGCCCTGTCCTCAAGATCTTTTTGGCCAACATCGGTCCACTCATGTGTGGCCCACACACCCCGCCATGGATTTCATTCATAATCCTTTGGGATTGCGTTTCATCTACGCATTGCAACAGTCCCAACCCGGCATCCCTTTTGTAAAGTGAATCCCCACTCAGGTAAAACTTCATCGCCATCTTTTGAATTCTCATCCTCTTAGTCCGATTTGCCAGGTCGGGAATGGACCTATCTCTCAGATACTCCCTTATGTCGTGATACCAAGGCTGCCTCGTCAACCCCACCTCGTTTGATAACACTGCCACATGTTCCTCATATGCCGGGGCATTCTGTACGGTGATCTCAATCTGTGGACTGTCCCTACTCTTGATCACGTGGATTAAGGAGGCCAGAGTCGCCAATGCATCGGCAAAGTCATTTCGTCCCCGAGGAATATGGCGGAAGGCGATATCCTCGAACTCTTGCATTAGATGGATGACACAACGATGGTATGGAAGTAACCGAAGCTCCTTAGTGTTGTATATCCCGATTGCCTGTCTGATTACCAATTCTGAATCCCCGAACACCGCTAGTCTCTTCACTCCCATGTCACGGGCCAAGCGGAGTCCCAAGATACACCCCTCGTATTCAGCGGTGTTGTTCGAATTGCTGAAACGAAGTTTAGTGGCCACGGGGTATTGTTCTCCGGTGATAGAGACTAGGACCGCCCCGGCTCCTGCCCCCTCGGCATTCATGGCACCATCGAAATACAGCTTCCAGAACTGTCCCTCGTCATCACATTTCTCGCGTGATACCCAAAATATATCCTCGCCCGGAAGAAGAGTTTCCAAAGGCTCCATCCCTCCTGACGGGGCTTCTGCCAACTGATCTGCAATTCCCTGTCCTTTCATGGCCTTCTGGGTCACGTACACCATGTCAAACTGTTGTAAGATTAACTGCCATCTTGATAGTCGACAATTCAGCATGGGCCTTTCAAAAATATATTTCAGGGGGTCCATTCTTGATATCAAGTACGTTGTATGCCCATGGAGGTAGTGTTGTAATCTCCCTGCAGCCCAGGCCAGAGCACAACAGGTCTTCTCGATGGGAGTGTAATTCTGCTCACATTGGCTAAATCTTTTGCTGAGGTAATAGATGGCCTGCTCTTTACCCGCCTCATTCTTTTGTCCCAGCATACATCCCATCGCGATGGCGTTGACGGATATATACATAAACAAAGGGATCCCATCCTTCGGGGGTACCAGCACTGGTGCCTCCGTCAATTGTTTCTGAATGATCTGAAAAGCCCTCTGACATTGCTCATTCCATTCTTAGGAAGCACCCTTTCTTAACAATTTGAAAATCGGCTCACATGTAGTCGTCAAGTGGGATATAAAACGGCTGATAAAGTTTATCCTCCCGAGGAATCCTCTTATCTCCCTTTCTGTGTGAGGTGCCGGCATATCCACAATGGCCTTAATCTTTGCTGGGTCCAACTCAATGCCCCGATCACTCACCAGGAATCCCAAGAGCTTACCCGACTGCACTCTGAACGCACACTTGGCTGGATTGAGTTTCAAATTATACTTTCTGAGCCGATCGAATAGCTTTTTGAGATGGGTTATATGATCGGATTCTACCTTCGATTTCACAATAATGTCATCCACGTAGACTTCTATCTCCTGGTGCATCATATCATGGAACAAGGCCATCATGGCTCTCTGATAAGTAGCCCCCGCGTTTGTGAGGCCAAAAGCCAATCGCCTATAGCAGAAAGTGCCCCAAGGGGTGATGAATGCGGTCTTTTCTCGATCTTCTTCTGCCACCATTATCTGATGATATCCCGCGAAGCAATCCACAAAAGAGTACATTTCGTACTGGGCTGTGTTATCTACCAGGATGTGTATGAAAGGCACCAGGAAGTTATCCTTGAGACTGGCCTTGTTTAGATCTCTGTAGTCTACACATACCCTTACTTTGCCTCCAGGTTTAGCCACTGGGACTACATTGGATAGCCATTCCGGGTAAGTGGACACCATAATGATTCCCGCCCTGAACTGCTTGATGATCTCTTCCTTTACTTTTAGGCTCCACTCCGATTTTAACTTTCTTAATTTTTGTTTGACAGGCCGGAAAGCCTCCTTGATGGGTAATCGGTGTACCACAATGTCGGTGGACAATCCGATCATATCCTCATGAGACCAGGCAAAGACATCCTCATATTGTTTTAGCAACTCAGTCACTTCGGCTTTTTGGCTGGGGGTAAGGTCTGTCCCTATCTTGAGTTCTTTTAGCTTGTGAGGGGTTCCAATATCAATGGTGACGGTTTGGTCCAAGTTGGGTTTGGGTTTGTCCTCGACCCATCCTTTGATCTCGTCAGGCGCATCGTCGTAATCTGTCTCGTCTTGTTCAATGCCCATTAAATCGAAATCCAGCTCAATGTCAAAATCATAATCATCATTCAAATTTGCAAGACCATTTGTTAGGCAAGGATTACTCAAATTGGTACACCTGACATGAAACAAAATACTTGTCATATATAAATCATTTTTCACGACGATCGCATTTTCAAAATAACACGAAGAAACGACATAATTATGCAGAAATAAAACAACAACAAAAATAAACTTCTTCATTCCCCCATCCTCTGGGGTCCACCACCCTGACGTCGGGTTTTACCCTTTTTTGGATATTACTGGCTTCATGGTCCAGTTGTCGACAGTCAGGTCAGATGAAATGCGCTGGATGAAAGGGGGCTTTACATCGGACACTTCCCCGATAATTACGGCTACGTCGCCTGAGTCCTCCCTCCTATTCTCTTCAAGAATGACCAGCCCTGCCCAATCGATGACAGGCACAACTTGTTGGGCCCCGGGTGGGGCGATAATATTCGTCCCCTCCCCACTGCTTGTTGATTGTTCGGGGATGTAGCATTTGGTTTCAAACTCCTTTGCGACCTCCTGCAGGAAACTTTCCCTCCGGGCCGACTCATTACGTGCGAGGGTTAACTCTTCATTCCCTGCCCCAATCACAGGCTCGCTGATCCCCTGCTCATTGTCGACTTTGGTCACTGGACTGCCAGCTAGTCGAATCGGAGCCGCACCCCGACGGTGTCTCCGTGCTGCGTCCTCATGGTATCCCAGCCCTGCTTTGCCTATCTGTTATGGTAGATGAATGGGCTTGGTGATTCCCTGACTGCTCCTTCCTAACCCCTGCCCAGGCTGGAAGTTCATTTTTATCATTTCCTTTGCCACAAAGATAAGTTCGGGAGAGACCCTAGGTTTCACAGTTGGAGCTCCCAGGCATTTATAGTGGGGAGTGCTGATCTCCAGTGCTTGAAAGCTGGCAGGTGCTGCCGACTCATCCACATTGATCACTGGCAGGTCACTCCTAGGAGGAGAAGGGTCATCACGTTCGGCCGAGATTGTTACCAGATTCCCATCGATGATTAGCTTGATTTGTTGGTGGAGCGTGGAGGGAACTGCCCCGGCCATGTGTATCCATGGCCTCCCTAACAGCAGGTTGTAGCTGGCCGCGATGTCAAGAACTTGGAAAGAGATGTCAAAAGTACAGGGCCCTATCTCCACCGACAATTCTATTTCTCCAATGGTATCCCTCCGGGATCCGTCAAAAGCCCGGACCACCACATGACTGGCCCGTAGGCGCTTGGAACTGATGTTCATTTTCTTTAGCGTACTGAGAGGGCATATATTCAATGCCGATCCCCCATCGATCAGCACCCCATTCATGACATATCCTGAGGAGATTACCGCAATATGGAGTGGTTTCCGGTGTCCCCTTCCCTCCTTGGGAATGTCCTCATCCGTAAAGGATATTGCATCGCTTTCCAATAGGTGGCCCATCAGCTGGCCGAAACCCTCCTTACTAATTTCTTTGGGCACGTATGCCTCCTCCAGAACCTTCGTCAGGGTTTTGCAATGCTCACTGGATGACAACACCAAGTCCATGACTGATGTTAGGTTTGACTCCTCATTTAAAATCTGGATCCCTCTTGTTTCTGGGCGATCCATCCGTTTCAAAAATTCTATGGCCCTTTCCTCGGAAACCTCTTCGTTTTTTCTCTTTTGGCTCTCAAGGACTCGCCCGGGAAGATATAAGGGGTTCCCCTTTGTCGTCACCGAAGCACAACTGGCCGCTTCCTCTGGCATGCCCCCATAATTCCAGGGTACAGTCTTTAGACTACTGATAAGGATTTGTGGCCTTGCCGCAAGGATGATGGGCCTCGGAGCCGTCAACCTGACCGGTCCCTCCGTGCTATTCGTACTTACCCCTATCAACCTGATGGGCGTTACTCGTGCACTCCCATGATCATGTATCATGTTGATCATTTCCTCAATTTTCTGCACATAGTTCAACCTTGGCGGCCCCCCAGCTTCACTTGCCTCCGTCGCATTGACTCCCCCTCCATCATGTCTTGGCAGGGGATTTGCCTTAACATTCGGGGAGTCTGGTTGTTCCACCACAATTTCCCCATTGTCGATCATGTTCTGAATTATATGTTTCAATGTCCAACAATCTTGTGTATGACCCGGGGAACCCGAGTGGTAGGCGCACCGTTTGCTTGGGTCAAATCTCCTTCCCTTCGGGTCACTTGGGGGAGCCAAATTGATTATCTTCTTTTGGGCCATCAATACCGCCAAAATCCGCTCGAGAGGCTCCCCGAGTGGGGTGAATACTCGATTTTGCGAGGCCTCAAATCTCCTTCGCCCCTCTGCCCTCTGATCTGCGAAGTTTGGCTGTCGGGATGGCCCTACCCTTTGCACCTGTACCGGGAGATGGCTTTCTGTTTTTCGGGATGACCCCTGTAGGATGAGGGATACATCCTCCTCCTTCCTCTTTTGGACCCTCCGGGAAGTGCTGCCATAGTTTCCATTCTGTATTTGCTCGGCAGCCGTTTCTAAAGCAGTAAAATCCCGGATTTTACCTGATTTCAACCCCATATCTACCATCTCTCCATGTTTAATCATTTCAGCGAAGGGTCCTCCAATCCCCGAGATGACTCGTTCATAATACGGTGCCTCTTGAATGTCTACAAAAGTCATCACCATCTCCGACTCGGTCATCGGGGGGGGTTCACCTGTGCGGCCATGCCCCTCCATCGTTGCGCATATTCCCTGAAGGATTCCCTAGGTTGTTTCTTAACCTTTGTCATTTGATACCTGTCAGGGGTCATCTGGGTCTGAAAGCTGTATTGGGTTAAGAATGTATGGGCCAATTCTTCCCAGTTGTGGATTCGGGCGTTGTCAAGGCGGGCATACCAAATTCTTGCCTCACCCGTTAAGCTTTTCTGGAACAGCTGCATTCTCAACCCCTCGTCCTCGGCATAAGACCCGAGTTCTCCAATGTATATTTTCAAGTGGGTGTAGGGATCCCCCTTCCCGTTGTATTTTTCAAACTCAGGGATTTTGAATTTCTCCGGGTATCTGGCTCCGGGGAAAACACATAAATCTGAATAGTTAACCCTGCCGAGGGACCCTATGCCCTTCATAGATTGGATGGTTTCTTCCATTTGTCTCATTTTCTTCCGCAAGTCATCTGTATCTCCCTCTTCCGGGATAGTAATCACTGTTTTGTTTGGTACGGGAATGGCCCTTGGGAGGACTGGCTCGCCATTAGGTGGATCCTCCTTAGGTGGATCCTCCTTAGGTAGTTCCTGCCTGGGTATCAACTGCTCTCTTAGCATTATGGCCATTTCTAACATCTGCTTCTTAAAGTCATCAAATTCCTCCCTAGATATGGCACCGGAATTGGTAGATGGAATATCAGCGAACGGGTTTGGAGTTTTGGGCCCTTTTAGACTGCGAACGGGTTTGAGGAGCAATCCTACAGAAACCAAGGTTCGAAGTTTAGTTGTGGGGAATAAAAATGCGGATGCATGCTAAAGCTGTAATTTTTGTGTTTTTGGGGTTTTTTAATCTTTCCCTGCAAAACAGAAAGATGGTAATCCTCTAATGCAATGACAAAGGCCAAACATGGCTTTATTAAGCTCCCCAACTGTTCCCTGCAAAACATAGAGGTTAGTAATTTCTCTCGGCAAAAGGAAAGCGAATATGAATAATATCATGACATTTATGCGTGAAATGTAAAAAAGGTATGAAGAGACTTTTCCTGCGTAGGGTTAATCTGCGGCTGACCTATCCTAGGGTTACTCTCACGGGCTTTTCGGCATGAAGGTCCCCAAATCTTCGCAATCTACTCGTTTGAGCCCTTTCGATTGGAGCGGATTTGGGTGGTGCGTTTCCTGAGCCATCTCCGGGGAGCAGCCCCTTCGAGTCCAGTAATAAGCAACCGACGGGTTCGCCTCAGGAGGAGGTACTCTCTCAGCATACATTCACATTCATCGTCCTCACCGCATGCAAATGATTACTTGAAAGTAAAGCAATTTCATTCAACCATTCATTTATTGGACAGAACACACATTCACACAACAAAACGTTCAAAAGATCACAATATCGCACACACACACATATTCATGAATTTTAAAGGATAAGAGAGCATCAAGATTTGAAAGCGGCTTAAGCCCTCTACTTGTCCCCAGCAGAGTCGCCAGCTGTCGACGCCGATTTTTTCCCTTCGCGGGTCCTTTTAGTCTTTTCCAATTTTATCCTTCTTGATTTAATGATTTTTGGAAAAGGTCGGCATTAATGTCGACGGGGTTTTGAAAGATCGCCTTTTATGATGAGCCAATTAATCAGAGTCGCCAGTTGGTATATTTGAAATGGATGTACCAACTCATCCGAGTTTTCGTTTTTTATAAATCGCTGGCTCATATGTGACTCCGAATTAATTGGTCCGCGAATCGAGATTCATGGAGCTCGGGGGCTTGCTTAAGTGAGGGGAAGGTGTTAGGCACCCCTCGACTTCCGCAAAATATGGTTACCGCAATCTTGATACTTTCCTATCCTTTAATTCATGAAAGGTGTATGTGTGCGTATGTGTGTGTGTGCCTAATGAATGTTGTGGTGAGTTTTGTATAAAAATGTTGTGGTGAGTTTTGTATAAAAATGAATTCTTTTTGGTGTTTTATGAAAGAGACGTGCTTTATTTTTGAGAATGCTTTAGAATGTCTTTCGGCTTATACGAGAAAAGCTTTATGACAAAAAAAGTTTGATTTTAATTGTCAAAACTTATGAGATTTTCATTAGGTGTCGTTTTGGCAAAAACAAGAGTTTTCTAAACCTTCGTCAAAATAGGAATCGAGATCTATACGTTGCTTTCGTAAATACCATGGCGGGCAACTTCTAGGATCTCTTTAACCCTATGCACAAAGGTTTAATAAAACATTACTTATTTCCATAAAATCAATTTTGTGATGTTTGAAAAATGTTTTTTTTCTTTTACCTTCTCGTTAAATAGGAATCGACATCCATTAGCATTCCCAATTTTAGCCTCGTGATTCTAATAACCTAGTTTGATTTGATTTTATAAAAATCTTATCGTTTAGCTTTGAAATCAATTTCGTCTCATAAATCAAATCAAGCATAAACACGCGTCGGGGCTATTCATGGGCATGTAAGCCATCAAAATACCCCGAACGCCAACAATCACATATTCCACTAATACGGGGCCTTAAATCCGATTCTCGCCTTAGCGTCGTTTTAAGGCCCAACGATTACAGATTTACTATGGAAACTACATCATTCTTACTATTTACATAAAACGTCCATCATCGGATTTGGACCACGGGGTCGCTTTCCTAGGCTCACAACCACGATTACCACGCGCTCACGAAAGGAACACTACAATAATAACAACGTGGATTGCCTAACACATCCTAGAAATACAATCAATTAAACTACGCCTAATATATATCCATGAACAAACTAGAAATTTCACCAATTGGATATCATCGGGTTATTAGGAAGAATTTTGTTCCAATGGAACCCTCACCAATAATCCCTAATCCATGATTGTTCAACAATATTCTTGAAAATTTCAATTTAATTGAACCAAATGACATGATAAAAGTTGCAAAAATAAAGAGATTTTCACCTTGCAAATGATACCAAAATTGTGTAGAAACTTGTGTATTGAGTGAAGTATGAGATGTATTGGTAGAATCCCACAATAAGGGAAAATTCCTCTCTTTTTCTCTCAATTGTTACAAGTATTTTTTGCTATTTCTCTCTATTTTCGAGCTAAAACTGCTGCTGTTTTTCTTCTTCTTCCGCAAAAACTGCTGAACTGCTGTATGCTGCACGAAACTGGGCTGAAATAGGCTGGCCGCAGATCCATCTGCGGCTGGCTAGCTGGCCCATCTCCCATCGCACTCAGCTGATAGTGCTGATTTCCTGGTTTCCGTGCTGGCGCACCCACTTGGCCCCAGATCAATCCGCGGCTGGCTGGCTTGACTTTCTCAATTTTCGTGCTACACCTCGATTTTTGTGCTGTGACGCTGCTTTTCGCTGACAGGTTCGTATTTTACAGTCCGGGAATCATGGGGAGGCGTGCCACACCTTCCGGGAATGCCAAATTCGGATAGCCTTGCTGTCATGTCGATTTCGGTTGCAAATTGTCATGGTGGCGTCGAGCGTCCGTACCTTTTCTGTCTTTTGCTCTCGCAGGCCGGTCCATTTGACGAATTTGCCCTCCTGTCAAGGTTAGTATACGAAGTGCAAAATTTGGGTGTCTACACTTTGTTTAATAAAATTGAATTAATTTAGGATTGAAATTTGTCATTATAAACTCAGTTTTTCTCCGTGGGACGATACTCTACTTTCACACTTCCCTTTGGATTATGCTAATTATTTTGGATTGTTAATCAAGAACTCATCAATATTTATGACCATCTCTCAATGTTTCATAAACAACTTAACTCAAATCCACAAATGATAGATTCAAGATAATCAACCTAGTTAACTAATCCACTATATCTCTATGTGAATTACAATTAAAAAGGATTTAAAGTCCAGGTTCCCTATCAGATTACATACGGTGAATAGGTATATTTTTATCCTAAACAGAAATAATGAATTCCAACGACAAGCAGAATGCACAATCACATGCTATTATGGTCAGATCTAAACCTATACTTCATCTCTCGAGTTCATATAGATTATCCCGGTAATTACTGGCCAAATAATTAAACAATTAAGCATAAACCATAATAGACAATCCAATAATAACTAATCATAACTATCCAAGAAGCATGTCAAACAAAACTACACAATAAGATCCATTATAGCCTTAAAAAGAAATTTAGTTCATAATTAAACTAGAATCCATCATCCCCAAATTTAATAGCATTCAAAAATGAAAATAAAAGAAAGAGAGAAGAACAAAAACTGATGAGTAATCCTTGGATCTCTCTCTAGCTCCTGCATTGATTTCCTCCTGCTAGCAATGTGACGCCCCCAAATCTCTACACTCCCCTGTAGCAGATCGGGTGCTCACGTGGAACTATACAACTATAAATATTCAATAAAATATGACTTCTAGTTATCCAAGGTTCACAGTATCCCATAACAGGTACTAGTTCCGGCCAGAACGTTGTCTGTGTTTGGATACCCTCACTTAGATATATAGATTCATACCTTATGAATATCTCTTTCATATCAATATTCCCTATCTATCTGACATTCACAGTACAAATGACAAGATTGTCCATATAGGACGCTCAACATCATTTAGATACCCTCATTCAGATGTATAGTTCATATAGACATTGTATTTAACTTATTACAACTATTCTAAAGAATTTAAAGATCAGAGTATAACGCATTCTATAACATAAAGGATCATAATATATTACATAACGTTTTGTTCGGTTACATCATTCATTATACTAAGTTATTACAACAACAAGTCTTTAAAAAGACTTAAAGTATACAACAATAAACATTAAAGCTAATAAGCATGGCTTTTCCCCTTGTTAGTCCCAGACGTGTCAGGGATATCATTTATAGCTGCAAAAGAAGATATGCGCAAGAATGAGCTACAAATGCTCAGCAAGTTCATTTAAATATGTAAACACCATGTGTTTGATTTGAAAGATGTCAATGATGTATACTGAGGGTTCTGTACATGAACCATATATTTCATTTAGTTCTATCAGTCTTTAATGACTTAGAACCATTTGAGTTTTGGATATCTGGTAGGTGATCAGCCTCACCAATATCCTAGGAGTATGCATATCATCCTACCAATTTATGTTGATATATTATCAACTGTTCGTCACCTTATATTAAGGGAATTTCGTCACCTTATTTTAAGGGAAAATTTCGGGTTCACCTTACATCAAGGTGTTCCATTTCTCAATATCAGATGTCTTACCAAACAATTTGGCTTGACACAACAATTTAAGCTCGAACAAGCAATATATGAATAATAATTCATTTCTTAAGTTATGTTGAACAAGAAGCAATAACTTCACAATAATTGATAGCAAGATGTATAATACTTGCTTAATATAAATTGAGAAAAGTTAGGACACTTGCCTTAGCGTAGCTCACTATAATTTTAGTACAATCGGTCAACGCACGTAGTCTACGTATACCAATAATAAGCGTTAGCACGTATATAAACATGTATCACGCTAATCTAAACAAGTTTCATTAAGGTTTGACGTTGATTCGGTATCTCGGTCGTATCCTTAATGGCTAAACACATAGATTGTTTGATAAAACTTCATGTGGAAGTCTAATTATTAGTCTAAATAATTTAATTATTATTTCTAACATTTTTAGAAGCTTGGTATTATTTTTAAATAATTTTTAGAAGCTTGGAAGTAATTTTAAATAATTTTACAAGCTTAGGAATATTTTTAAATGATTTAATTATCATTTAGAATAATTTTAAAACATTTAATATGTTATTTAAATGATTTATTTATCATTTAGAATATTTTTAGATATTTAAAATATTATTTAAATGATTTATTTATCATTTATAATATTTTTAGAAAGATAGAATATTATTTAAATGATTTATTTTATCATTAATAATATCTCTAGATTTTATTTCATCATTAAAATAATTTATTTATTATTTATAATAATTTTCAAAACTTAATTTGATATTTAAATGATTTAATTATCATTTAAAATAATTTTTAAATACTTAATATATTATTTAAATGGTTTATTTATCATTAATAATATTTAAATATTTAATATTTTATTTAATTATTATATATAATAATTTTATTTACCTTAATATCATTTTTAAATAATTAATGTAATTATTTAATAATTTAATACCATTTTTAAATAATTAAAACAATTATTAAATGATTTATCATAATTATTAATTATTATTTAATTAAATTAAATAATATTTCAGAATATAGAAAAATATTAAAAATAAATTTTTATAATTTAAAAATGAATTTTTGGATTTATTTATTAATTATTAATAATTATTTTATATTTATTTTATATTTTATAATTTATTTAATTAATTTTTATTTTATTTTTATTAAAAATCCGTCGCTAAAGGGCTTTAGCGACGGTCTGCATAGAAATTTAGTTTTCTGGGTTTGGGTTTGAAGACTGTCGCTAAAGGTGTTCTTCATGAAGAACACTTGGTCAATGTCCATCAGTGACTTTTGACCTCAATTTAATTCCAACTGGTTTGATGTTTGTGTTTGATTTTTGTTTGTTGTTATAGCCAACATGGCAGTGTATAACGACATAACAAATTCCATCTTAAAATATATCATAACATGCTTTAAATTTGATGGTCAAACCACCGGGTTCAAACTGTTCTTGAGTTTCTGGGTTACCCAGAAACTCAAGCAGTCTAACCTAGAAACTCAAGCAGTCATGGTCAGTCAACATGGTTTGACCATGAAAACCTTTGATTCTGTGTTTGATAAATGTGTTTTTATGTTACCAGATTGTACTCTACCTAGCATAGAACAAGTCTAAACCAATAAACTACACAAAATATTACATCTAAGCCATTTCTGGGCAGCATGAACTTCTGACAAACCTTGTCAGAGTTCTTCAAAGGTTTCTGGGTTACCCAGAAACTTGCAAAATCAGAGCGGTCAAAGGACTTTGACCACTTATATCTTTCATCCTAGTTATTTGGTTGCTATGATACACGTCGGGCTTTAAAGATACCATGGCAGGCTACACATAGATGCATAAAAACAGATCAAACAACTAATCTAAGACGATCAAAAGGCCTGGCAAAAAGGCCTGTCAGACTGTTCTTGACTGCCAAGAACAGTTTGAGTTTTTGGCTTGATTTTCATACCTAGATGTTATGTAAACATGTTTTAACCGCCCAGATCACTTATTAACACCTTAACAAGGATTCCTAAGCATCTAAAACACAAAAATTTTCCAGGCTTGAAGATCAAACATAAATTAGGGTTTTGTGCACCTTTTTCTTCAAATTTTGATTTCTGGCTTCTGATTTTGAGCTTGTGATTGCTAGGGTTTGTTTAGGCTGGATATGTGAGTGTATAAGCTTTAAAATTTCGTAGGTTTAAAGCTCAGCATCTCATTCTACTTATAGCAACTTGAATTTAGGGTTTCCTAGACTAATTTCTAAACTTTGCTCCCAAAAATATCTAAGCTTGGAACTTGTGCTGCTACATGTCTGATCTTGAGCACCTACTTGTGCTGGAGTGTGTCAAGCACAAGCTTGCACACTCCTAGCTTCATTTCCATTGGCTAGGATTTTAATTTTCATTTATTAAACACATAATTTACATATACAAATCTTATTAGGGTTCGGAATATTACAAGCAACTTGCTTCAAGTCTTCACAATTTGCTCCAAAACTAGGGTTTTCTAATAATAAGTTCAACACCCTTAAAATTGACTTAAAACAACTATTTATAATATCTGATAAAAATCCTAACTAATCTAGAAGTCTGAAAACCAATTACACATCAGGTTGCTTTAATTAATTGAAAAGTCAACTCTGGTCAACTCCCGAACTGGCGCGGCCGCGCTTGGAATAAGCTTGACTGGGGCGCGGCTGCGCTGCACTAGCAGACAAATTATTTTGCAACTCTAAAGACCGGCGCAGCCGCGCTGCTCCCTAGGTCATTTTGGGCGCGGCCGCGCTGCACTGATTTCCTGCAACTCTGCATTTGCAACTGCTGAATCCACTCAATTCTCGCCAAGTCAATCCCCAACATGTGCAACCTATAAAAACACATAAAATGCATGAAAAGTAACTACAATCCAAGGAAATAAACAATAATCCGCATTCATTGGTATCCAATTCGTAGGTATAAAACCCACCTATCAAATACCCCCAAACTTGAACTATTGCTTGTCTCCAAGCAACACAATGCAACACAATGCCATGAATGCAACTAACAACTATCGTGCCTAGGAATCCAATCAATAGCCAGCATGAATCTTGTAATGTCCAGGAAATTCTTAAACATTGTATTAATTTATTTTGATATATATAATTCGTTTTATTTAATTTTGCGAATTTAATTGGATCCATGTAGGTATTATTATTTAAATATATAAATACGTGGTCCAATAATTTTTCTTTGCCTTAAAGGGGCTCAATAATAGTTTGAATAAATTAATGAGTAACCCTAACATTTAATTGCAAGAAAATTTGGAAAGAAGATTAATAAATAAATTCTTTTAAATAAAGAATAATGGTTAATAATAAATATCTAAAATAAGTAATTTATTTGGTAGTTGTTTAATTTAAAATATTAGAATTTCATAGTGGTTAATTTAATTTGGGAAAATTTTCTTGGCCCATTGCTTTTATTTAGTTCTAATTTGAGTCCAAATCTTCTTTTCAATTTAATTCTGATTGGGCCATTCTCTTTTAGTTGGATTAGGCCCAAATCCCTTGCATTCTACTTTTGGACCACTTATTTCCAGCCAACCCAACCTTCCTTGGGTTGAGCCCAAATACAATAATCAGTCGGGTTGGGTCAAGCAAGCGGGTTGAACCCATTTCCTTTGATTTGGGGACAACCGGTAAATTCTGGGGAAGGGGTTTGAACCGGCAAAATTCGTTTGGGAAAGACGCAGCAAAGAAAATCAAATGGGGAAAAGACCAAACCAAGAGGAAATCAAATCCCTAGCCTCTCAAATCAACAGCTGAGCAACAAGAAGGAAAACCCAAGTCCCAGACCTAGCCTCTCAGTCGAACGGAGAGAAGTGAAGAGGGAAAATGGCGACAGGTCAGCGTGATTGGGCTGGTGTGACATCGTGATGGTTTGAGTGGACCGGCGACGCAACTGAGAACGGCCAGCGACCAAGCAACCATCGATTGAACCAACGGTCCCAGAAATTCGGCGATTGGACCAGTGAGGGGTGCGATGCTCAAGAAGTTGCCGGCGAGTTCAGTCGGCTGATGGGGATCAATTAGACAGCTTGCTTCTCAAACCCTCAGGTATTGTCCTAAGCAATTAGGGTATTAACCACAAATTGGGCAAACATTGCCCTATAAATTGAGACCCCAAGTCCTAAACCCTGAAGCTGCCGATTCCCTTTGTTTATTTTGTGAGTTCCAAATTAGGAAAAATTATATAGAGATTGAGAGTGAAGTATAAAAAAAAAGGAGAAAGAGAAATTGCAGAGCTGTTATTGTCCGATTGGGTTGAATATTGTGGAAGAAAAAGAAGAGTAGCAGCTCGATCAAACCCAAGGTATCGAAATGGGTTGTTAAACCACTGTGATAGTTTCCAGTTAGGTTTTGTATAAATTTTCTTGCCAATTGTGTTGTGTTAGTTTGTAATATGCACTGTGTTGGTTTGTTCTGTAATAAATTGCTGGGTTTGAAAACTTGGATATTGTATAATATTATTTGGGTTTGAGAAATTTGGGTATTGTATTGGGTTGTGCTAATTTTGTTTGGAATTGATTTGGGAAATCTGTGCTGTGTTGTTCCTTTTTGGGTTGTATTTCTCTGGCAGCTCAATAAGGAACAATGGTTAGCTTGAGCCGAGTCTCAATTGCCTACCAAATGTCTGTGATAATGCCTGAATGGGATGGTTCCTTATTAGAGTCAATTGTGCTGTCAACAACCATTGTGTAGGCAAAACTTAACCTCTGTTTAATATAAGCTAGTAAACTCGGTTGTTCACAGAAACTGGAACATATGTGTGTTGTATTCTTGGCTAATGCAACCAAGCCTAATGTAGTGTGTTTGGGCCAGATTTTTTTCCAGATTGGTACTCATTGTGTTCATTAACAGTCTTGTTATATATAGCAATTAATCTTTAACAAGTTATAGAACCCAACTCAGTGTATCATATGAATCTGTTTAGGATTTTTCTATTGCAATGATTGATAAATCTGGACAACTTGAAGTAGACATTGTAGGAGCTCGTTATATTATTCGATAGCAGTGACTTAGTAATACTTGAAATATTTTTCAAGGTTGGTTGTCTAACTCATTTGATTCCAGTAAAGAAATAATTATTATTTAATGACAAATAATAAACAAAGAAAATAAGAATATAATTATTGTTCAAGGTATAAATGAATACAATTTATAAAATAGTTATTTATTTATTTATTTATGATAACTATTGTCTGGTTAGTACTAAATAATAAATAAGTGCGAATATAAATTCTAAATAATTATTTATTATTTAGCAATAAATAATAAATAAAGATAATAAATAGTTAATTATTATTTAATTCATATTAAATAATAATGAATAAGGTTAATAAAATAAAGTTTTATTATTTGAGAATAATTATTTGATTATTGGTAAATAATAATCAAGTATGAATAAAGTTAATAATCATTTATTATTTCCCAATAAATAATAAATAAGGGTAATAACTATGTAATTATTATTCAACCCCAACAAATAATTTAGTGTTATAAATATTTAATTATTATTTAATTAATAATAATAATTAAATATGAATAAATGATAAAAATTAATTTTTATTATTAAATAATAAGATGATAAATACTTATTAATAATTAAGTACGAATAATAATAATAAAAGAATTATTTATTAATAATAAATAAAGAAAATAAATATCTAATTATTAACTAATAATAATTGGGGATGAACAAAACTAACGAGGATAATAACTACTTAATCATTAATGAAATAATGATTAAGTATGAGGGGGATTAATAAGTTAATTACTTATTTTGGCCTTAAATAGATAAAGATAATGAACACTTAACGATTATTAATATGGAATAATACATTGAGTAATTAATTAATGTTGAAAAAGGAACAAGTATAATAATTACTAAATTACCCTTAGGGTGAACAGTAACTAAGTAAATAAACGATTTAGTGAGAAGATCAACTATTATTTAGTTGTTATCAAATCATGTTAAGTTTATTATTTATTTTATAACTAAATGTATATGGGGAACTGTATACCTGCTAAATAAATGGCATAAGAGAGTGTATTGATATACAATTATGCGATGCTAATGGATGAACCAACTTTATCAACTGATAGGTTATCCAAGATCAAATAATTAAAGCTAAAATTTATGTGTAGCTGAGCGAACAGGCAAGTTCTTCCTTACTCAACTTTTACATTGAGCAAATTTCCAAACCTTATGCACTATTTTAATTCGTGCAAAAAGGTATATATATATTGTTGCAAGTTATTCTTTAAGCTTGAATCTTATCTCCAAGCATGCTTTAAGTGGTCTAATTACTTTTAAAATTATTCCACCTCTATTTATTTATTGACATTCACATTCGTGCATTTGAATTCGTATATTTATTAAAGTTCCGAGATTTAGGGACTATTCATAATTAAGTCTGAACCTTTGTTCGGTCAGACAAGTATGTGAAAATTTATAAAAGCTATCCGAACCAATCGAGGGTAAGGATTCTTAGACTGTATGAACACCCCTTTATTATAGGGGAGTACCCCACGTACCGTATATAAGGTACAAATAGCAGAATTAAATGTTATGCATATACATAGGGTACGCGAGGCTGATCCCCTCAAGTACGTTATTCTGTAGCCAGTAACCAGAGGGTCAACCAGCTATTGACTCCTTTGGAAGTTATCGTTCAAAGTCTATTTGACTATCAATTGTTCTAAAAGCAATTATTGTTTTTGCTTCTGATTTTTTTTTCTAATGTTGAAATTCCTTAATATCCCTTCATCATGATATATCCTTATTGTCATACTTTAAACTTGTTGGGCAAACTCGTTGCTCATTCTTGCTATATCATGATATCATTGCAGCTAAACCCGAGACGTCAGGGAAGAACAAAGGAAAAGAAAAGATTAAGTAATAGACTTCATGTAGCAGATTTTAAATTTACGTATAGTTAATTGCTGTTAATGTAATTTAAACCCTAACTTTTATTTAGGGTATGGATTTGTGTAAGTATTTAAGGTTTTTGTATTCTGGGACTAGTAACACCTTTGTAATGAACAACGTATGTTTATTATATTCCGCATTTTAGTTACCATATGTTGTTAGAGGTGAATGTTTGTATTGGATCGTGATGACCGGATCCGGGTATTTGGAAACCCGAATTTGGGGGCGTCACAGGTTGGTATCAGAGCTGTAGGTTATAAACTTTAGGATCGCGAAACCTAGGATATAACCTTCATAGTAAACTCGTATTGAGTATTAGAAGATAAATCGAGGAGACTTATCATATGTGGTTTTGATGAATTGGGGAATTCATCGAGTCGAGTAGTACCCAATGAAATATAATTTCATTTCTTCAATGAATATATTTTATTGCTGTACTAATGTTAGTTTTTATGTGTTTGTAGGATGGCTGCCGTAGGGGAGACTAGTGGAGTCCGAGAGGAGGAGGAGATATTTACAGACATACCAGTAGTTGCGGAGCAGCTGGTGGGCTATGCTCCTACTGCCCCAGGATTTTTACAGGACGAATCCGAGCCGGAGGAGGACTACCAAAGGGAGCTACCAGAGCCAGTGGTAGGTAGGGTGATGAGGTCCGGTAGTCAGGACCCTGATGCTGAGGAGGAGGACCCCGAGACCGAGGGAGAGGGGCCACCTGCTGATATTGATGGCATGGGGTCTACTGTTGACGATATTATTTATGGGCTGACTAGCAGGAATGAGGAATTGGAGGATCGGATAGCTCACCTGGAGGAGCAGAATCAGACCCACCAGATCCGAGAGGACCAATATAGAGACCTGGCCTATCAGCTTGAGCACGACTTGGGAGTGGCGAAGTCACAGCTACAGGGCTACGAGTCCTCAGTGCAGCAGATCGGACCACTGCTACATCAGCTAGTGGCCCGAAACGCTGAGTTGAGAGAGAGGCTGGAGCAGAAGGATCTGCAGATCGCCCACCTGAAGGCCAAGCAGGAGGCCATGAGGTTCGAGATTGGGCTAGAGGTTGCGGAGAATGTCCGAGTGAGGGACGCCTGGGTCAGAGCAGCGAGTAGAGTTGACCTATTGGAGGACCGGTTAGAGGCTAGAGCGGTGAGGATTGAGACCCTAGGACATGCTCTAGATGCAGCCTACAGGAGACCCCGGACTGAGGTAGGGGAGTCTAGTCTCTCTGTACGTCGCAGGGTAGGGGATGGAGCATTCTCTGGTCAGCAGGCTCGGATCCGTCACGACATGCAGTGACTTGATATGATGGTTACTTTGTCTTTAGTTCAGTCAGTCCCACTTTTTTGTCATATTAGGGACATATTTATGTTGTCTTGTGAAGCTTTATATTTGTATTTATGCTTGGGGTAGCAGTTAAACCCCAACTTTTGTGACCTTTAGGGATGAAAGGTTAGGATTCCCCACTTTGGTCTCAGGGGGAAATGATTGATAGGACACACAGTGGTACATTTATAGAAATATGCCACAGGTTTAGTCTTTGTACAAACAGTGGTATATCAATATAAATGCAATGGTTTCATTTGAATTAAGTGTGTTGATAGATGTTTTTACCTTTGATCGTTAATTTTAATGACATGTCGTGCAAAATGTAAATCTATAGGTAAAAGTCATCAGTTTCCTTATTCAAACTATGCCGAGAGGAATGCCACGTAACCAGTGAGTTGAGGAATCAAAAAGCGAAGTTGGGAATCAATCCAACCCAATGAGAATGTTTGCGAAAATGCTGGCAGAAGCCATGCAATCAAGGCCGCCACCTGTAGGGACCCAAGCAGCAGCCGAGCCAGTGCATCATCTGGCAAATTTCAAGGATTTCAAATTGGTCGGACCACCCGAGTTCAAGGGAACTCTTAACCCAATAGAAGCACAGACCTGGATAGAAGAGATAGAAAAGGTCTTCGAGGTAGCAAGGGTGGCAGAGGAACAGAAAACAAGTTTTGCTACCTTCATGTTAAAGGGCGAGGCAAACTACTGGTGGAAGGCCAACAGGGGCCGAGTGGAAGGAGGCATTGTCGCCTGGGATCGTTTCAAGGAGATGTTCTTGGAAAATTACTTTCCAGAGAGCATGAAGCAAGAGATGGAGATCAAGTTCCTGGAACTAAAACAAGGGAACATGTCTGTGGCTGAGTACGCAGCTAAGTTCAATGAGTTGGCACGGTTTGCAACTCACCAGGTCAGCACCGAGGAAAGGAAAGCTCGTAGGTTTGAGCAAGGGTTGAAACCATGGTTATACCGTTCTGTTGCGGTATTGAAAATCAAAACATTTGCAGAACTGTTGGAACGGGCGGTCATTGTAGAGGGGGGCAATGAGGCCCTGGCCAAATACAATCAAGAAAAGAAAAAGGGACATGAGGGCTCGAAAGCGGGGAGCAGCGGGGGCAGTAACCCCAATAAACGCAAGTGGACTGAGAGTCAGTCATCTGGGGGAAACAAATCAGGAGGGGAGGTGAAGAAGCCAGGTAGGTGCAGTAATTGTGGTAAGAACCACACGGGGGAGTGCATGAAGGGAAAGAGTGTTTGTTACCGGTGTGGACAACTAGGGCACATGGCACCCCAATGTCAGAATAAGCCAAAGGGAGGGTGTTTTTCACGTGGAGCACCCGACCACCAAATCAAGGATTGTCCGAAGAAGAAGGGCGACGCCGGGAGCGGCAACCGAAACAACAACAACAGCGGGAACAATAACCGGCTGAGCTATGGGACACCATCCAGTCAAGCCAACAGGCCAACAGCCCGCACGTTCAACATGACTGTGCAGGATGCCATGGAATCCAAAGACGTGGTGTCAGGTATCATCCCAATCAATGATATAAATGCATATGTGTTATTTGATTCGGGTGCTACTTGCTCTTTTGTTTCCGAAGAATTTGCTAGTCAGTTGAATTTAACTCGTGAAAAATTAGAACACCCTATGAACGTAGAAGTAGCAAACAAAGAAATTGTCCCTGTAGAACACATTCATAGGAATTGTTGTGTTGAATTGCGAGGATTTAAGCTTAATGTGGATTTGATACCAATTCGGCTGGGAGAATTTGATGTAATCCTGGGAATGGATTGGCTATCAACCCACGGAGCAGTTATTGACTGTAAGGAAAAGTGTGTACACCTGAAGACTTCTAATAAGTCGAAGGTGGTATTCTATGGCAGCAAGTCACCAAAACCATCTGGTTGTCTTACTATGATGCAAACAAGGAGATTACTAAAGAAAGGTTGCGAGTGTTATTTGGCCCATGTGGTCGATACTCGTCAGGTCGGGGATGAGATGAGTCAAATACCAATCATGAGGGATTTCGCTGATGTCTTCCCCGATGAACTTCCGGGACTGCCGCCGGACAGGGAAACCGAGTTCGTTATCGATTTGGCACCGGGAACTGCACCAATATCGAAGCCGCTGTATCGAATGGCACTGGTAGAAATAAAAGAGTTGATGGTGCAACTGCAGGAACTGTTAGATAAAGGTTACATCAGACCAAGCGTGTCCCCATGGGGAGCGCCAGTTCTGTTTGTAAAGAAGAAAGATGGTTCTATACGACTTTGTATCGACTACCGAGAGTTGAACAAAGTTAAGATTAAGAATAGGTATCCGCTTCCTAGGATTGACGATCTATTTGATCAACTTAAGGGAGCGAAATACTTTTCAAAAATCGACTTAAGAACAGGCTATCATCAGCTGAAGGTGAGGCAGGAAGATATCCCGAAGACTGCATTCAGAACTCGTTACGGGCACTTCGAGTTTCTGGTAATGTCTTTCGGATTGACGAATGCACCAGCAGCATTCATGGATATGATGAACAGAGTATTCAAGCAGTACTTGGACAAGTTCGTAGTCGTATTCATTGATGACATTCTGGTGTATTCAGGGACGGAGGAGGAGCATGCTGAACATTTGAAGATTGTATTAGAAGCTCTCAGGAAGGAGAAGTTGTACGCAAAATTTTCGAAGTGTGAATTTTGGTTGCAGAGGGTACAATTTCTGGGTCACGTCATCGACAAAAATGGTGTTTCAGTGGACCCAGCAAAAGTGGAAGCAGTTATCAACTGGGAACAACCAAAGACACCCACAGAAATCCGGAGTTTCTTGGGATTAGCAGGATACTATCGGAGATTCATCCAGGATTTTTCAAAGATAGCATCGTCGTTGACCAATCTCACCAGGAAAACAGTCAAGTTTGTTTGGTCAGAGAAGTGTGAGGAGAGTTTCATGGAGTTGAAGAAGAGACTCAGCCAAGCACCAGTGTTGACCTTACCAGACAACACTGGGGGTTTCGTAGTGTATAGCGACGCGTCACACAAGGGTCTTGGCTGTGTGTTGATGCAACACGGCAAGGTAGTGGCGTACGCATCACGTCAGCTGAAGGATTATGAGAAGGGTTACCCGACTCACGACTTGGAGTTAGCAGCGGTAGTTTTTGCCTTGAAGATTTGGAGGCACTACCTATACGGGGAGAAGTGCGAGATATATACAGATCACAAAAGTCTGAAATATATCTTCACTCAAAAGGAGCTGAACATGAGGCAGCGCCTATGGTTAGAATTGATCAAGGACTATGAGTGTGAAATTCTGTACCATCCAGGCAAAGCGAATGTAGTGGCTGATGCCTTGAGTAGAAAGGGCAAGGTGAAATTGATGCAGCTGACAGTCCAGGAGGAATTGATACGGGACTTTGAACGCCTGGAACTGGAGGTTAAGTATCCGATGGAGACAGACAAAAAATTGTGTACCATAACGGCAGGTCCGACTCTACTGGATAAGATACAGGAGGCTCAAGAATTTGATGAAGAATGCATTGACATTAAGAAACAATTATCGGAGGGAAAAGCATCGAAGCACAAGCTTGACAGCACAGGATTGCTGAGGTTCGAGGGAAGAGTATGGATACCCTACGTACCGGACCTAAGGGAAGAGATTTTACAAGAGGCCCATAATACGAGATTTTTGATACATCCGGGTAGCACCAAGATGTATCAAGATCTTCGTCAACATTATTGGTGGCCGCATTTGAAAGGGGAAGTTGCAGAATTCGTCAGCCGATGTCTAACTTGTCAAAGGATCAAGGCAGAGCACCAACGGCCGAGCGGATTGTTGCAACCCTTAGAGATTCCCGAGTGGAAGTGGGAGCACATTACTATGGATTTTGTGGTAGGACTCCCGACAACACAAAAGGGTCTAGACGCCATCTGGGTGATCGTAGATCGTTTGACCAAGTCTGCCCACTTTCTACCGATCAAGGTCAGGTACAAATTGGAACAGTTGGCAAAACTTTACGTGAAGGAAATAGTATCACGACATGGAGTGCCGGTATCAATTGTGTCTGACAGAGACCCGCGCTTCACGTCAAATTTTTGGAGAAGCCTACAGGAAAGACTGGGGACACAGTTAAGAATGAGTACGGCATATCATCCCCAGACCGATGGTCAGAGTGAGCGAACAATTCAGACTCTAGAGGATATGCTCCGGGCAGTCGTGATGGACTTAAGTGGTAGCTGGGACGATCATTTGCCACTAGTAGAGTTCGCCTACAACAATAGTTACCATGCTAGTATTGGTATGCCACCGTACGAAGCATTATACGGAAGAAAGTGTCGAACACCGTTGTGTTTGGATGAAGTTGGTGAACGGAGGTTGTTGGGACCAGAATTGGTACAACAAATCGTGGAAATCATTAAAGTAATAAGACAACGGTTAGTAGTAGCCCAGGACCGCCAGAAGAAGTATGCCGACTTACATCGTCAGAAACGAGATTTTGAAGTTGGTAGCTTTGTGTTTCTGAAGGTATCTCCCTGGAAAGGGAAGATCCGTTTTGGGAAGAAGGGCAAGTTGATCCCTAGATTCATAGGACCGTTCGAGATTCTGAGGAGAATAGGCGAAGTGGCGTACGAGGTAGCATTACCTCCTGAACTTGAGCACATTCACAACGTGTTTCACGTATCAGTGTTGCGTCCGTATAAGCCAGACTACAAAGATGTCATCTCCTATGAACCAATTCAAGTCGAAAGGGATTTATCGTACGAGGAGATTCCTGTTCAAATACTGGATAGGAAAGAGCAGAAGCTGAGGAATAAAATTATTCACTCGGTGAAGGTTCTCTGGAGAAACCACGCGGTGGAAGAAGCCACGTGGGAACTCGAAGAGAAGATGAGAGCTAATTACCCCCAGTTATTCGAGTAACCTTATAATGAAATTCCGAGGACGGAATTTTTATAAGGAGGAGAGGATGAAATGTCCAGGAAATTCTTAAACATTGTATTAATTTATTTTGACATATATAATTCGTTTTATTTAATTTTGCGAATTTAATTGGATCCATGTAGGTATTATTATTTAAATATATAAATACGTGGTCCAATAATTTTTCTTTGCCTTAAAGGGGCTCAATAATAGTTTGAATAAATTAATGAGTAACCCTAACATTTAATTGCAAGAAAATTTGGAAAGAAGATTAATAAATAAATTCTTTTAAATAAAGAATAATGGTTAATAATAAATATCTAAAATAAGTAATTTATTTGGTAGTTGTTTAATTTAAAATATTAGAATTTCATAGTGGTTAATTTAATTTGGGAAAATTTTCTTGGCCCATTGCTTTTATTTAGTTCTAATTTGAGTCCAAATCTTCTTTTCAATTTAATTCTGATTGGGCCATTCTCTTTTAGTTGGATTAGGCCCAAATCCCTTGCATTCTACTTTTGGACCACTTATTTCCAGCCAACCCAACCTTCCTTGGGTTGAGCCCAAATACAATAATCAGTCGGGTTGGGTCAAGCAAGCGGGTTGAACCCAATTCCTTTGATTTGGGGACAACCGGTAAATTCTGGGGAAGGGGTTTGAACCGGCAAAATTCGTTTGGGAAAGACGCAGCAAAGAAAATCAAATGGGGAAAAGACCAAACCAAGAGGAAATCAAATCCCTAGCCTCTCAAATCAACAGCTGAGCAACAAGAAGGAAAACCCAAGTCCCAGACCTAGCCTCTCAGTCGAACGGAGAGAAGTGAAGAGGGAAAATGGCGACAGGACGGCGTGATTGGGCTGGTGTGACATCGTGATGGTTTGAGTGGACCGGCGACGCAACTGAGAACGGCAAGCGACCAAGCAACCATCGATTGAACCAACGGTCCCAGAAATTCGGTGATTGGACCAGTGAGGGGTGCGATGCTCGAGAAGTTGCCGGCGAGTTCAGTCGGCTGATGGGGATCAATTAGACAGCTCGCTTCTCAAACCCTCAGGTATTGTCCGAAGCAATTAGGGTATTAACCACAAATTGGGCAAACATTGCCCTATAAATTGAGACCCCAAGTCCTAAACCCTGAAGCTGCCGATTCCCTTTGTTTATTTTGTGAGTTCCAAATTAGGATAAATTATATAGAGATTGAGAGTGAAGTATAAAAAAAAGGAGAAAGAGAAATTGCAGAGCTGTTAATGTCCGATTGGGTTGAATATTGTGGAAGAAGAAGAAGAGTAGCAGCTCGATCAAACCCAAGGTATCGAAATGGGTTGTTAAACCACTGTGATAATTTCCAGTTAGGTTCTGTATAAATTTTTTTGCCAATTGTGTTGTGTTAGTTTGTAATATGCACTGTGTTGGTTTGTTCTGTAATAAATTGCTGGGTTTGAAAACTTAGATATTGTATAATATTATTTGGGTTTGAGAAATTTGGGTATTGTATTGGGTTGTGCTAATTTTGTTTGGAATTGATTTGGGAAATCTGTGCTGTGTTGTTCCTTTTTGGGTTGTATTTCTCTGGCAGCTCAATAAGGAACAATGGTTAGCTTGAGCCGAGTCTCAATTGCCTACCAAATGTCTGTGATAATGCCTGAATGGGATGGTTCCTTATTAGAGTCAATTGTGCTGTCAACAACCATTGTGTAGGCAAAACTTAACCTCTGTTTAATATAAGCTAGTAAACTCGGTTGTTCACAGAAACTGGAACATATGTGTGTTGTATTCTTGGCTAATGCAACCAAGCCTAATGTAGTGTGTTTGGGCCAGATTTTTTTTCAGATTGGTACTCATTGTGTTCATTAACAGTCTTGTTATATATAGCAATTAATCTTTAACAAGTTATAGAACCCAACTCAGTGTGTCATATGAATCTGTTTGGGATTTTTCTATTGCAATGATTGATAAATCTGGACAACTTGAAGTAGACATTGTAGGAGCTCGTTATATTATTCGATAGCAGTGACTTAGTAATACTTGAAATATTTTCCAAGGTTGGTTGTCTAACTCATTTGATTCCAGTAAAGAAATAATTATTATTTAACGACAAATAATAAACAAAGAAAATAAGAATATAATTATTGTTCAAGGTATAAATGAATACAATTTATAAAATAGTTATTTATTTATTTATTTATGATAACTATTGTCTCGTTAGTACTAAATAATAAATAAGTGCGAATATAAATTCTAAATAATTATTTATTATTTAGCAATAAATAATAAATAAAGATAATAAATAGTTAATTATTATTTAATTCATATTAAATAATAATGAATAAGGTTAATAAAATAAAGTTTTATTATTTGAGAATAAATATTTGATTATTGGTAAATAATAATCAAGTATGAATAAAGTTAATAATCATTTATTATTTCCCAATAAATAATAAATAAGGGTAATAACTATGTAATTATTATTCAACCCCAACAAATAATTTAGTGTTATAAATATTTAATTAATAATAATAATTAAATATGAATAAATGATAAAATTAATTTTTATTATTAAATAATAGGATGATAAATACTTATTAATAATGAAGTACGAATAATAATAATAAAAGAATTATTTATTAATAATAAATAAAGAAAATAAATATCTAATTATTAACTAATAATAATTGGGGATGAACAAAACTAACGAGGATAATAACTACTTAATCATTAATGAAATAATGATTAAGTATGAGGGGGATTAATAAGTTAATTACTTATTTTGGCCTTAAATAGATAAAGATAATGAACACTTAACGATTATTAATATGGAATAATAATTAAATGTGTGTGAATTAATACATTGAGTAATTAATTAATGTTGAAAAAGGAACAAGTATAATAATTACTAAATTACCCTTAGGGTGAACAGTAACTAAGTAAATAAAAGATTTAGTGAGAAGATCAACTATTATTTAGTTGTTATCAAATCATGTTAAGTTTATTATTTATTTTATAACTAAATGTATATGGGGAACTGTCTACCTGCTAAATAAATGGCATAAGAGAGTGTATTGATATACAATTATGCGATGCTAATGGATGAACCAACTTTATCAACTGATAGGTTATCCAAGATCAAATAATTAAAGCTAAAATTTATGTGTAGCTGAGCGAACAGGCAATTTCTTCCTTACTCAACTTTTACATTGAGCAAATTTCCAAACCTTATGCACTATTTTAATTCGTGCAAAAAGGTATATATATATTGTTGCGAGTTATTCTTTAAGCTTGAATCTTATCTCCAAGCATGCTTTAAGTGGCCTAATTACTTTTAAAATTATTTCACCTCTATTTATTTATTGACATTCACATTCGTGCATTTGAATTCGTATATTTATTAAAGTTCCGAGATTTAGGGACTATTCATAATTAAGTCTGAACCTTTGTTCGGTCAGACAAGTATGTGAAAATTTATAAAAGCTATCCGAACCAATCGAGGGTAAGGATTCTTAGACTGTATGAACACCCCTTTATTATAGGGGAGTACCCCACGTACCGTATATAAGGTACAAATAGCAGAATTAAATGTTATGCATATACATAGGGTACGCGAGGCTGATCCCCTCAAGTACGTTATTCTGTAGCCAGTAACCAGAGGGTCAACCAGCTATTGACTCCTTTGGAAGTTATCGTTCAAAGTCTATTTGACTATCAATTGTTCTAAAAGCAATTATTGTTTTTGCTTCTGATTTTTTTTTCTAATGTTGAAATTCCTTAATATCCCTTCATCATGATATATCCTTATTGTCATACTTTAAACTTGCTGGGCAAACTCGTTGCTCATTCTTGCTATATCATGATCTCATTGCAGCTAAACCCGAGACGTCAGGGAAGAACAAAGGAAAAGAAAAGATTAAGTAATAGACTTCATGTAGCAGATTTTAAATTTACGTATAGTTAATTGCTGTTAATGTAATTTAAACCCTAACTTTTATTTAGGGTATGGATTTGTGTAAGTATTTAAGGTTTTTGTATTTTGGGACTAGTAACACCTTTGTAATGAACAACGTATGTTTATTATATTCCGCATTTTAGTTACCATATGTTGTTAGAGGTGAATGTTTGTATTGGATCGTGATGACCGGATCCGGGTATTTGGAAACCCGAATTTGGGGGCGTCACAAATCTTAACTTTTAGCCTCAGAGATATCAACAATGCACTTGAAACAGTAAATCCAGTCAATATGAACTAATAATCCCAATCAATCAAACAATATACACCTGTCATTACCCAAGTTGTGTGTGTGTGCTCATTAATCAATTTAACTGACCAGAGTTCAAAATTTAGCCACATAACCAACTCTACAACAAGAATGATCTAATTTCAATTCAATTCACGCAAATATAACAAATCCAACCAAAACTAAGCAATCACTAAGCATGAGGGTTCTTACAAGGCTTATTTCTATCCTTATTCTTCTACGAGTGCGTTTTACGCTCCATCTCGTATTTATGCTTGACTGTGCAATGCTAGGCTCTCTTAGGCGTTTCAAAGTCACCCATATAGCGAGCGTTCAATCAGTGACTCCCAAACCAGTCGGCTTTAGGGCACTAGGTATTAAGACACCCCTAAGGATCTAATTACCCGAGTAACCAAGGCCACAGAACCTAACTAGTCAACGCATTTATTGTATTTTGTTTTTTTTCTTTGTTTTTTAATAGCATTATACCCTTTAGATACCCTCAAACTCAGCTTTTACCTTATCTCAGCCTTCATTGTCAATTCACCCCAAAAATTCTCGTTTAAAAAGTCAATTATGCAACACTTTGAACTCCATTAGTCAAACCAATCAAATCTTTCGTGCTATCCGGTAACTCAAGTTTAGACAGGCATAATTACTCTCATGATCTAAACTACAACATCCATAATGACCATCACACTATCCAAGTTAACCATTAAAACCAATCTCATCATTGGCCGAGCCAAACTCACACTAGCCCATCAATTGAACTCATGCAAACAAATATGAAAATGTACTAAATGCACACAAATACGAGAATGCACTAACAAGTATATGCCAATATGCCAAACTAATATGGTGCACTAAACTAACTGCATGCTAAATAAAAATAGATAAAAACTAGAACATAATCTTAACAAGTCTTGACACAAGACAGGAACAACAACATAGCAGGACAAGCTATTCTGTAGCTTTGCCTTTATCCTTTCCCGAGCTCTTGCCACATTCTGTAACAATTGTAATGTTTAAGGAAAGCAAGGGTGAGCAACAAATTTGCCCAGCAAGTATAACACAATGGTAATGAATAATACAGAGTAAGGTTCCACAATCTCAAAGGTTATAATGATTGATGATAGCTTGGGAAGTAAGCATATAAATTGTAAACAAGGTACTTCTCAAACGTTTCAATTCAATTCTCCACTAACACTGGTGAGTCACTATAGACTAGATGATTATCAAATGGATTCAATGATTTCAAATTTTCAAATGCAGGAATCATTGTGTGGCCACCATGATACTTACCTTTCCGATAGGATTAATAGAATTATACTATTAACCCAAAAATAGGTACAATAGGTGATCAACCTAAAATACCAGGCGTTATGCATAACCCTCAAACATTCAACTTGCGCGCATGTCGGTCCCCCGACAAAAACATAATTTTCCCCTACTAAGAGGGTTGTTCATCTCTGCAAAGAGTCCGCACCAAAGCAATTGGTTTGGATCCCTTTCTAAATTATGGACATTGGTCTAGCCGAATCAAATGACATCGACTCTCTTCGTAAACCATTCATCATAATTTGGATCAAAAGCTTTAATAACATGCGTTATAGCATAACTGGATATCTTGAACGATTATCAAATTATTTGCGTAAATTTGGAATTCATATAATATATAAGCATTGCATGAAATGATACTACAATAAGATATTTGAATAAAATGGGAATACTTGTTCAATACCAAATTAAACAAGAGTAAGAAAACTTGCTCAATAATTAAATGGAGTAGGGTAACAAAACTTGCATTTAATATATAGAAGGAATGAAGTTAGAGAACTTGCGTAAAATAACTTGGTAAAGTTAGAAACTTGCACAAAGTTAATTAATCCACTAACATGCTTAAAACATAATAACTCGAGTTTGAGTTAGGAAACTTGCCTCTTTCGTTGATTAAGCTTAACGTAAATTGTTCTTCAAATATCCTACACAATGTAGTACATATTCACATATCAATTAGTCACATAAGGGATCCCAAATATTGGCTTACTACTCTATAATGTTTCACTCATATTAGAAAGAAAATATAAAACAAGGCTAAACACATTTGTTATGGCGTTACGACGCTTGCACGTCCGTACGCCAAACTTGACTACTCGAACGCTTACTCGACATGCACAACATCACCAAACTGTCCAATTTCGAATTTGAACCAGACAACAAATCTTAATTCTTAATAGTGGAAGTTGTAGGTCTATCTCTAAGCTTTCCGGATCATCTTAAATTATCCAAATCGAAGTTCGTATGAGAAAGTTATGCCCATTTTACTAAGTGCCGCTGAAGCTGAGTTCACTCTACGAACTTACTACCCTATGACCTCCAACAGTGCTAAAGATACTCAATTTTGATATTCATACCGACCTTAACTCTCAATGCTTATTAAATAAAAGTTGTAGGTCTACTCTTCCTCTTTCCGAATCATCCTGGATCACCTCAATCTGAGTTCGTATAAGAAAGTTATGGTCATTTTACTAAGTGAGGCTGGAGCTGCCAGCACTCTACGATTTCGAGAGTCACCCTACGATTCCGAGAGGCACTCTACGATTTTGGAGGCCACTCTACGACCCTCAGAGTCCACCCCACCATTTTCACTCTACGATGGTCAGAGTTTACCCCACGACATGCGCTCTACGACCTCCTGTTTTACAGGTTCGTAGCACCTACTTCCAAACGTCATAACTTCCTCATTTTAAGTCGGAATTAGTCCATTCTTAAGGCTATGGAAAGCTTGTAACATGAACTACAACATATCCAAAAATCAAAACCTTCCAGGTTCTCTAACTAGTCAAAACCGTGGCTCCAAAGAGCCTAGTCGCAAAAGTTTTCTGTGTTCTTGACAGCTTTGACACCTTTTCTTAAAATCGTCATATCTCCCTCATCCGAGGTCGAAATGTGTTCATTCGAAAGCCCGTGGCTTCCTAATTCAGTGTAGTACAATGACTCAGAGTTTCAAAATTTTTCATATAACACAACAATACCAGATTTGATCGCAAGGTCACTGTTCATATTAACTAATCGTGTTCTTGACATGGTTTACTAAAATCTTCACCACAGATTCGTTTTAGCATCTTTTTAATCAATTCCAACTGGGTTAACTTCTTAACTCATGGAACTACAATATCGTAACAACAAAAAAATTTAACCAACATAAAAATTAGCCACATATTGTCCAAAACAGTCCATAGGTTGAAGTTTGTCCAAAATGTTCATTGTTCTTCATCCTCCTTAAGCATAGGCACAGATTTCTTGTGTTTTTGTTCCACTTTAATGTTATTAATAGCTTATATAGTTCTCTTAACAACATATATAAATATCTAGAACAAACAACAACAACAATAATCGCAAGAAAATCGGATCACAAGCTTAAGAGCTCAAAAACCTTCAAAACTCGAAAATCTTCACAAAATCAAATGAAATAGATTTTGGTTGCTTGTTTACCTCCGTGAATCTCTTCTTTGAATGCTATGGAGCTTGGCTAATGTTCTTTTTCTTTGCTTTGGCTCCTTCTTTCTTCTCTTCTTCTTCACCCGTGCACTCCTTTCTTCTTCTCTCTCTAGAACTTCTTCTTCCTCTCTCTTGTTTCTCTCTCCTTCTCCTTCAAGTAAGCTAGGCAGCTCTCTCTCTCTAAACTTGTTATTAGCTGATGGTTTGAATGGATGAGCAAGAAGGAGATTTTGGGTGAAATGGTGAGTGGCTTCGGGAGAGGGGAGGGAGTACAAGACCAAGTTTGGTGGGTTTGGTCTTCTAAGAGGAATGTTGGAAAAAAAAGAATTTCAAGGCATTGGGTGTGGCAATTGCCAACACCTTGTCGACACCTACCTCCATTCCTAAATCCCTATTGGCTAATGGGTTTAAATTGGTTCCCACTTGGGGTAACAAGCAAAAATAAATACCCATATACACGAAAATATATCCAAATACTCCCACTTTTGTACCCAAATTGCTCAATAACTCTACCCATAATTAAAATGGGTATTACCATAAAATATTGGGATGGGTAAAAATAATAATACGTGGTTTGTCCATTTATTCGGATAACCCATAATAAACCTTTCGGATAAAATATAAATCCCGAATAAGCTCAAATAAAATTTCCGATGCTTGGAAAAATTATTCCTCCGCATATACGCATTAACAAAATTATTCAAAATCGAAAAAGACGTAAAAATATTATGGCGTGAATAGCGATTTAGCGATTTCTCGCAAAACAAATTTATTCGCTCCCACGCGACAAAATCACTTAACAAACAACACATACACATAATCCAGGTTATCAAATAACCTTTAAACACATCACGTAACACAAAATAACATAAATAAAGATAAAATTTTATAAAACTCTATTTTATTCAATAAAACTCATAAGCTCAAATTACAAGGCTATCCAGAATTCACGATCGTTACAGTCTGAGCAGGATAGTGACCCCGAGGAAGAAGAGGAGGAGCCGATAGAAATATACCCAGATCTAGGATCACCAGAGGTAGAACCTGAGGAGGTGGAACTTATGCATGACCAAGAGCTACTGGAGGCAAAACTAGCTGAAGATCCTGTAGCTAGTTAGTTGATAAGCATAGAGAGGCATGAGGAAATACTTACAACAATGGTACAACAGTCAACAGAGGACATAGAGGCTGCTAACTTTAGGACATTTATAGCGAGGGTTTATTGGAGGCAGAGAGGGGTTCTACCCGCCGACTGAGGACATTACTATAGAATACTCAAAATGAGAGACAGGACATACAAGTGCAGTTAGATCGAGTTGTTCGAGGGTGTCGTAATTCGTTCGACGACTTAGAGCGTCGAGTGATTAGATATCCGGTAGAAGATAAGAAGGTGGACTATCTTATAGATCGATCAGTGGTATGTCACATGATCCAGGAGTCCTATGATGAGGCGCGTGGTTGTTAAGTATGGGATAATACTTAGATTTACTTCTAGTAGTGTGTACTATACAACAATTTTGGTTGTAAATAGGGAATCCTTTATATTAGCTAGTGGTAGTATGAACCACTAGTCGAATATGTAAACTTTCAGCATGTAATATACAAATTATGTTTGTAAAAATCAAGTTGTTAATTTTGTGTGTCGTATATACTTGTATTTATACTTTCTTTCCTTTATTTATAGAATCATGGCAACAAAAAGGAGAAATCAGACAGAAAGAGAGAATGAGGATATAGAAACAAAGAAATCAGACAGAAAGAGAGAATGAGGATAGAGAAACAAACCCTACCCAGCAGTTAGTTGATATACTCTTAGGAGCCTTACAGGGTCGTCAACCAAACCAACCCAATGCAGTTACCCCACAGGGCACATTATTCAAAGACTTTAAACTTATAGGTCCACCTGAGTTTAAAGGAACCGCAGAACCCGTTGAGGCTCAAACCTGGATTACTGAAATATAAAAGTTCTTTATTGTAACTAATGTCAGCGAAGACCAAAAGACGGTCTTTGCCACCTTTTTCCTCAAAGGTGAGGCGAATCATTGGTGGGAAACTAATAAGGTTCGTGCAGGTATATGGATAGTTTCTGGGGATAGGTTCAAGGAACTATTCTTTGAGAATTACTTTCCCCATCAATGCAGGATCGTATAGAGGTACGATTCCTAGAATTGAAACAAGGGGAACTTACTGTATCTCAGTATACAGCTAAGTTCAACGAACTAACTAGGTTTACTCCGCATCAAGTAGATTCGGAGGCAAGGAAGACCCGGAGATATGAGGAGGGTTTGAAACCCCAGATTCGTAGTAAATTGTCGGTGTTCTGAGGAAGAGATTGCTACTTTCAGAAAGTGGCAAGATGATGCAATCTTGGCTCAATGTATCATGCTCACGTCCATGAGTAACGAGCTTTAGCGTCAACATAAAACTATGGATGCTCCTACTATATTGCTGCACCTCAAAGAGTTGTATGGTGAGCAAAGTAGGACTACTAGATATCAGATATCTAAGGAGCTCTTCCGATCTCGTATGACCGAGGGCACTACCGTTGAGACTCATGTCCTCAAGATGATCAATCTGATTGAATAACTTGGACAGCTTGGGTTCGTGATGGATGGGGAGTTAAGTCAAGATTTGATCTTGCAGTCACTCCCGGACAATTTCTCACAATTTGTTGTGAATTTTCACATGAATAAGTTGGACGTCAGCTTGCCTGAGTTACTTAACATGTTGAAAACTGCTGAAGGTCACTTCTCATCCAACAAGAATCAAACAAGAATCAAGTCTTACTAGTGGATGATTCTTCCAAGAAAAGGAAGAGGCCCAAGGTATCTTCTGAAAAGAAGACAAAGAAGAAGGCTAAGGGCAAGGCGAAAGGAAAGGATAATAAGAAAGCTGATCCAGATAGCAAAGGATTTTGCTACCATTACAATAAGTCGGGTCACTGGAAGAGGAACTGCAAGGATTATCTTGCGGATCAAAAGCGGAAGAAGCTTGGAGAAGCTTCGACTTCCGATCTAGGTTTGTTCATGATTGAAATTAAGTTTTCTGAAAGTCAAAATTCTACTTGGGTATTGGATACCGGCTGTGGTTCTCACATATGTAATAATATGCAGGGACTAACTAGAAGTAGAAAGCCGAACAAGGAAGAAGTCATCCTACGAGTGGGAAATGGAGCAAAGGTTGTTGCATTAGCTGTAGGAACTTATTGTTTAGCACTGCCTACGGGTAAATCCATTAGTTTAAATAATTGTTATTATGTTCCAACACTCATTAGAAATATTATTTCAATTTCTGTATTGGATATGGATGGTTTTGATATTATAATAAAGAACAACAGTTGTTCTATTTATAATAAAAATGTTTTATATGGTGTTGGCAATCTACTGAATGGACTTTACATACTTGACTTGCATGAAAATATACTTCAAATTGAACAAACTAAGAGAAGAAAAAGAGATGATGTTAATTATACCTTTATGTGGCACTGTAGACTCGGTCATATCAATGAAACAAGATTAACCAAGTTGGATAAAGATGGGCTTTTAGAGCTATCTGATTACGAATCATATCCAACTTGTGAATCTTGTCTCATGGGTAAAATGACTAAATCTCCTTTTAGTGGAAAAGGAGACAGAGTTACAGAGTTGTTAGCGTTGGTACACACAGACGTATGTGGACCTATGACAACGAATGCACGAGGAGGGTATTCTTATTTTATTACTTTCACTGATGATCATTCTAGATTTGGATATGTGTATTTAATGAAATACAAATCTGAATCGTTTGAAAAGTTCAAAGAATTCAGAAATGAAGTAGAGAAGCAAACTGGTAAAAGTATTAAAATTCTTCGATCGGATCGAGGAGGGGAATACTTGACCAATGAGTTTCTCAATTGTCTCAAAGAAAATGGTATAAGCTCACAATGGACTCCACCAGGGACGCCACAGTTAAATGGTGTATCTGAAAGGAGAAATCGAACATTATTAGACATAGTTCGTTCCATGATGAGTTTTACCGACCTTCCAATATCGTTCTGGGGTTATGCCCTAGAAACGGCTGCATAACTACTTAACAAGATACCTACCAAATCCGTCCCAAAGACCCCATATGAATTATGGATAGGGAGGAAACCAAATCTTAAGTATGTTAAGACTTGGGGTTATCCAGCTTATGTCAAAAGGTTTGAGCATGATAAGCTAAAGACTAGATCCGACAAGTGTAGATTTGTGGGATACCCTAAAGAAACTACAGGGTATTATTTCTATCATCCTGCTGATCAAAAGGTGTTTGTAGCGAAACACGCTGCCTTCTTGGAAAAGGAGTTTATCCTTGAAGGGGTCAGTGGGAGTAAGATATATCTTGAAGAAGTTCAAGAACCATAAAATACTACGGATCAAAGTCAGGTACCTGACCAAGTGGAAGAACCTACTGTACCACAACCTATTCGTAAATCTGGAAGAGTACCGAAGATACCTGATAGGTATGGATTTATCATAGAGGATGATGATGAGGTAAGCATTATAGATGATGATGATCCATTGACTTACGAAGAGGCTATGAATAGAAAAGACTCAGAGAAATGGCTAGAAGCCATGAAATCTGAGATGAACCCATGTATGAAAACCAAGTATGGACTTTGGTTTCACCACCTGAGGGCATTAAGCCTATTAGGTGTAAATGGGTCTTTAAGAGAAAGACTGGAGTGGATGGCAAGGTAGAGACCTATAAGGCCCGACTGGTTGCAAAAGATTTCAAACAAAGACAAGGAGTTGACTATAATGAAACCTTCTCACTAGTAGCTATGCTCAAGTCCATTCGGATTTTGCTTGCACTTGCAGCTTATTATGACTACGAAATCTGGCAAATGGACGTGAAAACAGCCTTCCTCAATGGAGAGCTTGAGGAGAATGTATATATGATACAGCCAGAGGGTTTTGTTTCAATGGATGGAACAAACCAAGTCTGTAAGCTACAACGATCCATTTATGGATTGAAGCAAGCTTCTCGAAGGTGGAACATCCGTTTTGATGAGATAATCAAAAAGTTTGATTTTATCAAAAATGAGGATGAACCATGTGTGTACAAGAAGGTTAGTGGGAGCGCTGTTTCATTTCTAGTATTATATGTAGACGATATATTACTGATAGGGAATGATGTTCCTATGCTACAGTCGATCAAAATTTGGTTATCTAAACACTTCTCCATGAAGGATTTGGTTGAGGCATCCTATATTTTAGGGATAAAGATCTATAGAGATAGATCTAAAAGGATGCTTGGCTTGACCCAAGGAAAGTACATTGACTCGATGCTGAAGAAGTTTAGCATGGAAGATTCCAAGAGAGGTCTCATGCCGATGAGCCATGGAATACATCTCTCCAAGAAACAGGCCCCAAAGACACCTGAGGAGAGAGACCGTATGAGTAAGATTCCTTATGGTTCAGCAATAGGATCTATCATGTACGGTATGATATGTATTAGACCAGATGTCGCTCATGCACTAATGTAACAAGCAGATATCAGTCGAATCCAGGAGAAGGGCACTAGAAGGAAGTGAAAAACATCCTAAAGTACTTAAGAAGAACTAAGGATGTATTTCTTGTCTACGGTGGGTCTGAATTGAAACTAGAGGGCTATACAGACTCAAGTTTTCAAACGAACCAAGATGACAGTAAATCCGTTTCAGGGTACGTGTTTACCTTAAACGGTGGCGCAGTGAGTTGGAAAAGTTCCAAGCAGCAAACAATTGCTGATTCAGTGACAGAGGCAGAGTACATAGCTGCAAGTGAAGCTACAAAGGAAGCTGTTTGGATGAAGAAGTTCATAACTGAACTTGGAGTGGTTCCTAGCATCAGAGGAGCCGTACCTTTATTTTGTGATAACACCGGAGCTGTTGCACAGGCTAAGGAACCCAGGTCTCATCAAAAATCCAAACACGTATTGCGGTGTTTCATTTGATTACAGAGATCATTGAAAGAGGAGAGGTCACCTTGGAGCGTGTGTACTCTCAAGACAACATAGCATATCCATTTACTAAAGTTATAACACAACAGCAGTTTGATCGTCACTTAGAGAAGATGAGTATTAGATACCATGGCGATTGGCTTTAGTGCAAGTGGGAGATTGAAAGTAGTATGCACACAAGCCAATCATATTTGATATGATATAGTATATACTTTGTAATCTTATTCATTTATTAATAAAAGAATTGATTTATTAAAAGGCATTTTACTTTATCTACATAGTGTTGTTACATTAAATGTAATAAACCCATAGTTTTTAGCAATGCTTTTAGAATCATGATGGTGATCATGCTAATGAGATCTAAATTCTTAGACAGCTTAAAACTAAAATCGTTCCTAATCATTGGATTACTAAAAAGGGGATTAGTGAATCCGGATAGATTAGTACATACGTTACTTGTTCTTAGGAAGATGATGATTGATCTCATAATCATTTGTGTGGAGACACTAAAGAAAGTATGTAGGTACTTATTAGAGAATAAGTTCACTGAACGTGGCTCGCTAAGGAATACCTAATGGAGTTTTACTCGCCTGTCAATAGGAATTCCTCTAGTGATAGTAGTACACGTGATCCTTGGACTTGAGATCATCATAGTATCTTGTGTATGATGAGTTATACTTTGACATGTCCTTTAAGACTTTTAGGGTATACCAAAGGGTATGATTGGGTATAATTAGTTGTACATGGAGATAGGTGAATGATCAACAAAGAATCTACCTCGTCTAGTAAAAGATGTGAATGTCCTATGTGATTCAATAAATGACAACTCAATAGTCCTTGGCCAAGGCAGAATGAAATTAGAAAGGAGTTTCTAATTTGCATTATTTAGAGTTGTGCATTTGGGAATCGAAATACATATAATTAAATAAAATAAGGCTTGACAGTAATTCCATGTCTTATATTTAATTGGGACATTGTATAGTAGAAAGATTGAATTGTACGGTAACTATTCACTGAAAGGTTCTTTTGTGATTAATGTTGAAATCTATATTATCTAAAAAGTCGTTGATCGCTAAGGGGGTTTACCCTTATTGTAGAATAAATGTTATTTATTTAAATGAATTAAATAGTTTAATTTATTTATTTAAATAAGATTAGAATTGTTCTAATTGATTTATTCACAACCGGTTTAATATGGAGAACCTAAAAGGTCACACCGCAAAAGGAAAATATTTATTTAAGAAGTAAATGACATAATTGTAATAATAAGTTAAGTGTATTTAATTTAATCTACGGAGATAGAATAAATTAAATAGCTTAATATTTATTATTTAATATTTTGGAAATATTAAATATAAATTAATAAGAGGAGTCTTATTATTATTATTACTATTACTATTATTTAATTCCTAATAGGGATTTGGAATTAATTAATAGAAGTACTCTCTCATGGATTCCTAATTAGATTAGGAGGTTGATTTAATTAAAGGAGTTTAATTAGAATAGAAACCCTAATCCTAAATAGTTTAGGGAAGGGTTTTTCCTACATCTATAAATAAGAGAAGTCTTATCATAGATTAGGGTTACACACTCTTGCATAAGAATTGTGGGGAGTACTTGCAATTTATATAGAGATAGAAACTAGGTTTTGCCAACACCCATCTTCTTGAATAGATATTATTCCTTGGTGGATCACCTATAGAGGCCAAACACTTGGGTGGCTAACGTTGATCAAATGAAGGAATTTATTCGGTGGAATTCAAGGAGAACGCGAAGGAATTGGAGGTGAACTTGTACCTGAGGGAGCTAGAATTCTACAAGGGTATAACTCTTATTCTCCATCTCTTTCGTTTAATTAATAATTGTGCATAAATAAAGATCATGGTGATGGTTTGTATAAAATTTTTAAAATCTGATTTTATCGCGCTTCCGCTTTATATATGTAATTTGATTGAATGTTCACGTTATATACAAACCTAACAGTTGTACCTTGCCATGTATACTGTAATTAGAAATCAACTAAACACCAAAACAATACATGGGATGAAAATTAAATCAAGTTAAAGGTCCCTGTTGGACCATGACCGACGGGTTTCTGGGTAACCAGAAACCTTAAGAACAGCTTGAATAGGGTAGTTTGACTAGATTAATCTAGCATCTTATGATGATTATATGAACCCAAACAAGACATGTCGGTTTAATATGCCATATATACTCCAACTAGAAACAAAAATTAAACTCAAACAATTAACCAACTGAAAATTAAATCTAGTCAAAACCTCCTTCCCGACCATGACCGACTGTTCTTCCTTAGCTCAAGAACACCTATAGCAACAGACAGTCCGTCGCTATAGGGCCCCTTTAGCCACAGTCTCCTTCCGGTCCCTCAAGAACACCTTTAGCGACGCCAGACTGTCGCGATAGCCTTTTGCGACGGTATTGAATAAAAATTAATAATAATAAATAAATTAGAAATAAATAGTAAATAATTATTAATAATTAATAATTAAGTTTTAAAATTTATTTTAAATTATATTTATTAACTTTTAATATTTTGACATAAATTGCATTAATAATTTATTTTTATTAAATATTAATGATAATAAATTATTTAATAATTATATTAAATAAATAATTTAAGTTACTAAAAATATTATAAATGATAAATAAATCATTTGAATAATATACTAAATTTCTAAAAATATTATAAATGATAAATAAATCATTTAGATATTATACTAAATTTCAAAAATTATTAGAAATAATAATTAAATTATTTAAATAATTTACTAAATCTCTAGAATTATTATAAATGATAATTAAATCATTTAAAAATAATACTAGCCTTCTAAAAATATTATAAATGATAATTAAATTATCTAAGATAATATTTAAGCTTTTAAATAAAGTTTTATTGATAAACCTACGTGTTTAACTACCTAATAACACGATCGAAAGGCCGAATCAACGCTGAACCTTAACGATACTTGACTAGTTCAATTCGATACATGTTATTATAAATTCTAACGCTTATTATTGGTATAAATAGACTTCACATAGTCGATAGACAGCGTAAACTAAACGTACTACGCACGGGCAAGTCTCTAAACCTTGTTACCTTTATGCAAGTCTTTTATATCTTGCTATCAATTGTTGTGAAGTTATTACTTCTTGATTCAGCATAACTTAAGAAATGAATCATTATTCATATATTGTTTATCAGAGCATAAATTGTTGTGTCAAACCAAATTATTTGGTACGACATCTTATACTGAGTATACAAACACCCTTTTTAGGGATGTTATTATCGATAATATATTGACATCAAGTGCAGTTGGGCACGATTAGGATGGTATTCATACTCCTAGGATATCGAATAGGCTGATCCCCTATAAGATATCTAAACAAAGCTTTTCTAAGTCATTAAAGATTAATAGAACTGGTTGAAACACATGGTTCATATACTCAACCCTCAGTTAGGCAAAATCTTTGAACTTCCTTTAAATCAAACACATTGTGTTTACATTTTTAAATAAACTTGCTGAGCATTTTGTAGCTCATCCTTGTATAAACTTTCCTTTGCAGTTTTAGATGGTAATCCCGGAACTTCAGGGACGAACAATGGAAAGAGGCCGTGTTAATTAGTATTATCTTACTGTTTTAATAAATTCAAGTCTTATAAGACTTTGTTGTAATAAGAACATGGTACTGAGAATGATGTAATCAAACTTAAGGTTATGAAATATATATTATCATCTTTTGTTATATTGATTGCGTTGTATTTACATTCTTAGATAAGTTAGAAAGTAGTATTGATTTAGTACAATATCCATATGAACTATACATCTAAATGAGGGTATTTGAATGATATTGAGAGTTATGTAAGTACTGAGGTTACACTTAATGAGCGCCAGTAAGGTGCCACCTTTACCGGAATGCGCCCCTCGGTTCCAAGAATAATCTTATCATTAATATTGTGAATGTTAGATAGATAGGAACTATTGATATGAAAGAAATATCCATAAGATATAAATCTATACATCCAAATGAGGGTATCCAAATACAGTTAATGTTCTAACGAGAACTACTATCTGTTATGGGATACTATGAACCTTAGATAGATAGAAGTTATATATTATCGAATATTTATAATTGATTAGTTTAACGTGAGCACTAACTCTGCTACAGGGAGTATAGAGAATTTAGGGGCGTCACATAAACCATCTATTCTTGTTGTGTACTGAGATTAGAATGGAACCCATTTGGGTTTGGCCAAGGCTCAGCAGAACAGGGCCATTTTTGAGCTCCAGCTGAAGTGGCGCAGCTGCGCCACTTCAAGGATTAAAGGCAGCGCAGCTGCGCCGCCTGCCAGAAAGTTCAAGACATTTCTTTCATAATTCTGAGTTATTGAACATGTGTATACGAGCAAAATAATATGTTATGCAAGCCTAGAATGATAGTTTATCTATCAAGGCAAGAATTGCTATGTGAAACCTTGATTTTAGAATGAAAACTCTATGTAATGTTATGAAAACCTTGATTCATTGAGTTAAAGCTTGTATGTATAGCTTGAACATGTCACATATGTGTTAACTAAGGTTATTACATGTGCCAAAGTAGTCCACAAGGACTGTTGAACAAAATGACTATGTAAAATCAAGTTTTTCAAATGAAAAAGGATTCAAAGTCAAAAACCCAAGTAAAGTCTAATCTAAGGTAGGTTTGAAGGACCAAATAACATATATGCATGCTTATAGTTATTATATAAAGGACCTTTCAAGTGTTAGAATGAACTTAAGTTGAAAAACTTAAGTTTTGCCAGTTCAGGGAGTAGTGCCACTCCCAAGCCTAAATTCAGAGCAGCTGCGCCATGCTACAGAACTGAAATAATGATATATTTGTAAACTGAGTATTGGGACATATGTATTAGAGTCCCATAAGCATCTTTATGTGGCATATGACATGTTTGTACTGCCTAAGCGAGAAATGGCTATATTAAGCCAAGTTTTCAAAAGAGAATTCAAACGAATACAATAAAGAGATTTCAATATGGAATTTTCAAAGAAAGAAAAAGCATGTGATGTGATAGTGTGAATGCATACCTATATTTTTGTACTTGGTGTGTATAACAGCGTATATAGTAGACATATATGCTTAATGATGAATGTGTATAGCTAATAAAAGTCTATAGTTGGATGAAAATGATGTAGGAGTCGTGAAGCAAAGTTAAGCTAAACTAAGAATCTATAAGCATAGCTTATGAATAAGGCAAGTACTCCGAACTTGTTTATATTCAAGCAAGTATTTCAAGTTGAATTCATGAAAGTCTTATATCTCATATGATTCTACTTTTATAAAAAAATGTAAGTATACTCGGTTTACGTCCTACGCGTATTCCGATAAAATATCCAAAGTGATATTTTGTTATAAGAATGTGTTATAACGCACTTTGTCAAGGCATGAATATGCATAATTGTTCAAGAGGAAATTTATGCTAATTGACTCGACTAGATATATGTTAAATATTTCATTGCTTCAAATTGAAATCTTGAAATATTATTGATAAGCTATTCAACTAAATTGCTTTGGTTGGAACTCAAGACTGACAAAGAACCTCCCTTATTTGGGAAAAGTTTTTATGCCGGAAGGTGCTAAGAGGAACACGAATGTGTGTTTGCTAAGATAGTGTTAGTTTCCAGAGGCACAAAAGATATCTAGAAAGGGGGCTGAATAGATACTTTGAAACTTTTTAACTCTTTTTCTAAAAGACTTGATTAATAAACTAGTTAATTAAGCACAGTGGAATATATGATTGATTTTAATCCTCCTTAAAGATATGATAGTTATAACAGATATGATAAAGCAGTAATATAACAGTTATAGCAGTTATGAAGTGCAGTGAGAGAGAGAAAGACAGGACTTTAAGTGGTTCGGAGCACACAAGACTCCTACTCCACTGTTCTACTCCTTAAGTAGCAAATCCACTAAGGATATCTTTACAAGTTAAATCACTAAGATTCCTTCAAGGCCAGCAGCCTCAAAACTTTAGTACACTAAATACTTTTCAAAGCCAACAGCCTTGGAGCTCTGTAGACTAAGACCCGCAGCCTTAGAATCTCTTGTACCCTTCGGTACTCAGCAAGTCCAGCAGACTTGACTTTGGTTGGTCACTTGTTGACCCTTTCACTTGATTGAGAGTGTTTGTTTTGTTGCTACTAAGTTGCTTGAAGCATATGGTCTGATGAACTCAGTAGGGAAGCAAGATGTTTCTTTTTGATCGTAGAGTAAGACTTTGATAGATTTGATTTCCTTTGTCGTTGTTCTTGCTTAATTGGTTTCTTCAATCTGTTTGCCTTATATTGATGCCTCTGAATTCTTCTGTTGAATATGAGACCATTGCATTTAATATTTCCGTTGAGGCCTGTTGCTGAACTTAGGAATAGTTTATTCCTTGTTGTGCGCGGTAGTGGGGTGAGTCAGCATCCATTATCTTGCTCCAAGATGGTGGTAAAGATAGTACTATGAATATCTACAAACCATAGCTGTTTGTTCCCCACTGACTTTGATTCTTCGTTCAACTTAATTAAGTATTCAGTAATTGTCTTGGGCAGGTCATTCTACTGATCAGTTAATATGGGCAACTTAGAATATCAAATTCAGTTCTTGGTTGCTTATCTAAATGAGGATCGTAGAGTGTTTAGCTGACTGAACGATCTTCTGGTGAGACTTGATTCTTGTAGACGTTCATGGTGATCCTTCATGTTGCGTTTAGATCACTTAGAGACAGTATCAAAGTTTAGCTCATTTATCTTCTTGAGAACTGTCGACTTGCTAATGCAGATGTGACTCTACGATCGATTTTGATTGATGATAGAATTAACTCTATGATTTGTCGAGTCACTTGCGTTTATCTAGCCAAGTTTCACTCTACGTCTGCCTGGCCCAACTCTACGATACAACTGGCCGAGCCTCACTCTACGTTAGCCTGGTCCAACTCTACGATACAACTGGCCGAGCTTCACTCTACGTTAGTCTGGTCCAACTCTACGATGTAACTAGCCGAGCTTTACTTTACGTTAGCCTGGTCCAACTCTACGATGCCGAGAGAGAGCTTTGTGACTGACTGAGCCTCACTCTACGTTAGCCTTGTCTAGCGCTACGATCCTTTATGTTGATTGCTCTACGATCCCTTGCAGAATGATGACTTGTGTAGTACTCAACGATCAGCCTAGCCTTAACATCTTAATACATTAGATCAACTTAATAAGTTTGATCTTTTCTATCTAAGTCCTTGTACATTAAATCTTTGTAAGGACTTTACAATTCAGCTACTGAAACACATATACATTAATATCACAACATCAAATTAAAACATGTGATTCCTAACAATCTCTCCCTATTTGATGTTGACATAAACCAGTAGTTTTGAATCATCTCATCAATCCTAATGCAATTGCTTATAAAGATAAACGTGTCTTATAGTACAGTGAGCAACTGTATTTCTAGATAAAATCATGAATTTTATTGATGATCATATGAATATTACAATAAATGACAGTTACATCAATAAGGAGAAAGAAAATTACAAAATGCTTTCAAACCTTAGTTCCTACCACTTCCTCTTGTTGCTCTTCTTTTAGTTCTTGGGGGATTTGCCCGCTCATAAGCCACTCTTTGTCTGTGCCTTTCCCTGCCTTCTTCAGTCATACGCTGGAATTCTTCGATCTGCTCTTGATGGAGTCCGGATGATGGCCTATGACTTCCTTCTTCACCATAGTGGTGAGTCCCATGTAAGTGGCGATTCAAGAGAGCAGGATCTCCTGATGGTATGCGTACGCCAGTGGCGGTTACATCAGGTTGTCTTCTAAGAACTTCACTCCTTATTGGAATAGCATTGACTGGCTCATCATTAGGATTGGATGGTTTCCTTCTTTGTTCCTCCCCACTTCTACTTGATTCTCCCCTATTACCCTGATGACTATTCTCCCCCTTTATGTCAGCATCCAGGGTTCGAACATCGTGAGATAGTTGCTGCATACCTTGCACTAGTTCTTGCATTTGCGAACGAGACTGAAGAATGTCATTTCTATTTTTTTGGACCATTTCTTCAGTTTGTATTCGTTGGTGATGTACCATGGCCAAGGTCACATTTGTTCGTTGCATTTGCTAAAGGGAGGCTTCCTTGAAGTTATGAATAGAGTCTCGAAGCTCAAGGATGTGTTCATTGGTGGCCTTGTTGGATTGCTCAACCACTTGTTGGAGTGATATGATTGTGGCTTTGTGTTTGGAAATTTCATCATAATAAAGTTGGTCCCTTTTGTCGATGCCAAACATTAATTCCGTGACTATCTCCCTTAGTCGTTTGGTTAATTCAGTGCCTAGGCTGTTGGTGTGGTTGTTTACTGCATCAATCAATGTGTCAAGCCTTCTATGGATGGCAAGGGAGTTTGCCTCAAGGTTGTCCTCCATATCTCTAGCCATACCAATTGTGAGATCAGTCAATTCATCTGTAGTGGGGATAAGGTTGACGTGCTCAAGGATCTGTTTGATCTCAAGAGTGGAGTTACCCTTAAGTTCTCCTTGGAGATTGGTAAGAGCAATGACAATATCAAAGTATTCATTTTTGGAGGAGGAGGGAATATTAGACTAGGTTGTTGGAGTTTTGATCTGCTGAGTGTGAGATGGGACAGCCAGATTGTCAATCGTAGGGTCATCACACTCTACGATCACAGAGTTGATCGTAGGGTGAGATGACTCTACGTTTTGAGGTTGGGGGTTGAGCTGAGCATCAGTTGTAGTTATTAGGAGTTCTACGACTCAAGATTGTTGTGCATTTGGCACTTCAGTAAGAGAATTTTGAGACCCTATTACTGGAAGTTGGTTTCTTGGGTCAGGGATGACCTCAATCCATCTGGGTATTTCATCAAATAGAAAGAAGTTTGACAATGGAGAGTGATTGAGTTTGAAGGATAAAGGAATATAATATACCTTTTGCTCATTAATTTGGAATGAACTGTTGGTGAGCAGATTCCGAGCAAAGATACCATTTCTTAGAAATTCTTGGGTAAGCACTGAGATTGCTGGGTAAGTCTTGAAGGACCAAAACATGTGATCCCAAGAATTTAGGATTAGAGCCTGGTGGAAGGACATCCTTGGTAAGTAGGCGAATAAACAATTATAGTTGATGTGCCTTTCTTCATTTCTGCCTTCAACAATGATATCCAGACTTTTATCTTTACTCTCATCACTTGCTTCATCACTGATCTCTACAACCTCAACTTCTTCAACCAACGTTTGTTCTTCAAGTTCATTTGCTTGAGAGGTTGAGAAAGTTTCATTATGAGCTTTGTCGACGCCGGGTTTTTTTTCTCGTCTCGTTCCCTTTTCCTATTTTTTTTTTTTGCCTTTTGGTTTTGGTGATTTTGGGGAAAAGGTCGGCACTTAATGTCGACGGGGTTTTGAAAGATCATTTTTTATGATGAGCCAATTAACCAGAGTCGCCAGTTGGTATATTTGAAATGGATGTACCAACTCATCCGAGTTTTCATTTTTTATAAATCGCTGGCTCATGTGTGACTCCGAATTAAATGGTCTGCGAATCGAGGTTCATAGAGTTCGGGGGCTTGCTTAAGCGAGGGGAAGGTGTTAGGCACCCCCCAACTTCCGTGAAATACGGTTACCGCAATCTTGATACTTTTCCTATCCTTTAATTCATGAAACGTGTATGCGTGCGTGTGTGCGTGCCTAAATGAATGTTGTGGTGAGTTTGTATGAAAGAATCATTTGGATTTTTAGGGAAAATCGTGCTTTAGTTTTGAGAGTGTTTAACAATGTCTTTTCGATATTTACGAGAAAGCCTTATTTTCTTATTGAGAAAGATTTGATTTTAAATTGACAAAAGCTATGAGATTTTTATTAAGTGTTTGTTTTGGTAAAACGTGAGTTTGTTAAACCTTAGCCAAAATAGGAATTGAGATTTGTTACGTTGCTTTCATAAATGATAGGCAATTTCTAGAATCTCTTTCGCCCTATGTATCAAGGTTTAGTAAAACGTTCATTTCTCTTTATAAAACCATTTTTTTGTGACATTTGGAAACAACTTCCTTTTGGCCTTCTCGTAAAATAGGAATCGACTTTCATTAGCACTTCCAATTTTTAGCCTCGTGATGCTAATATCCTACTTTGAGTACTTTTAGCAAAATCTTGATTGTTTTGGGCTTTGAAATCATTTTGTTGGATGATGCAAATCGAACTAAATATCAAACGCGTAGGGGGCTATTCATGGGCATGTAAGCCATCAAAATATCCCCTAACGCCAACAATCACATATTTTACTATTACGGGGCCTTAACCCGATTCTCGCTCTAGCGTCGTTTTAAGGCCCAACGATTACATGTTACAACAAAACGAGTACCTTGCATCCATTACATGTATCAAAACGTCCATCATCGGATTTGGACCACGGGGTCGCATTCCTAGGCTCACACCCATAATCACTACATACCCGAAACACAAATACTACGAAACTAAAACAACACGGATTGCCTAATACACCATGATATCCGAAAATAATAGTCTAACTAAATTACATCCAAGCAATCACCATAAATAAGCTAGAAATTCCACCAATTGGATATCCTCGGGTTTGTTAGGAAGAATTTTGTTCCGATGGAACCCTCACTAATAATCCCTAATCCATGATTTCATAATGCAACGCAAAAAAAGAATGCATTTAAGAGGATTCGGATAATAAGAGCCTATCAAAATGGTACGAGCAAATGTCAAAACAAAAGATTTTCACCTTGCAAAATGATCCCCACAATATGTAGGAATTTGTGTATTGAGTAGAGTAGAAAATATGAGATATAATCTTACAAAATTTGGTACAATTCCTCACTCTTTTCACTCTTTTTCTCTCCTAATTGCCCTTATTTTGTTGCTGTTTTCTCCCTATTTCCGAGCTGCTGCTGATTTTTTTTTTCTTCCCCCCTTTGTTTCTGTATGCGAAATGGCCTGATAAGGGACTGTCAAGGGCAGCCGCAGATTGATCTGCGGCTGGCCGCAGATTGATCTGCGGCTGGCCCTTGGTTCTCCCCCCAGCCGCGCTCGAGTCCCGTGCGCTCGAGTCCCGTGCCGTCTCGAGTTCCGTCCTTGGCCGCGGATTGATCCGCGGCTGACTGTGCTGATTTTCTCATTTTTCGCACCTCGTCTCGATTTCCGTGCCGTACCGTTGATTTCCGTTGAAGGGCTCGTACTCTGCAGTCCGGGGATCTCCGGGAGACGTGCCACCTCATTCGGGGACGTCTGTCTCGGATGGCCTTATTGTCACATCAGCTTTGATTGCCAATCACTGCTGGTGGGTGTCGGGCGCTCGCCCTTGGGCCCACTCCTTCACTCCCACGAGCCGGTTCAATTGACGATTTTGCCCTCCTGTCAAGGTTAGTATAGGGAACGCAAAATTTGGGTGTCTACAGCTGCCCCTCTTTATCATGTTTATGAAATGATGAATGAAATGAACAAGATAAAGAATAGACACTCGATGCATGAATGACAATGCACATGGATGACAATACATACGTGATGCTACACATATGCCCTATGATGCAACGTATGATGCAATGGATGCAATCCTATTCGTAAAAGGGTATCAATGCAATGCGGATGATCGTCTCGTAACCTCCGGTTATCGTCGCCGGTTGGTTATCTTGTCGGAGCCGGTTATCGTCGCCGGACATCCATCTCGTAATCGCCGGTTATCGTCGCCGGTCGATTGTCCCGTCGGGGCCGGGTATCGTCGCCGGTCACCCATCTTGTAACCCCCGGTTATCGTCGCCGGTTGGTTATCTTGTCGGAGCCGGTTATCGTCGCCGGACATCCATCTCGTAATCGCCGGTTATCGTCGCCGGTCGATCGTCTCGTCGGGGCCGGGTATCGTCGCCGGTCACCCATCTCGTAACCCCCGGTTATCGTCGCCGGTTGGTTATCTTGCCGGAGCCGGTTATCGTCGCCGGACATCCACCTCGTAATCGCCGGTTATCGTCGCCGGTCGATCGTCTCGTCGGGGCCGGGTATCGTCGCCGGTCACCCATCTCGTAACCCCCGATTATCGTCGCCGGTTGGTTATCTTGCCGGAGCCGGTTATCGTCGCCGGACATCCATCTCATAATCACCGGTTATCGTCGCCGGTCGATTGTCTCGTCGGGGCCGGGTATCGTCGCCGGTCACCCATCTCGTAACCCCCGGTTATCGTCGCCGGTTGGTTATCTTGCCGGAGCCGGTTATCGTCGCCGGACATCCATCTCGTAATCGCCGGTTATCGTCGCCGGTCGATTGTCTCGTCGGGGCCGGGTATCGTCGCCGGTCACCCATCTCGTAACCCCCGGTTATCGTCGCCGGTTGGTTATCTTGCCGGAGCCGGTTATCGTCGCCGGACATCCACCTCGTAATCGCCGGTTATCGTCGCCGGTCGATTGTCTTGTCGGGGCCGGGTATCGTCGCCGGTCACCCATCTCGTAACCCCCGGTTAACGTCGCCGGTTGGTTATCTTGCCGGAGCCGGTTATCGTCGCCGGACATCCATCTCGTAATCGCCGGTTATCGTCGCCGGTCGATTGTCTTGTCGGGGCCGGGTATCGTCGCCGGTCACCCATCTCGTAACCCCCGGTTATCGTCGCCGGTTGGTTATCTTGCCGGAGCCGATTATCGTCGCCGGACATCCACCTCGTAATCGCCGGTTATCGTCGCCGGTCGATTGTCTTGTCGGGGCCGGGTATCGTCGCCGGTCACCCATCTCGTAACCCCCGGTTATCGTCGCCGGTTGGTTATCTTGCCGGAGCCGGTTATCGTCGCCGGACATCCATCTCGTAATCGCCGGTTATCGTCGCCGGTCGATTGTCTCGTCGGGGCCGGGTATCGTTGCCGGTCACCCATCTCGTAATTCATTTTCACTAGATACATCAAACGGTTGCAAGGGAGCCAAGGGGACCCACCAGGGCCAGCCGCAGATGGATCTGCGGCCAGCCGCAGATGGATCTGCGGCCAGCCGCAGATAGATCTGCGGCCAAGATCGGGATTCTTAAGCGGCTCGCCGCCTCCAGATCTGTCACTTTCAACTTCGTACCCCACATAGATTTTTGAGATTTTGCTCGTTTGCAAAGGCCTTTTGTCGAGTTTCCCAACTTTTCTGCAAAAACTGCTCCGGTAGGATCGTTCTACGCGCTACAGGTAACACTTTGACCGTTCACTTTTCAATTTCGTCAACATTCTGCTATACATTTGGCTATTTGCATGTTTAGAGATAGAAATGTATGCTTTACAATGCTATGCTATGTACTATCATATATACATGCTATGTAGAAATTGTGTGAGTCCTATTTTATGCTCATGATGTGGTCCCATATGCTGTTATTCCTTCTCTGTAAGAAAATCATGCATTACTGTACTTTACATGCTGTAACTACACATATGAATGCAATTTTGATCTGTTTGAGGCTTGGATTGATTGAAAACACGTTTGGCTTATGCCTGGGAGGTCCATTTTACAAACGGAACTCTGCCGATTTTTTTTTTTTTTTTTTTTTCATAAACATGCATCATGTTGCCTTAATTATATGATGTGGGTAGGAATTTAGAATATTCGTGACATAATTCAAAAGGGAACTTACCTTCCTCCTTGCCTATTCTGTTCCAGCTATGGATCCCGATGCTCATAGTAGCTCCTCCGTGTCCCGGACCTCGGGTGTTCGCCGCCGTAGGGCTGCACCTGCTCCTGTTCCTCCTCGGACCCGTCAGGCTCGCCGCTTGGCGGAGGCTGTCATTCATCCTGCTCATCCGGACGTTGAGGAGGCTGCTCCTCCAGAGGTCGCGGCAGAGGGACCATCCTCCAGCACACCGGCTCCAGCTCCTCATAGTGCCCCGTCTGGCGCATCTGTGCAGATCCCCGATCTATTGGGTCGGGATCTCAGTCGTCATCCCTCGGCATCTCTCGTGGCTAACGAGGTATATTCGGCTCTATTCTGATTTTATTCTCAATTTCCCAATTCTCCTTTTATCCGGACTGACCCATTGGTGATTGCCCCAGGTACCCGAGTTTACTCAGCCGAGGGGCAACTGGTTCAACATCTACTCCCTTTACACGGCTTTGCACAGTGACTACCGGGCGGTGGTGGATTCTTGGGGCTTTCGTCACTTCTTTACCATCATTCCCCGACAGTGCCCCTGGGGTTACATGAGGGCCTTATCAGAGCGCTGGTTTCACCAGACGCAGTCTCTTCACCTTCTTGACTGCGAGGTTGTGCTGACCCCTTGGGATTGGAGATACATTACGGGCATAGAGTTTGCCGGGTCCCGCGTTCCTCTAGATCTCGACATCACTCCTGTGGAGGTCCGGGCTTTATTGGGCTTCGGTGCTGAGGATCGGGTCTTTAAGGCCCGTAGCATTCGATCCAGCGCTTTGGCTGTCGATGCTGTTGGGGGTCTGTACGCACTGCCCGTTCCAGCGGATCAGGGCACCAGGGACATTCTGCTACGACGCCTGTTCCTGACCATCATGAGGGGTTGTTTTTCCTGGGGAACAACTCCTCCACCATTCATTTCAGCGTCGTAGGAGCGGTCAGAGACGTGGACCGCATCGGTGACTATGACTGGGGGTCATTCACCTTTGCCTATTTCCTCCATGGCATGCGTCTACGCTCGGAGGGCCAGACAGACGCTTGGCTCGGATTCTATCATTTTCTGCTGGTGAGACTTCTTTCTTTTTTCTTAATGTATTTCCCGTCAATTCATTTCTTTTCTTTCTGCGTCTGTCGGTTTCTCATGCTTTTCACTGTTTCTGTTCGCAGTTCTGGGCCTACGAGCGTCTTCCATGCTTGAGGCCTGTCACTACTCTCGGCCTTGATACTTATCCCCGGGGCCGACGGTGGCATCACAGCACTTTGGAGGAGGTCCCGATATCAGGCAGCTTTGCACACTGCCGCATCCAGCTGGAGCTGATCACTGCTGTAGATGTCGTCTGGATTCCCTACCTCTCCGAGCATTTGGCTGAGGGGTTCGATGCTGGGAACCCTTCTGGCCCGGAGTTCGAGCTTTCCATCCGTCGCCTCACTTTGCAGAGTATCGGAGGATGGGTGATGTATCTGGGGGAGCGCGCATTCAGATGCGTCACAGGAGAGATCCGCATCCCGCATTCCCTTCCTATCACTACTTCCTGGCCGCTGGACTCTCAGCCTTCAGAGATCATGCTTGCAGGGGAGGACGGCCGGATTCTTTCTACGGGTCCCAGTACGAGCGATGCTTTCCGTACTTGGTGGGTGCCCCGCACTATCGGTCCTCAGACCCGGGCCACATTCTTCCTCGGGGATATGGTCCCCGGCTCGGTGATGATGACTGACTGGGCAGCCTGTGTTCGGAGCCCTACCCACACTGAGCAGATAGACACTTTGACCCGCCAGGTGGAGCAGTTGTCGCTATTTCTTCGGGTGTTAGGCCGGACCCCGGAGGAGGCCTATACCTATGATCCTGATGGTACGGGTTATGATGCGGGGCCGAGCTCATCTGATGCCACCGCGCGGCCATACATCCCCGACATGAACTTCGGGCCCTCGACTTCGGCGACCCCAGGGGACCAGTTTGAGGATCCCGCCTTCATAGATGAGATTGACTTTATCTAGATCAGGATAGGATAGGGCCTCTGTACCTGTACCTGTTTAGATTTATTTTTCATTTCATGCACTATGTACTGAACTCATTTATTTATTTATGCACAGTTCTTTATCTTTTATCTTTATGAAATTCATTTGCTTTATTATTGTTTGTACGATGCATGCTCTTTATTCATGGATAGAAAATGACCCCTGTACAGTCTTTTTGATACTATTTTTTCACAGATGACGTCCTCAGATGTCGTGGTATGCTTGGATTCCATTCCTCCTACAGGGTTGGTTGGCAGCCTCCTCCGTTGGTTGGACAGTTTATCGCCGGCCGACAGGGTCATCGCAGATGGTCTTTTGGGCCATTCTCGGTCCTTATTAACCTTCCAGGTGCCAGCGGGCTTTGTGGATGGTATTTTGAGATATTGGGTCCCTGCTCGTCAAGTGTTCAGGCTAGGGACAGTAGAGCTGACCCCCACCCTCGAGGAGTATGGTCGCTTCACCGGTTTACCTTTGGATAGACCTTGTGCCAGGATCACATCTGGTCCCATGCGCCGTCAGTTCTTGACCTTTACTGGGTTGCGGAGGGCGGTTCTGCTATCGGCGATCACATCAGATCACCTGGTTCCTCTTCACTTTTTGATTGACCGATTCGGCTCACCTAACAGTTTTCGCCACTTCTCTGGGGATTTTTCTGTATCGGAGGAGCGCTGGGGCGTTTTGAGGCTAGACGTTTTGATGGCCTGTATCCTCTCAGTTCTGTACTTGCCCGCGGGACCCGATCATTTGGACATGCGGGTGGTCGCGGCCGTTAGGGCCTTTCAGGAGGATCACACCATTTCTTCCCATGATACTGGCGGATACTTATATGTCAGCCTCATACTGTCAGTCCTTCCGAGGCCGAGTATTCCGAGGGAGCTCGACTTTGTTGTATGTGTGGTTCATGAGTCATCTTAGTCCCATTGGCCACCTCCGTCGCCAAGGGTTTTGCTTCAGTCATGACATAACCACGCAGTTTTCATTTCGTCCTGTGAGCTGTACTGATGCGGCCTCCTGGACAGCATTTCTGTCGGTCATCGAGGATCCCTTTCATCTCCTGGTTTATTCGGGTTATTGCTCCTTTATGAGCTTCTTGACTCATGTGCCCGACCTGGACTTCATTCCCATTGCTGGCTTGAGGGGTGTGACGACTTATCATCCCATGGCAGTGATGGGGCAGTTTGATCAGACACAGGATTTCCACCTCTTCACGGGCGCGGCCGACTACCGATTCCCTATATCATCCCAGACAGAGAGAGATCTACTGCGGGTATATGATCTTTGGCCTCGTAGGATCCTGGCCGAGTATAATGATGGTTGCCCCCTCCAGACATTCGCTTATGTGCAATGGCTGCGCGGAGATTCGGATGCGGTTGGTGTGAGTCAGACTGGGACTTTCGATGACTCTGGAGTGACTTTCCCAGACGATACCATATATCACTCGATCTCAGCCGATTCTTTCCCTAGTCAGGACACTGAACATAGCCGGGTCCGTCTGTCTTTGATGACTATTGAAATTGAGAGGGATGCCGTCATTGCTGAGAGGGATGCTGTTATTCTAGCCAGAGACGCTGCCATAGCTGATAGAGATGCCATTGCTCTTCAGGCTAGGACAGTCATAGATGCACACTCTGGGACTGTCAGCCGAGCCGCTGCCTTGTTGGACCGCATCGACATGATGGGACAACAGATTTCAGGGGATGCTGATGCCTCAGATCTATCCACCACCCTATCCATCCTGCTTCAGTTAGTTGCAGATTTGTAGGTTGTTTTATTTCCTGCATAGACTATGTTAATTTCATCGGTTATTGAGAAGGACATCTTGTAACAAAAGACTTATATATGTAAACAGGTATTTAAATTTAGTCATTTTCCCTCTTTGTTGTATCGTTGCCCTTCATTGGATCATCATTTTATCCGGTTGATCATGATTTTGACATTTCGCTTTCTTTCTCTTCTCAAGTCTTGATGGAGATTTGACAGATATTGCCGTACCCCTGTCGATTTCATTGGATTGAGTTTCAGACTTTGGCTAACTGTTTGGTTTGATCAGGGTTATGTCAATTTGGTATGGCAAGGATTGGTCGGCTGGTTTCGGGAAAGTTTTGAGGGTTTAGGCAGGTTTATCGGGCTGTTGGGGATTGGTTTTTTTTTCTTTGTTTTAGGGAAAGGATTATTTTTTTATGGATCGGACCGTGCCATGATGGCTGCTTACGTACCCCCACAAGTTGGGAGATCAGGTCCTACGTAGTTCGCTCCTCAAAAGAAAAAGGGAATTGATGATTTACGCGTAGAATCGCTTCACTGAGTCAGAATTTAGGGGTTGTGGAAATGTCTCACTATCCATTTCTTGCAATATGAGGGCTCCTCCGGATAGCACCCTCTTAATCACAAAAGGTCCCTTCCAATTTGGGGCAAACTTCCCCTTGGCTTCGTCTTGGCAAGGCATGACTCTCTTTAGCACTAGGTCATTCTCCTTGAATTTCCGAGGTCTTATCCTTTTGTCATATGATCGGGAGATCCTTTGTTGATATAACTGACCGTGCCAAACAGCAGCCACCCTCCTTTCATCAATTAGGGCCAACTGGTCGTATCGATCTTGCATCCAATCCTCCTCGCTTATCTGAGCATCGATCATTATTCTGAGGGACGCCATTTCAACCTCAATTGGCAGGACGGCCTCCATTCCATACACCAAAGCGTAAGGGGTTGCCCCTGTAGAAGTACGCGTTGATGTTCGATATGCCAATAGGGTGAGGGGTAGCAGATCTGGCCATCCCCGATGATTAGCAGACATTTTTGCCATGATCTTCTTGATGTTCTTATTGGCAGCCTCCACTGCCCCATTCATTTTGGGACGGTAAATGACAGAGTTGAGGTGTTTGATCTTAAACTGGTCGCACAATCCCTTCATGAGGGCGTTGTTTAAATTCTTAGCATTGTCGGAGACCAAAACCTCAGGTTGCCCGTATCGACAAATGACATTATTCCTGATGAACCCAACGATAACCTCCTGAGTGACCTTGGGGAAAGAGGCTGCTTCTACCCATTTGGTGAAATAATCGATCATGACGAAGATGAATCGGTGCCCGTTGCTTGCTTTGGGCTCTATTGGTCTGATCACGTCCATTCCCCACATTGAGAATGGCCACGGGGAGGTCATACAGTGCAGTTCATTGGGGGGCGTATGGATCACATTACCGTGCGCCTGACATTGGTAACACCGTTTGACATGATCATCACAGTCAGCTTTTAAGGTTAACCAATAATGCCCCGTTCTCAGAATCTTTTTGGCCAGCATTGGTCCACTCATGTGTGGCCCACACACTCCACCATGTATTTCGTTCATAATCCTTTGGGCCTGCATCTCATCCACGCATTGCAACAGTCCCAAACCAGCATCCCTCTTGTAGAGCGAATCCCCACTCAGGTAGAACTTCATCGCCATTTTTTGAATTCTCATTCTTTCAGCTCGGTTTGCCTGGTCGGGAATGGATCTATCCCTTAGATATTCCCTTATGTCGTGATACCAAGGCTGCTTCGGCAGAACCACCTCGCCTGATAACACTGCAACATGCTCTTCGTATGCCGGGGCATTCTGTACTGCTATCTCAATCTGTGGAGCGTCCCTTCCTTTGATGATATGGATTAAGGAAGCCAGAGTTGCCAATGCATCGGCAAAATCATTCCGTCCATGGGGAATATGTCGGAAAGCGATATCTTCGAACTCTTGCATTAATTGGACAACACATCGGTGGTATGGGAGCAACCGGAGCTCTTTAGTGTTATACACCCCGATTGCCTGTCTGATTACCAATTCTGAATCCCCGAACACTGCTAGCCTCCTCACTCCCATGTCGCGGGCCAAGCGGAGTCCCAAGATACATCCCTCGTATTCAGCGATGTTGTTCGAATTGCTGAAATGCAGTTTAGCGGCTACGGGGTATTGTTCTCCGGTGATAGAGACCAGGACTGCTCCGGCTCCTGCCCCTTCAGCATTCATGGCACCATCAAAATACAACTTCCAGAATTGTCCCTCATCATTGCATTTCGTATCTGACACCCAGAATATATCTTCGCCCGGTAGAGGGGTTTCTAACGGTTCCATCCCTCCCGACGGCGTCTCGGCCAACTGATCTGCAATTCCTTGCCCCTTCTTGGCTTTCTGAGTTACGTATACCATGTCGAACTGCTGTAAGATTAACTGCCATCTTGATAGTCGACAATTCAACATGGGCCTTTCAAAAATATATTTCAGGGGATCCATTCTCGATATCAGGTACGTAGTATGCCCATGGAGGTAATGCTGTAATCTTCCTGCCGCCCAGGCCAGAGCACAACAAGTCTTCTCGATGGGAGTGTAATTCTGTTCACATTGGCTAAATCTTTTGCTGAGGTAATAGATGGCCTGCTCTTTACCTGCCTCATTCTTTTGTCCTAGCATGCATCACATCGCGATGGCATTGACCGATATGTACATAAACAGAGGGATCCCATCCTTTGGGGGTACCAGCACCGGTGCCTCAGTCAGCTGCTTTTTAATGGTCTGAAAAGCCCTTTGACATTGCTCATTCCATTCTTGGGAAGCACCCTTCCTTAACAACTTGAAAATTGGTTCGCACGTAGTTGTCAAGTGGGATATAAACGGCTGATGAAGTTTATTCTTCCCAGGAATCCTCTTATCTCCTTCTCTGTGTGAGGTGCCGGCATATCCACAATGGCTTTAATCTTTGCCGGATCCAATTCAATGCCTCGATCACTAACCAGGAATCCCAAAAGCTTACCTGACTGCACTCCGAAAGCACACTTTGCTGGATTGAGCTTCAAATTATACTTTCTGAGCCGATCAAATAGCTTTTTAAGATGGGCTGGATATGTGGTCAGATTCTACCCTTGATTTCACAATAATGTCATCCACGTAGACCTCTAATCTCCTTATGCATCATATCATGGAACAGGGCCATCATAGCTCTCTGATAGGTAGCCCCTGCGTTTGTGAGACCAAAAGCCAATCGTCTATAGCAGAAAGTGCCCCAAGGGGTGATGAATGCGGTCTTTTCCCGATCTTCCTCCGCCACCATTATCTGAGGATATCCTGCGAAGCAATCCACAAAAGAGTACATTTCGTACTGGGCTGTGTTATCCACCAGGATGTGTATAAAAGGCACCGGGAAGTTGTCCTTGAGACTGGCCTTGTTTAGATCTCTGTAGTCTACGCATACCCTCACCTTTCCTCCAGGTTTAGCCACTGGGACTACATTGGATAGCCATTCCGGGTAAGTGGACACCATAATGATCCCGGCCCTGAATTGTTTAATGATCTCCTCTTTCACTTTCAAGCTCCACTCAGGTTTCAACTTCCTTAGCTTCTGCTTGACAGGCCTGAAACCCTCCTTGATGGGCAACCGGTGGACCACGATGTCGGTGGACAATCCGATCATATCCTCGTGCGACCAGGCAAAGACATCCTCATATTGGCTCAGCAACTCAGTCATTTCTACTTTTTGGCTGGTGGTGAGGTCTATCCCTATCTTTAGTTCTTTTGGCTTGTCTGGGGTTCCAATATCAATGGTGATGGTTTGGTCCAAATTGGGTTTGGGTTTATCCTCGACCCATCCTTTGATCTCTTCAGGCGCGTCGTCGTAATCTGTCTCGTCTTGCTCAATGCCCATCAAATCGAAATCCAGCTCAATGTCAAAATCATAATCATCATTCAAATTTGAAAGATCGTTTGTTAGGCAAGGATTACTCAATTTGGTACACCTGACATGAAACAAAATACTTGTCATATATAAATCATTTTCCACGATGATCGCATTTTCAAATAACACGATGAAGGAACGACATAATTATGCAGAAATAAAACAACAACAAAAATAAAACTTCCTCATTCCCCCATCCTCTGGGGTCTACCACCCTGACGTCGGGTTTTACCCTTGTTTGGATATTATTGGCCTCACGGTCCAATTGTCGATGGTCAGGTCAGACGATATGTGCTCGATGAGAGGTGGCTTTATACCGGACACTTCCCCGATGACCATGGCCACATCGCCCGAGTCTCCCCTCATACCCCCTTAGGAATAATCAACCCTGCCCAATCGATGATAGGCACGCTTTGTTGGGCTCCTGGTGTGGCAACATTCGTCCCCTCTTCATTGCTTATTAATTGTCCGGGGATATAGCATTGGGTTTCGAACTCTTCCGCGATCTCCTGTAGGAAACTTTCCCTTTTGGCTAATTCATCATTTGTGGGGGACAAATCTTCACCCCCTGCTCTAGTCACAGGCTCGCTGGTCCCCTGCTTATTGTTGACCGGGGTCACCGGGCTGCCAATCAATCGAATCGGGGCCATGCCCTGATGGCCTCTCCGTGTTATACCTCCATGATATCCCAAACCTGCCTTGCCTACCTGATGGGGTAGTTGAATGGGCTTGGTGATTCCTTGACTGCTTCTTCCTAACCCTTGCCCAGGCTGGAACTTCATCCTTATCATTTCCTTTGCAACAAAAGTAAGTTCTGGAGAGACCCTTGGCTTCACGGCTGGAGCCCCCAAGCATCTGTATTGGGGAGTGCTAATCTCTAGTGCCTGAAAGCTGGCTGGTACCGCCGACTCATCCACGTTGATCACTGGTAGGCCACCCCTGGGAGGAGAAAGGTCATCACATTCGGCCGAGATTGTTACCAGATTCCCACTGATGATTAGCTTGATTTGTTGATGGAGCGTAGACGGCACTGCCCTGGCCATGTGTATCCATGGCCTCCCCAGTAACATGTTATAACTGGCGGTGATGTCTAGGACCTGGAAAGATATATCAAAAGTACAGGGACCTATTTCCACTGGTAATTCAATTTCCCCAATTGTATCCCTTCGGGAACCATCGAAAGCTCGCACCACCACGTGACTGGCCCGTAGGCGTTTGGGATTAATGTTCATCCTCTGCAATGTGCTGAGGGGACAAATATTCAATGCCGATCCCCCATCAATCAATACCCCATTCATGATATACCCTGAGGAGATTATCGTAATATGTAGCGGTTTTCGGTGTCCCCGTCCTTCCTTGGGTATGTCCTCATCTGCAAAGGATATCACGTCGCTCTCCATCAAATGGCCCACCAACTGGCCGAAACCTTCCTCACTAATTTCCTTGGGCACGTATGCCTCCTCCAGAACCTTCGTCAAAGTTTTTGCAATGCTTATTGGATGACAACACCAGGTCCATGACTGATGTTAAGGTTGACTCCTCATTTAAAATCTGAATCCCCCTCGTTTCCGGGTGATCCATCCTTTTTAAGAACTCTATGGCCCTTTCTTCGGAAATCTCTTCATTTTTTTCCCTTTGGCTCTCAAGGACTCGCCCGGGAAGGTATAAGGGGTTCCCCTTTGTCGTCACAGAAGCACAACTGGCCGCTTCCTCTGGCGTTCCCCCATAATTCCAGGGTACCGTCTTTAGACTTACTGATAGGGATTTGCGTCCTTGCGGCAAGGATGAGGGGCCTCAGAGCTGTCAACTTGACATGTCCCTCCGTGCTATTCGGATTCACCCCCATCAATCTGGTGGGCACTCCCCGTGCACTCCCATGCTCATGTATCACGTTGATCATCCCCTCAATTTCCTGCACATAGTTTAACCTCGGTGGTCCCCCAGCTTCACTGTTATCCGTCATATTGACCCCCCCTCCATCATGTCTTGGCAGGGGATTTGCTTTAACATTCGGGGAGTCTGGCTGTTCCACCACAATTTCCCCACTGTCAATCAGGTTTTGGATTCGATGCTTCAACGTCCAACAGTCCTGTGTATCATGGCCAGGGGAGCTGGAGTGGTATGCACATCGCTTGCTCGGGTCAAACCTTCTACCCTTTGGGTCACTCGGTGGTGCCAAACCAACTATCTTCTTTTGGGCTACCAATACCGCTAATACTCGTTCAAGCGGCTCCCCGAGTGGGGTGAATACTCGATTTTGCGAGGCCTCATATCTCCTTCGTCCCTCTGCTCTTTGATCTGTGAAGTTGGGCTGCCGGGGTGGCCCTACCCTCTGCACCTGTACCGGAAGATGGCTTTCTGTCTTTTTGGATGAGCCCTGAAGGATGAGGGAGACGTCCTCCTCCTTCCTCTTTTGCACCCTTCGGGAAGTGCTGCCATAATTACCGCTTTGGATCTGTTCTGCAGCCGTCTCCAAAGCCGTGAGATCCCGAATTTTGCCGGATTTCAAACCCATGTCCACCATTTCTCCGTGTTTTAACATTTCGGCGAAAGGCCTACCAATCCCCGATATGACTCGCTCATAATACGGTGCTTCCTGAATGTCCACAAAAGTCATCACCATCTCTGATTCGCTCATCGGAGGGTTCACTTGCGCGGCCATGCCCCTCCATCGTTGCGCATATTCCCTGAAGGATTCCCTAGGCTGCTTCTTAACTTTTGTCATTTGGTACCTGTCAGGGGCCATCTGGGCCTGAAAGCTGTATTGGGTTAAGAAAGTATGGGCCAATTCCTCCCAGTTGTGGATTCGGGCGTTGTCAAGGCGGGCCATACCAGATCCTCGCCTCCCCTGTTAAGCTTTTCTGGAATAGCTGCATCCTCAACCCCTCGTCCTCGGCATAAGACCCCGAGTTCTCCAATGTATATTTTCAAATGCGTGTAGGGGTCTCCCTTTCCATTGTATTTTTCAAACTCGGGGACTTTTGAACTTTTCTGGATATCTGGTTCCGGGGAAAACACACAGATCCGAGTAATTGACCCTACCCAGGGAGCCTATGCCACGCAGAGATTGGATGGTCTCCTCCATGTGTCTCATTTTTTTCCGAAGGTCGTTAGTGTCCCCCTCCTCTGGGATAATAATCACTGTCTTGTTAGGTATGGGAACGGCCCTTGTAATGACTGGCTCGTCCTTGAGTTGGGGTTGGTCATCCTTACCCAGGTTTACAATATTTTTAGGAGGATTCTGGTCACCCCCGGTGGTGGACTATTATGTGGTCCTTGGTTTGGCGGATCCTGTCTGAGTAGGAGCTGCTCTTTTAGCATCGTGGCCATTTCCATCATCTGTTTTTTGAAGTCATCAAACTCTTCCCGAGATATGGAACCATGATTAGGAATATCAGCCATTTCAGATGTAGAATTTTGGGTTTTCTTAGACTGCGAACGGGTTTGAGGAGCAATCCTACAAAACAACGGTTCGAAGTTTAGTCCGGGGAAATGAAAGGATATGGATGCATGCAAAAGCTGTAATTTTTCGTGCTTTGGGTTTTTTAATCTTTCCCTGTAGAACAGAAAGTTAGTAGTCCTTTAATGCAATGACCAATGCTAAACATGCTTTATTATGCTTCCCCAACTATTCCCTGCAATTCACAGAAGTTAGTAATCTCTTTTGACACAGGAAAGGGATATATGAATATTGAATGAGATCATGACATTTAGACATATAAACGTAAAAAGGCATGAAGAGACTTTTCCTGCGTTGGGTTAATCTGAGGATGACCTATCCTAGGGTTACTCTCACGGGCTTTTCGGCATGAAGGTCCCCAAATCTTCGCAATCTACTCGTTTGAGCCCTTTCGATTGGAGCGGATTTGGGTGGTGCGTTTCCTGAGCCATCTCCGGGGAGCAGCCCCTTCGAGTCCAGTAATAAGCAACCGACAGGTTCGCCTCAGGAGGAGGTACTCTCTCAACATACATTCACATTCATCGTCCTCACCGTATGCAAATGATCACTTAAAAGTAAAGCAATTCCATCCAATCATTCATCTATTTGGACAAAAACACACAATCACACAACAAAAGAAAAAAAAAATCAAAATATCGCATGCACACACATTTTTATGAATTTTAAAGGATAGGATAACATCAAGATTTAAACGCGACTTAAGCCCTCTAATGTCCCCAGCAGAGTCGCCAGCTGTCGACGCCGGGTTTTTTTTCTCGTCTCGTTCCCTTTTCCTATTTTTTTTTTTTGCCTTTTGGTTTTGGTGATTTTGGGGAAAAGGTCGGCACTTAATGTCGACGGGGTTTTGAAAGATCATTTTTTATGATGAGCCAATTAACCAGAGTCGCCAGTTGGTATATTTGAAATGGATGTACCAACTCATCCGAGTTTTCGTTTTTTATAAATCGCTGGCTCATGTGTGACTCCGAATTAAATGGTCTGCGAATCGAGGTTCATAGAGTTCGGGGGCTTGCTTAAGCGAGGGGAAGGTGTTAGGCACCCCCCAACTTCCGTGAAATACGGTTACCGCAATCTTGATACTTTTCCTATCCTTTAATTCATGAAACGTGTATGCGTGTGTGTGTGCGTGCCTAAATGAATGTTGTGGTAAGTTTGTATGAAAGAATCATTTGGATTTTTAGGGAAAATCGTGCTTTAGTTTTGAGAGTGTTTAACAATGTCTTTTCGATATTTACGAGAAAGCCTTATTTTCTTATTGAGAAAGATTTGATTTTAAATTGACAAAAGCTATGAGATTTTTATTAAGTGTTTGTTTTGGTAAAACGTGAGTTTGTTAAACCTTAGCCAAAATAGGAATTGAGATTTGTACGTTGCTTTCATAAATGATAGGCAATTTCTAGAATCTCTTTCGCCCTATGTATCAAGGTTTAGTAAAACGTTCATTTCTCTTTATAAAACCATTTTTTTGTGACATTTGGAAACAACTTCCTTTTGGCCTTCTCGTAAAATAGGAATCGACTTTCATTAGCACTTCCAATTTTTAGCCTCGTGATGCTAATATCCTACTTTGAGTACTTTTAGCAAAATCTTGATTGTTTTGGGCTTTGAAATCATTTTGTTGGATGATGCAAATCGAACTAAATATCAAACGCGTAGGGGGCTATTCATGGGCATGTAAGCCATCAAAATATCCCCTAACGCCAACAATCACATATTTTACTATTACGGGGCCTTAACCCGATTCTCGCTCTAGCGTCGTTTTAAGGCCCAACGATTACATGTTACAACAAAACGAGTACCTTGCATCCATTACATGTATCAAAACGTCCATCATCGAATTTGGACCACGGGGTCGCATTCCTAGGCTCACACCCATAATCACTACATACCCGAAACACAAATACTACGAAACTAAAACAACACGGATTGCCTAATACACCATGATATCCGAAAATAATAGTCTAACTAAATTACATCCAAGCAATCACCATAAATAAGCTAGAAATTCCACCAATTGGATATCCTCGGGTTTGTTAGGAAGAATTTTGTTCCGATGGAACCCTCACTAATAATCCCTAATCCATGATTTCACAATGCAACGCAAAAAAAGGATGCATTTAAGAGGATTCGGATAATAAGAGCCTATCAAAATGGTACGAGCAAATGTCAAAACAAAAGATTTTCACCTTGCAAAATGATCCCCACAATATGTAGGAATTTGTGTATTGAGTAGAGTAGAAAATATGAGATATAATCTTACAAAATTTGGTACAATTCCTCACTCTTTTCACTCTTTTTCTCTCCTAATTGCCCTTATTTTGTTGTTGTTTTCTCCCTATTTTCGAGCTGCTGCTGCTGATTTTTTTTTCTTCCCCCCTTTGTTTCTGTATGCGAAATGGCCTGATAAGGGACTGTCAAGGGCAGCTGCAGATTGATCTGCGGCTGGCCCTTGGTTCTCCCCCCAGCCGCGCTCGAGTCCCGTGCGCTCGAGTCCCGTGCCGTCTCGAGTTCCGTCCTTGGCCGCGGATTGATCCGCGGCTGACTGTGCTAATTTTCTCATTTTCCGCACCTCGTCTCAATTTCCGTGCCGTACCGTTGATTTCCGTTGAAGGGCTCGTACTCTGCAGTCCGGGGATCTCCGGGAGATGTGCCACCTCATTCGGGGACGTCTGTCTCGGATGGCCTTATTGTCACATCAGCTTTGATTGCCAATCACTGCGGTGGTGTCGGGCGCTCGCCCTTGGGCCCACTCCTTCACTCCCGCGAGCCGGTTCAATTGACGATTTTGCTCTCCTGTCAAGGTTAGTATAGGGAACGCAAAATTTGGGTGTCTACAAGCTTCTAATAGCTCCCCCTCAACCTGAGCGTGAACTTGCTCAGGGACTTTAGGAATCTCCCCCTCAGTTTGATCTTTGTTTGTTTCACCAGCTTCTTGACACTCCCCCTCAACAGGGATTTCTTCTCTTTTTGATGCAGTTGGGTTCCCTTCCACACTACAGCTGCAAATTGATCAGAGGACATTAGCCTTCTTTCTTTGTCCTTGATCCGCATCATTGTTTCTCTGAGCTCCTTTTGGGCTACAATCATCAACCTTTTCTTCACTTTCTTTTGCTTGGGTTCAGCAACCTTCTCAGCCATTTCTTTAAGTTCTTCTTGACGCTCTGGTGTGCCAACCACCCTAGCTACTTGCTCTTCAGCAACATCTCAATGTTAGGCTGACCAGCCTCATTAGTAGCATTTTCAGCTCTTGACTCTACGATCATAGAGTTGGGATCTTCAACGATCGTAGGGAGGCTTTTCTTTGAGTTGCGTTTTCCTTTCTTATGATACACCTTAAGGATAGGTGTATTTTCATCAGATGCTTCTTCTTTTTGCTTTTGCTTTCTTTTTTTCATTGGTGATTGTTCTGTAGGTAGAGCAGGACTTTTTGGCTCTTGGGAGTTCTCATTTGTTGATCCTTGAGGTTCATCCTCCATTTGGGACACCTCTTTAGCCTTTCTCTTCCCTTTGTTCTTCCTGCTTAGGGCTGGTTGTTCATGATTTACTTCTTCAGTGTCTTCAATGACTGATAAGTTTCTCATTAGGGTCCTCTTTGTTCCACTTGTTCGTCCACTAGATTCAGACTGAATTATCCTCAAGTTTTCCACTGGATTTCGCTTCCAGTTTACAAACAGCTTCTTTGTGATCTTCTTGTTGGGGTTGAGGGCTTCACCTTCATCATCCCCAATTTTGTCACCAAGTACTGATTGCAGAAGGATGCTTATGAACCTTCCGTAGAACATTTTCCCGTTGCCCTTGGATTTCTCAGTACTTAGAACTTGGTTGCCAATCCATTCCATTAATAGGGCTCCGAAGTTGATGTCGATTTTGAAGACGATTGCAGTCATGATTTTCAGTTGAAGTTCACTGACTGAATCATGAGCTGTATCTTTGCAAAGGATACATTTTCCCACAATATCAGCGAGAAATTCATACTTTTGGGGAAACTCCTTCTTCTTTAAACCTCTTAACTTAGGATTGTCCTTGTGATGCATTCGCTTTATCCCTGCTGTTCTATCGATGCAGCTTAAAGAGGTGAGGCCTTCAGTGTTGAAGCTTAGGGCTAGATTTACTTCTGACGAACTGAGCTGAATGGATGTGCCCTTCACCTTGGTGGATAAAATACCATCATCATAGACTCCATTGTCGTAGAACTCTTTTACCAATTTCGAATAAATTCTCGTTTTGGTCTCAAGAGCCTCCTGTAGTCCAGCACGCTTTAGAAGAGAAATGACCTTCTGGTACTGCCTCTCAGCGTTGGAGAAATCGTTAAAATCTAGTTCGTTGCCTGGAACGACTGGAGATGGTGCCATTATTTATTCCTAAAACAGAAACGAAAGTGTCTGAGTGTATGTCTGTACTTTGAATAATTAGGGTTTTGGCGAGAGGGAGAGACGATTGAAATTTTGAAATCAGAATGCGTAAAAGAGTGGTAACTATTACGAACTGAATTTAAAAACTTCCCTCTTAATGATCTGAGTGGGACACGTGTTTCGTTCTAAGTGAGGCATGTCTTCTATTTTGCGGGATAAGACCTTCTTGCCCTTAGCTCCCCTGAGTTATCCTTGAGTCATTCTGACTCTACGAACGCTTGCCCACTCTACGATTGGTTCCTGTCCCACTCTACGAACAGGCTGTACTCTACGACTTCTTCTATGTTTGGCTTTCATTCTGCAGAGTTAGTCGATTCCAACACAAAGTATCATGAATGTAAGTTCAGCATTCCTAGTTCACGTATCAGCATGTTAAACCTTAACTCATTCAATGGCTTTGTAAATACATTAGCAAGCTGGTTTTCAGTTGGAATATAGCTTAATGAAATGTTGCCATTTTGCACATATCTCTAATGAAATGATATCTTATATCTATGTGCTTGGTTCTTGAGTGCATGATAGGATTATGTGTTATAGCAATAGCAGTGGTATTATCAGAATGTACAGGAATAGATTTAAACTCAAACCCATAGTCAGCTAGCTGATTTTTCATCCAACGGATTTGTGCACAACAACTGCCGGCTGCAATGTATTCAGCCTCTACTATTGAGGTTGACACTGAGTTTTGCTTTTTGCTAAACCAGGAGACAAGTCTGTTTCCAGGAAGTTGACATGTTCCACTTGTTCTCTTTCTATCAATTTTGCAACCTGCATAGTCAGCATCTGAGTATCCTATAAGATCAAAGGGTGACTCCTTGGGATACTGTTGTCCGATTTATATAACGACAATTTACGCGCAAGTATACGCGGTCAACAAGTAATAAAGAGTAAGTAGAGTATCGATCCCACGAGGAATTATTACTAATCTTTTCCAAGTATTAACCTTTTATCATCTCAATCTTGTTTAAACAAATGACAATTGTTTTTGTTGTTTTGTATTAATAAAGATAACAATTAATCCAAGAACTATAGAAAGCATTAAGATAATGAAATCAAATAATAACAAGTCTAAGATCACAATTTCCCCCAACACTTCACTTGAATATCCTAACTCTCTCTTTTCAACTAGTTAAATCACAAGGATTGTTATCCGAGAAATCACAAGTATATACAAGCCTCTCTCGATGGTCAAATACGTATTTCCCAATGTGGTGTATAAATATATCTCTATTCTACACACTAGCAAGAATCCAATATCAAGAATAATTAACAAGACACGTGTCACCAAATCTCATTAGTCACCCTATCAATTACCAACTTTCGCAATAGAAATCATTAAGCAAGGATTCTCAAATGGATACATGTGGCATTTAGGTATATGTCTATCCTAAATACAATCAAATTATCTATTCATGAGGGTAATAAATAAAACACACGTCACTTAATTTCATAAATTACCCATAGGAATATCTAATTTTCACATGATATCATAACAAGGTCTTAACACTATAATCCATTTCTCAATTTCATATAGGTTCCCAAGGTAATTACTAGCTAAGTAATTAATATATAAAGCACAAATTATGATATTCAATTCACAAATGAGTAACCAATATCAAAGAGAGAGCATTCAATTCAAACTATGTAATGGGTTCCATTAAAATCTTAGAAAATGAGTTCTAGTTCATGGTAACTACAAATAACATCATATTCAATTTATACATCATGTTGGATTACAAAATAGAAGAGAAAACTAAAGATAAAACCACTTTTGTAGATTTTCATATGATGTTTGATGGGTTGAAGATGAACACTAGCTTCTCCTTCTTGATTTTGCAATCCTTGATGTTTTTGCTCTTTGACCTTACTTGATGTAGCTTGATTTTAGCACTTTGGCCCTCTAATTGGATGTATTTGGTAGCTTGCTCTCTCTAGATTTGATGCTAGATGGTGTTAGAATGTGTTATAATACCTATTTCAGCCGCCCCCTAGATGTTATATGAGTTGGGTGTATGAAACCCTACCTTAGATATCAAAAATTGGCCAAAAATCGCGAAATCCGAAGTGCATCCAGGGGGTTCTCGCCCCGGCGGTGAAAAATGGCCTGAAATCCGTCGCCCCGGCGCTGGAATAGTACTAGAAACTACCGCCCCGGCGGTGAAACTCTGTAGCCCGAGTCAGTTTCGATGCCTGTTGGTAAAATGGCCATAACTTCTTCGTCCGAACTCGGATTAAGGCGATTAAGGAGGCTATGGAAAGCTAAGAAGTATCTCTACAACTTTCATAACTGGAGTACGTCGAGATAATGGCCGGAGCAAGGCTCAAATTGAGCCCGAAGCAACTGCTGTTATGGAAAATTTGATGGTAAAATGACCATAACACTCTCATACGAACTTCAAATTGAATGATTCCGGATGTTATGGAAAGCTAAGACAAAGATCTACAACGTTTATTCTTTGAGTTTTGAGAGATTCAGATTTCATCATGGGTCAAATTGAGAAACAAGCAGCTGAAATGCCAAATTCAAGCCAAAAACGCATCGATCCAATGGGCCTTTATTTCAATTCCTACAAAACAAAGTAAAAACACATAAAAGCATACAAAAATATATAAAAGTAATACAAAACACATTACACAACAATAAGATGAAAACACATAAAACCAAACGAAATAGCTAAAGACTTACAAATTATCAAGGCTAAAAGTACCCAATTTGTGTATATAAAACACACTCATCAGATACCAGAGTCCCAAGATAGGAGTGCCCTTAAGATACCTGAAAATCCTTTTTACAGCCATTAAATGTGATTCCTTGGGGTTAGCTTGAAATCTAGCACAAATACATATCTGGTCTGCTAGTTGTTAAGTATAGGAGAGAGCCTATCATATCTCTGTATTGAGTAATATCAATACTTTTACCTTTCTCATCTTTGTCAAGCTTAGTTGCAAGTGCCATAGAAGTTTTCATGATGGTGGCTGAATCCATGCCATAATTCTTTAACAAGTCTTTAATGTACTTAGCTTGGTTGATGAAAATACCTTCACTTGTTTGTTTTACTTGAAGTCCAAGAAAGAAGTTTAGTTCTCCCATCATGCTCATTTCAAACTTACTCTGCATTAGCTTGGCAAACCTTTCACACAACTTTTTATCAGTAGAACCAAAAATAATATCATCCACATAGATTTGAACTAGGAGTGATTTGTCCTTGTGTTTCCTTAGGAATAAGGTAGTGTCTACTCTACCTCTAGTGAATCCCTTTTCAGTAAAAAAAATTTGTAAGCATTTCATACCATGCTCTAGGTGCTTGTTTTAAACCATATAAAGCTTTATCTAATTTATACACATAATTAGAAAGGGTTGGATTGATAAAACCTGGAGGTTATTCCACATAGACTTCTTCTTAAAGTTCTCTATTGAGAAAGGCACTCTTGACATCCATTTGGAAGACTTTGAATTTCATGTGAGCTGCATGGGCAAGAAATATTCTGATGGCTTCCAATCTTGCAACAGGAGCAAAGGTTTCATCATAGTCAATTCCTTCTTCCTGTGAGTAACCTTTAGCTGCTAATCTTGCTTTGTTTCTTGTGATAACACCTTCTTCATCCATCTTGTTCCTGAACACCCATTTAGTGCCAATGACTGGATGTTGTTTTGGCCTTTCAACTAGTCTCCAGAACTTGCTTCTTTCAAATTGGTTGAGCTCCTCTTGCATAGCCGCTATCCAACTTGAATCTTCTAATGCTTCTTCTACCTTCTTGGGCTCTACTTGAGAGAGAAAGCTTAGGTAGATGCATTCATTTTGAGTTGTTGACCTTGTCTTTACTCTAGCATTAGGATCTCCAATGATAAGATCTTCAGTGTGATCCTTTGTCCATTTTCTCCTTCTTGGGACATCTATTATGATGTTCTCTTGTCTGAGTTCTTCTAGATTGACTTCAGGTTCAGGTCGTAGAGTCTCACTGTCTGGTATTGTGAACTATACGATTTCTTCTTCTCGCTCTATGTTTTCTGGTTCTGGCTCTTCGTTCGTAGTTTCTAGCTCTACGGTTTTTGATTCTGCAATTGTAGAGTTCTTTTCTGCACCTTCGTTGAGTGGAGCATCCTTCCTTACAGGGTCTGATTTGTCAAAGGTTATATGAATGGAGACTTCTACAGTTAAAGACTCTTTGTTGAATACCCGGTATGCTTTACTATCCACAACATAACTAAGGAAGATTCCTTTATCTGACTTTGGCTGGAATTTGGTCAGGTACTTATTTCCATTGTTGAGAATGTAACACAGACAGCCAAATACACGAAAGTAGTTGATGTTTGGTTTTCTTCCTTTCCACAGCTCATAAGGAGTCTTCTTGAGAGTTGAGTGAACAAGAGATCTGTTTTGAGTGTAGCCAGCAGTGTTGACAGCTTCTGCCCAGAAATACTCAGGTAGGTGAGCAACTGCAAGTAGAGTTCTTCCTGCTTCAATCAGAGTCCTATTCTTTCTTTCAGCTACTCCATTTTGTTGAGGAGTTCTTGGTGCTGAGAAGTTATGATTGATGCCATTTTCTTCACAGTACTATTCTACCTCGAAAAATCAAACTCTCTTCCATGATCACTTCTGATAGCTTTGATTTTTTTCTCTTTCTCATTCATAACTAGTTTGAACAGCTTGATTAGTTGAGAGCAGGTTTCATCTTTAGAGTTTAGAAAGAATGTTTGTGTGAACCTGGTGTAGTCATCCACTACTACCAATGAATACCTCTTTCCTCTAAGGCTTGCAGTTAGGATAGGCCCAAATAGATCCATATGGAGTAACTGCAAGGGCTTATCATTTGAGTTGATTGCTTTCCCTTTGAATGAGCTTTTTGTTTGTTTTCCAAACTGGCATGCTTTGCAAGGTTTCTCTTTTATGAAGTTGAACTTTGGCAATCCTGCTACAAGGTCTTTGGAGGCCAGTTTTGACATACTTTTGAAGTTTAAGTGAGACAGTCTTCTATGCCATAGCCAGGAGAAATCTTCAGAGGCTTTGGCAAGGAAGCATATTGTCTCATCATGACTTAGCTCAGCAAGGTTGACAATATAGACATTTCCTTTAATTGATCCTATCAGCTTGAATGAGTTGGTCCTCAAATCTCTGACTTGACATTCATTGTTGAGGAAGGTGACTTGATGACCTTTATCACATAGTTGGCTACTGCTGAGGAGATTGTGTTTTAGACCTTTAACATATGCTACTTTGCTGAATGACACAGCACCATTCCCAGCTAAGCCATATCCTCTTGTTTTTCAAGAGTTGTTATCTCCAAAGATGACTGCAGGACCATCTTTTTCCACAAAGTTTGACAGGAGGGCTCTATTGCCTGTTATATGTCTTGAGCATCCACTATCAAGGTACCACGTTGACTGAGTGGTGCTCTATACCTGCAGAAATGATTAACTTTCATTTTGGTACCCAAATTTGTTTGGGTCCAGATTTGTTAGTAGCCTTTGGGACCCAGATCTGCTTGATTTTAGGTCTTCTTGGTGCAGAATAGAAATCATTGAAATAGCATTATACTGCTTTATGACCATATTTATAGCATGTATAGCATTGAATATAATCCCTTTTTATCTTGGGCATATGTGGATAGTAGTGGCCCACAACTTTTTCTTTTAGCTTATAATCATTTTGCTTCCACACAACTCTACGATTCATAGTTTTTATAGAGTTAAAGAGAACTCTGCGTTTTTTGCTAGGTTGGTTCGTAGAGTGAGTTCTGTCAAACTCTACGATCCTTCGAGGCTTGAATGTAGAAGCTGACTTACTCTTGAATCCTAGACTTGTGTGTGTTTCAACAGAGTTTGAATAGCTTGGCCCTGCTATTTGTGAGGATTTGACAAATACAATTCCCTTAGAGGAACTGTTGTTATTTGCTTCCATATATTTATCCATGGTAGGTTCTGAAGTGGAATTACAGAACACCAGACCTAACCTGCTAGCCACAGTTCTTTGGCAAGAGATCAGAGAATCCATAGACAGAGAAGACTTGTTCCATATTGAAATAGTCTTTTCTAATTCTTGAATCTTAGAGACTAGAATTAACTCTTTCTGAGTGTAGAGTTCATTTATCTGTTTAAAGTTAGCATTCTCAACCTCAAGACTGGTGCAAGAGTTAGCAGTTCGTATAACAGTTTCCAACTCTACGATTGCTTTCTCTTTTTCCTCTTGAAGAAGAGAATGGTCTTTTGATAGAACCCTAAACATTTTCATGTATTTATGCAGTTCTATGATGGAGTCATGCATCCCTTCTCTAAGATCATCAATAGTTAATCAGGAGAGTAAAAATCAAATACCTCATCAACGTTGAATTCTTTGATTTTTCTTTCCTTGGCCATCAAGCATAGATTTGCTTTGTGTGGTTCCTCATCTTCATTTGACTCATAGTTTGAGTCATTGTCTGAGTCATTCCATGAACTCTCAGCTACGAAGCCTTTTTCTCCCTTTTTTAACTTATGATGTCCTTTGGGGTTTTTCTTCGAATGTGGATTCTTCTTGCTCTTTCTTAATTCTTCTCATAGAGGTTTATCACAGTTTGTAATGAAGTGACCTGGTTGTTTATAGTTGTAGCATAAATCACTTGTTCTTTGCTGCTGCTGAATTTCCTTGATCTGATGTTTCTGCTGATGAACCTTTTGAAGTGTCGACTAGCATGGCAGCTCCTTCATCACTGATTTCTTCATCATCATCTGAGTCATTATCAGATTCATGTTTGTCAGCTTTCCTTGATGTGGATGCCTTAAGAGTGATTCCTCTTTCCTTCTTCCTTCCTTCTAACAATGTTTCAGCTCTTTGAGTTAGTTCCAATTCATATGTGAGAAGGTTGCCATATAGCATCTGCACAGTCATTTTATGGAGATTCTTTGATTCTCTAATGGCGGTGGTTTTGGCATCCCACATGCTAGGCAAGGCTCTCATGAATTTGATGATGAGATCTTTATTTGGATAGACCTTTCCATATGCTCGAAGAGAGTTGAGCAGCACGTTGAACCTTTCATAAGTGGAAGAAATGTTTTCCCCAGAGATGTGGGTGAACATTTCATACTGCTGTGTGAGTAATGACTGTTTGTTTTCTCTAACTTCTTCAGTCCCTTCATTCATGATCAGCGGTGCATCCCAAACTTCTTTCGTCGTTTGGCAGTTGATGACGTTTTCAAACAGCTCATCTTCTAGAGCCATGAACAAAATGTTTTTGGCTCTCTTGTCCAGCTGAACTGCTCTCTTCTATGCATCTATCCAATCTTTTCTTAATTTGATTGAGACTTTGTTTGGGTCATCAGTAGTGAGTGTTAGCTTTGTTGGTACGTAGCGCCCACTGATGACAGCGTCAAATAGATCCTCATCTATGGTGTCGATGTAAGCCTGTATGCGAACTTTCCAGTTTGCAAATTTTTCTTTGTTGCAAAGAGGTGGTTTGTTTCCTCCACCTAGCTCAGAGCCATTTTTGGTTTGTGCCATTGATCTACTCAAGCTGGTTAAGCATTCTTAGTGAGAACCTGCTCTGATATCAATTGTTAGTTTTCAGAGGCACAAAAGATATCTAGAAGGAGGGTTGAATAGATACTTTGAAACTTTTTAACTCTTTTTCTAAAAGACTTGATTAATAAACAAGTTAATTCAGCATAGTGGAATATATGATTGATTTTAATCCTCCTTAAAGATAGGACAGTTATAACAGATATGATAAAGCAGCGATATAACAGGTATAGCAGTTATGGAGTGCAGTGAGAGAGAGAGAGACACAAGACTTTAAGTGGTTCGGAGCACACAAGACTCCTACTCCACTGTTCTACTCTTTGAGTAGAAAATCCACTAAGGATAACTTTACAACTTGAATCACTAAGATTCCTTCAAGGCCAGCAACCTTGAAACTACAGTACACTAAGTACTCTTCAAAGTTAGCAGCCTTGGAACTCTGTAGACTAAGACCTGCAGCCTTAGAATCTCTTGTACCCTTCGGTACTCAGCAAGTGCAGCAGACTTGACCTTAGTTGGTCACCTGTTGACCCTTTCACTTGATTGAGAGTGTTTGTTTTGTTGCTACTAAGTTGCTTGAAGCATATGGTCTGATGAACTCAGTAGCAAAGCAAGATGTTTCTTCTTGATCGTAGAGTAAGACTTTAACAGCTTTGATTTCCTTTGTCATTGTTCTTGCTTAATTGGTTTCTTCAATCTGTTTGCCTTATATCGATGCCTCTGAATTCTTCCGTTGAATATGAGACCGTTGCATCTAATATTTTCGTTGAGGCCTGTTGCTGAACTTAGGAATAGTTTATTACTTGTTGTGCGGGGTAGTGGGGTGAGTCAGCATCCATTATCTTGCTCCAAGATGGTGGTAAGGATAGTGCTCTAAATATCTGCAAACCATAGTTGTTTGTTCCCCACCGACTTTGATTCTTCGTTCAGTTTAATTAAGTATTCAACAACTGTCTTAGGCAGGTCATTCTACTGATCAGACAATATGGGCAACGTAGAATATCAAATTCAGTTCTTGGTTGCTTGTCTGAATGAGGATCGTAGAGTGTTTGGCTGACTGAACGATCTTCTGGTGAGACTTGATTCTTACAGACGTTCATGGTGATCCTTCATGTTGCGTTTAGTTCACTTAGAGACAGTATCAAAGTTTAGCTCCTTTATCTTCTTGAGAACTGTCGACTTGTTAATGCAGATGTGACTCTACGATCGATCTTGACTGATGATAGAATTAACTCTACGATCTGCCGAGTCACTTGCGTTTGTCTGGCCAAGTTTCACTCTACGTCTGCCTGGCCCAACTCTACGATACAACTGGCCGAGCTTCACTCTACGTTAGCCTGGTCCAACTCTACGATGCAACTGGTTGAGCTTCACTCTACGTTAGCCTGGTCCAACTCTACGATGCCGAGAGAGAGCTTTGTGACTGACCGAGCCTCACTCTACGTTAGCCTTGTCTAGCGCTGCGATCCTTTATGCTGACTGCTCTACGATCCCTTGCAGAATGATGACTTGTGCAGTATTCAACGATCAGTCTAGCCTTAACATCTTAATACATTAGATCAACCTAACAAGTTTGATCTTTTCTATCTATGTCCTTGTACATTAAATCTTTGTATGGACTTTACAATTCAGCTACTGAAACACATATACATTAATATCACAACATCAAATTAAAACATGTGATTCCTAACAGATAGTATTGATCAATACAAGGCATAGCAGGTTGATCACCCTCCGTGCCTATAAGCTAAGACGGTTCCTGGATGAATTTCCTTATGAACCTATATGAAAAGAAAATGTTCATGGTCTTATGACCACTCAGCATCTCAGAAGTCAATATGTCGTTTTAAATATAAACGAGCTAGGATGTTAAGAAAGTTTTCAAATGCTTTATAGTATTGTTTCACTGTAAGAGCGTATATTCAATGAAAGCATTTATTTCTTGCAATACGTAGTTTATTAAACTGTTATTATTTGCTGAGAAATTAAATGCTCATTCTTGCTTTGATTTTAAATACTTTCAGCTAATCAAGACCGTGTTGAAGGGTCCAGTAAGGACAAGGGCAAAGGAAAAGCATAAAAATTAGCTAAAGAGTTGTTATGTAATAAATAGACTTTGTGTTATAAGTACAATACCTATGACGTAATGAATGATTAAAGGTCTGCGTACCTGGGATAAATACTTTGATGTAATAAAGACAGCTATCTTATATTGTCTTATGATGAATTAATAGTACCGTGTTGCACCGGATACGGGTTATTAAGTACCCGGATTTGGGGGTGTCACAAACACACCCCCAAACTTAAGTTATACATTGTCCTCAATGGCTAAGATAGGAAAAAGTAAAGCAGAGGACTTCCCTGAGAAACTGCTGATTGGCCAAGTCAATGTCCTCCTCATCTGCTAAATCAAAAATATAATCAATTTTATTCAATACTTGGTACCTGAAAACAATTGAAACATCTTCTTAAAATGTAACTAAATTAAATAAACTAAAATGTAATCTAATAAAAAGACAAATTAAACATGGGTTGCCTCCCAAGAAGCGCTTGGTTTATAGTCGTCAGCCCGACTTTTCATCTTTGCTATCCAATTCCCCTTCGATAATTGAGTAACCCTCCATCCATTAGTAGCAATGTAACATTTGAGGGCCTCGCTTCTGTAAGGGTCATTGTTTCAAATTCACCTAGCTTGCTCTTTTTAGATAGAATCTCCTTTAAGAACTTCAAGTAGCTAGGCGTTTGCTCCATTGTGTCTATGAACAGAATATGGACTTGAAGCTTTTTAAACACAACTGGATCTTCATCTATCTTCCCTTTCTCATCCCACCATGGCTCCAAAGTTATACTAGCTCCCATGTCATATAGAGCTTTGCCGACGAAATGACTACCAATTGGACACGGGATTGCAAATCTACTCGGATCCTTAAATTTTGGTAGAGAAGGTACATGGGGCACTATCAAAATCTGCTCATCTGCATTGGAACTCAAGGCTAGATCTTCTTCGGCTTTATTTTCCTGGTCCTCATTATTCTTCTCCTCTTTATCATCCACATATGTTGGCACATCCGGTTGCAGCTTTGGCGTGGGCAATCCATCAGTCTCGGGAACCATATCACTGGGCCACGCACCTTGAGGGCGACTGGTTCTCAAGATTCCGAATCATCTTTTTCTGCCTATTCATCTGCTCCTCACTCGATGTTATGAACTTGGAAAGAACTTCCTCCAAGTTTGACCTCTTTTCTTCATGTAGAGGGGTTTGATCCTAAAATTCTGGAGTGTATGATTGGCTTGGCACAAAGGTTTGGACTCTATTATTATGGCTCCATGAAAAATCCGGATGATTCCCCCAACTATGATGATAATTGTTGAAATAGTTGTGACGCCCCCAAATCCGGGTCACCTGAGCCATGGACCTGGTTCGTCACTATCTAATACATGCATCATATTGTCGATAATTTATAGCGGAATAAAGAAATATTTACATTGATATAACATAAATAATCCTGTCCCAAGTCTCGAAACCAAGACTACTCCAAAACATAACTTAATACATAAGAGTAAATAAGTCTTAATACATAACATCAAGTAATAAGTCTTGATACAAACGATGATTCTAGTACAATTAAACAAAACTAATCAGTAGTTTTGCCCTTTCCCTTATCCTTTCCCGAGCTCTCGCCACGTGCTGCACTAACTGAAATGTTTTAAGGAAAGCAAGGGTGAGCAACAAATTTATCCCGTAAGTACAATAGCAGTGAATAATCACATGAATATCTTTATAGCTCACAGGAGTTAAAAATTAGATAGCTCAAGGAAATAAACAACCTTTTTGTCACCGTTATAGTGGTCACTGTGGACCGAAGGATTTTCTGAAGTATCCAAGGATTTCAAAGTTTCCCAAGGAAAGGAACTATTCAATACTGAGGGTGCACCAAGGCACAGAACTCTATTCTAGAATTCCAGAAATTCATTCGATAATCCACAAAACTGGTACAATAGGTGATCAGCCTAAAGTACTTGGCGTTATGCATAAGCCTCACTTACTATTTACGCGCGTGTCGGTTCCCCGACGTTTATACAATTGCCCCTGCTATGAGGGTTGTTCTTCTCAGCTTTACATGGGAATCCGAACCAAAACAATTTGATCGGATAACTTTACTTAACATCAATAATAGTTCGAGGACTTAACCTCACTTCAATAAATAAATCAATATGTATCTAGCCGAAGCAATTGGCTTTAACATAGCTTTGAAACAGTTTATGGAATAAAGAACTTTAAGGCTCAACAGCATGCATTATAGCATAGGTAGATAACTTGAACGAATGTCAAATCATTTGAATAATCATAAAAGTACTTGCACAATGAAATATGTTGTGGAAGTTTAGAAAACTAGCTCAATATCGCAATACATGTAATCAATACATAACTTGAGTGAATTTAGGGAACTTGCTTTAATATAGAATACTGGTTTAATGTCAAATTAAACAAGAATTTGAAAACTTGCACAAGGTGCGAATATCAATAAATATTATAGATGTAGAATAATTATCAATAATTAATCCACTAACATACTTGAAACATAATAACTCGAGTTTGAGTTAGGAAACTTGCTCAATAAAAGTATGGATAGGAAACTTGCCCAACACAAGGGTTAGACAAGGGTTAGAAAAGAAACTTACTTGGTGCGTCTGCTATAATATTACAACACACGCTCCTTAATATCCTACACATATAAATACATATTCATATAACAATTAGTCATATAAGGATTAGGTTCAAAACAGACGTCACATCATTAGAACACATTGATTGCCACTACGACAAGGTACTCGGGGGTCTCGCTCCCCAGCGAGCGAGCGGCTGCCCAGATGGAAGCCAGGCGTGAGGTGCAATTAACTATCCCTAAAACGCCTTATGACTTCACAGGATACGAATAATTAACCTGTCTAATCATTTGGTACAAAATATAGGTTGGAAGCATTGGGCCTCATGATAACATGTATATAACATCATTAAAAGAAAACTTAAATTCTGGTATGGTTGGGAAAATTTTACTAGGCCTGACCCGACCCGCCGACCCGACCCGACCCGGCGCTACGGCGCCCGGTTTGGCCTAGCCAGCGGCGCCAGCCCGCACCATATCCTTCTGGGTTGACCCGGCGCTGCGACGCCAAGCTTAGTATTAGAAGCGGCGCCAGTCCCGTTCATTTTCCCTAAAAGGCCTGACGCTGCAGCGCGAGTTGTTGAACTCATGAATGGCGCGACAGCGCCATTCATCCAGTGACCGGATTCTGGGCTTATGCCCAGTTCGCGACCTCGACCTTCTTCGACTCCAACCTTCATAACTCCTTCTATACACATGCAAATTGGTCCATTTCGGACTCTATGGACTCCTAAGACATAGGGCTACAACATATCAAAAATTTAGAGCTACCCATAAACATTAACATGACCAATTTTGAGCCAAAGCACAAAGTTAAAACTCTATTTTTGTGTTCTTGGTGTTCTTCACCAAAATCAATACCAAATCTTCGTTTTAACTCCTTTTAACTCCATTCCAACTAGGTTATGAAGATAACACATGGAACTACAATATTACAACAACAATTAAACCAAACAATTACCCAATCAAGGCTTTACAGTCCTCTAAATCGTCCGAAAGTCATTTTGTCCAAAAACTCCAAAGTTTCATCCATTATGCCAAGGTTCGGATCATTCATCGATTTTGTTCCACTTTATTAATAGCTTACAAGATGTCTTGGTAACAATTAAAACCGACCACAACCAACAATAACAACAACAATTGCAAGAAATGCTCAAACCCGACGGTTTAAGCTCAAGAACACTAAAAACTCGAAACTTCTATCAAAATCAAATGGAATGGATTTTTGGTCGATTATTTACCTTGTAAATCCCTTCTAGGTGCTAAGAAAATTTGCTCGGGCTTGGCTTGTGTCTCCTTTTTCCTTCTTGGCTCACCGTGTTCCTTCTTCTTCAGTGAACTTCTTCTTCTTCTGTTCTTGTTCTTCTGTTTCTTCCTTTAATGTTCTCTCTCTCTCTTTATCTGTACTAGCAGCAACAAGCAAGAGGAAATAGAATGGCTGAACAAGGAATGGGAGAGTAAATGAACATGGCTTTGGAAGTTGGAGGCTTCGGGAGGACGAAGGGAGTAGTAACCCAAAAATGTTCAGCATTTTGGAAAATTAAGGCATTGAGCCTAGCAAAGAGCAGCATGTTGCCGACCATGCTCTCCTCTCCCTCCTCTGATTGGTCCAAGGGTTTAGGTTGGTTCCCACTTAGAGTAACAAGCAAAAATAAATAGCCATATACACAAAAATATACCCGAATACTCCCACTTCTGTACCCAATTTGGTAAATAACTCTACCCAAAATTAAAATAGGTACTCCCATAAAATATTGGGACGCGTAAAAATAATAACTACGGGGTTTGTCCATTTATTCGGAACAACCATATTATACATTTCGGATACCGAATAAAACACGATTGGGCTCAAAATGAAAATCCGACACTTGAAAAAATTATCTCTTTGCACACGTGTATTACTGAAATTTATTAAGGTCGAAAAAGATGCAAAAATATTATGGCATGAATAGTGCCTCGATAAACGTGCCCCGTGAATAGTGATTTTGCGATTTTTCGCGAAGTCAATATATTCACCCCAACGACACAACAACACACAAAATTCATGCATACACATATTTTAGGTTATAACACAACCTTTAAGCACATAACACATAATAATATAAACAAAAATAAAAATTCATTTTATTCAAACATAAGCTCGGGTTACAAGGAAATTTAAAATTCCCGATCGTTACAATAGTCATAATTGTACTGACTCAAAACTAATGGCGCATTGATGACTCGGATGATTTTCAGCACAATAATCACAAATCACCGCTATTAAAGCGTCAGTCTTCCTCGAAAGTGTCTCCAACTATGCTGAAAATACATCGAGTTCATAAATCCCTGTCGCTCTTGGCTAAGTCATTCTCGTATAAGGCCACAGATAATTGTAGGAAGTCATGATGTACCTGCAAAGGAAGTAACATAGAAAAATAAATAAATAAAAATAAAAAAACGTTTAAATTGAGATTAATTTAATTAAATTAATATTGGCAAAAATATTAAATTAATTCCCCGGCAACGGCGCCAAAAACTTGTTTGCCTAAATCTATACTAGCAAAATACGCAAGTATACGCAGTCCACAAGTAATATAATGATAAGAGAGTGTCGAACCCACAGAGAATTATTTAATAATAATTACCAAGTACTAACTCATAATCAAATTAATTTTATTTAAACAATTTGATAAAAGTTGTTGAATTCTGAAAATAAAGTACTAAACTAACTAATCACTAACTACCAAGAATTGAATTCAGATAAAAAAAAGCTTAAGATTACAATGGCTAACTATTTCAGATTGTTAATCAAGAACTCATCAATACACTTCCTGTTAAGTTAATGTTTCACTTGAATTAATACATTTGACGCCCCCAAATCCGGGTATCATTAAACACAAGATATGGTGCTCACGATACATCTTACACCATCATCTTTCTAGTAAAACTCCATAAATTAATATTAACAATAATAAAATATACACCAACATCCAAATAAAATCCCAGGTTTACATAACCTTAAATAATCTTAAACTTAGTGTTTATCGCTACATTACATCAACGCTAAAATCTAAATCTATTACAAAAATAAACTTTCAATTCTTCATCTTATCTTTTCCCTTGTCCTTGCCTGAGCTCCCTGCCTTCTCTCTCTTAACTGAAATGTTAAAGCAAGAATGAGCACAAATTGCCCAGCAAGTAATAAAATAAATTGATAAAGGACATCAAAGATAGGATCATCTGTTTTGGCATTTCTCAATAATCGAAAGAATAATTAAGAAATAGTGTCGAATGTCAAAGACAAGAGTTCTAGAATTTTCAACAGCGTACTAAGGGGTATAAGAACCCTGAACATTGTTTTTAATTCATCGAAAACCATCAGAATTTTCGACAATCAAATAGACTGTAAAAACATTCTCCGCAAGTACTCCAGGTGATCAGCCTTTCGTACCCTACATTGTGCATAAGTATAAAATTTAATCGCATAAGCGTAAATGGGACTATATACCCGTCATCAGTTTTACCCCGTTAATCGGGTTGTTCATCTTAGTATTCATGCGAAACCGCACCAAACAATTTGGATTGGTAAACTTTAATTAAATACAATGAATTTGAGTAATTCAAATGATAACAGTATCTAGCCGGAACAAAAGGCCAAAAGGCAATCTAAAGAAACAGTTCATAATCAAATAAAACGTATATGCAATTAAAACTGAGTTATCATCGATTGTGTCGACGCCGTGGTTTTTTTTCTCGTCTTGTTTCCTTTTCCTATTTTAGCCTTTTGGTTTTGGTGATTTTGGGGAAAAGGTCGGCACTTAATGTCGACGGGGTTTTGAAAGATCGTTTTTTATGATGAGCCAATTAACCAGAGTCGCCAGTTGGTATATTTGAAATGGATGTACCAACTCATCCGAGTTTTCGTTTTTTATAAATCGCTGGCTCATGTGTGACTCCGAATTAAATGGTCTGCGAATCGAGATTCATAGAGTTCGGGGGCTTGCTTAAGCGAGGGGAAGGTGTTAGGCACCCCCCGACTTCCGTGAAATACGGTTACCGCAATCTTGATGCTTTTCCTATCCTTTAATTCATGAAACGTGTATGCGTGCGTGTGTGTGTGTGCGTGCCTAAATGAATGTTGTGGTGAGTTTGTATGAAAGAATCATTTGGATTTTTAGGGAAAATCGTGCTTTAGTTTTGAGAGTGTTTAACAATGTCTTTTCGAGATTGACGAGAAAGCCCTATTTATTGAGAAAGATTTGATTTTAAATTGACAAAAGCTATGAGATTTTATTAAGTATTTGTTTTGGTAAAACGTGAGTTTGTTAAACCTTAGCCAAAATAGGAATTGAGATTTATACGTTGCTTTCATAAATGATAGGCAATTTCTAGAATCTCTTTCGCCCTATGTATCAAGGTTTAGCAAAACGTTCATTTCTCTTTATAAAACCATTTTTTTGTGACATTTGGAAACAACTTCCTTTTGGCCTTCTCGTAAAATAGGAATCGACTTTCATTAGCACTTCCAATTTTTAGCCTCGTGATGCTAATATCCTACTTTGATTACTTTTAGCAAAATCTTGATTGTTTTGGGCTTTGAAATCATTTTGTTGGATGATGCAAATCGAACTAAATATCAAACGCGTAGGGGGCTATTCATGGGCATGTGAGCCATCAAAATATCCCCTAACGCCAACAATCACATATTTTACTATTACGGGGCCTTAACCCGATTCTCGCTCTAGCGTCGTTTTAAGGCCCAACGATTACATGTTACAACAAAACGAGTACCTTGCATCCATTACATGTATCAAAACGTCCATCATCGGATTTGGACCACGGGGTCGCATTCCTAGGCTCACACCCATAATCACTACATACCCGCAACACAAATACTACGAAACTAAAACAACACGGATTGCCTAATACACCATGATATCCGAAAATAATAGTCTAACTAAGTTACATCCAAGCAATCACCATAAATAAGCTAGAAATTCCACCAATTGGATATCCTCGGGTTTATTAGGAAGAATTTTGTTCCGATGGAACCCTCACTAATAATCCCTAATCCATGATTTCACAATACAACGCAAAAAAGGATGCATTTAAGAGGATTCGGATAATAAGAGCCTATCAAAATGGTACGAGCAAATGTCAAAACAAAAGATTTTCACCTTGCAAAATGATCCCCACAATATGTAGGAATTTGTGTATTGAGTAGAATAGAAAATATGAGATATAATCTTACAAAATTTGGTACAATTCCTCACTCTTTTCACTCTTTTTCTCTCCTAATTGCCCTTATTTTGTTGCTGTTTTCTCCCTATTTCCGAGCTGCTGCTGCTTTTTTTTTTTCTTCTCCCTCTTCTGTTTCTGTATGCGAAATGGCCTGATAAGGGACTGTCAAGGGCAGCCGCAGATTGATCTGCGGCTGGCCCTTGGTTCTCCCCCCAGCCGCGCTCGAGTCCTGTGCGCTCGAGTCCCGTGCCGTCTCGAGTTCCGTCCTTGGCCGCGGATTGATCCGCGGCTGACTGTGCTGATTTTCTCATTTTCCGCACCTCGTCTCGATTTCCGTGCCGTACCGTTGATTTCCGTTGAAGGGCTCGTACTCTGCAGTCCGGGGATCTCCGGGAGACGTGCCACCTCATTCGGGGACGTCTGTCTCGGATGGCCTTATTGTCACATCAGCTTTGATTGCCCATCACCGCGGTGGTGTCGGGCGCTCGCCCTTGGGCCCACTCCTTCACTCCCGCGAGCCGGTTCAATTGATGATTTTGCCCTCCTGTCAAGGTTAGTACAGGGAACGCAAAATTTGGGTGTCTACAGCTGCCCCTCTTTATCATGTTTATGAAATGATGAATGAAATGAACAAGATAAAGAATAGACACTCGATGCATGAATGACAATGCACATGGATGACAATACATACGTGATGCTACACATATGCCCTATGACGCAACGTATGATGCAATGGATGCAATCTTATTCGTAAAAGGGTATCAATGCAATGCGGATGATCGTCTCGTAACCTCCGGTTATCGTCGCCGGTTGGTTATCTTGTCGGAGCCGGTTATCGTCGCCGGACATCCATCTCGTAATCGCCGGTTATCGTCGCCGGTCGATTGTCCCGTCGGGGCCGGGTATCGTCGCCGGTCACCCATCTCGTAACCCCCGGTTATCGTCGCCGGTTGGTTATCTTGCCGGAGCCAGTTATCGTCGCCGGACATCCATCTCGTAATCGCCGGTTATCGTCGCCGGTCGATTGTCTCGTCGGGGCCGGGTATCGTCGCCGGTCACCCATCTCGTAACCCCCGGTTATCGTCGCCGGTTGGTTATCTTGCCGGAGCCGGTTTTCGTCGCCGGACATCCATTCCGTAATCGCCGGTTATCGTCGCCGGTCGATCGTCTCGTCGGGGCCGGGTATCGTCGCCGGTCACCCATCTCGTAACCCCCGGTTATCGTCGCCGGTTGGTTATCTTGCCGGAGCCGGTTATCGTCGCCGGACATCCATCTCGTAATCGCCGGTTATCGTCGCCGGTCGATCGTCTCGTCGGGGCCGGGTATCATCGCCGGTCACCCATCTCGTAACCCCCGGTTATCGTCGCCGGTTGGTTATCTTGCCGGAGCCGGTTTTCGTCGCCGGACATCCATTCCGTAATCGCCGATTATCGTCGCCGGTCGATCGTCTCGTCGGGGCCGGGTATCGTCGCTGGTCACCCATCTCGTAACCCCCGGTTATCGTCGCCGGTTGGTTATCTTGCCGGAGCCGGTTATCGTCGCCGGACATCCATCTCGTAATCGCCGGTTATCGTCGCCGGTCGATTGTCTTGTCGGGGCCGGGTATCGTCGCCGGTCACCCATCTCGTAATTCATTTTCACTAGATACATCAAACGGTTGCAAGGGAGCCAAGGGGACCCACCAGAGCCAGCCGCAGATGGATCTGCGGCCAGCCGCAGATAGATCTGCGGCCAAGATCGGGATTCTTAAGCGGCTCGCCGCCTCCAGATCTGTCACTTTCAACTTCGTACCCCACATAGATTTTTGAGATTTTGCTCGTTTGCAAAGGCCTTTTGTCGAGTTTCCCAACTTTTCTGCAAAAACTGCTCCGGTAGGATCGTTCTACGCGCTACAGGTAACACTTTGACCGTTCACTTTTCAATTTCGTCAACATTTTGCTATACATTTGGCTATTTGCATGTTTAGAGATAGAAATGTATGCTTTACAATGCTATGCTATGTACTATCATATATACATGCTATGTAGCAATTGTGTGAGTCCTATTTTATGCTCATGATGTGGTCCCACATGCTGTTATTCCTTCTCTGCAAGAAAATCATGCATTACTGTACTTTACATGCTGTAACTACACATATGAATGTAATTTTGATCTGTTTGAGGCTTGGATTGATTGAAAACAAGTTTGGCTTATGCCTGGGAGGTCCATTTTACAAACGGAACTCTGCCGATTTTTTTTTTTTTTTTTTTTTTTTTTAACATACCATAAACATGCATCATGTTGCATTAATTATATGACATGGGTAGGAATTTAGAATATTCGTGACATAATTCGAAAGGGAACTTACCTTCCTCCTTGCCTGTTATGTTCCAGCTATGGATCCCGATGCTTATAGTAGCTCCTCCGTGTCCCGGACCTCGGGTGTTCGCCGTCGTAGGGCTGCACCTGCTCCTGTTCCTCCTCGGACCCGTCAGGGTCGCCGCTTGGCGGAGGCTGTCATTCGTCCTGCTCATCCGGACGTTGAGGAGGCTGTTCCTCCGGAGGTCGCGGCAGAGGGACCATCCTCCAGCACACCGGCTCCAGCTCCTCATAGTGCCTCGTCTGGCGCATCTGTGCAGATCCCCGATCTATTGGGTCGGGATCTCAGTCGTCATCCCTCGGCATCTCTCGTGGCTAACGAGGTATATTCGGTTCTATTCTGATTTTATTCTCAATTTCTCCATTCTCCTTTTATCCGGACTGACCCATTGGTGATTGCCCCAGGTACCCGAGTTTACTCAGCCGAGGGGCAACTGGTTCAACATCTACTCCCTTTACACGGCTTTGCACAGTGACTACCAGGCGGTGGTGGATTCTTGGGGCTTTCGTCACTTCTTTACCATCATTCCCCGGCAGTGCCCCTGGGGTTACATGAGGGCCTTATCAGAGCGCTGGTTCCACCAGACGCAGTCTCTTCACCTTCTGGACTGCGAGGTTGTGCTGACTCCCTGGGATTGGAGATACATTACGGGCATAGAGTTTGCCGGGTCCCGCGTTCCCCTAGATCTCGACATCACTCCTGTGGAGGTCCGGGCTTTATTGGGCTTCGGTGCTGAGGATCGGGTCTTTAAGGCCCGTAGCATTCGATCCGGCGCTTTGGCTATCGATGCTGTTGGGGGTCTGTACGCACTGCCCATTCCAGCGGATCGGGGCACCAGGGACATTCTGCTACGACGCCTGTTCCTGACCATCATGAGGGGTTGTTTTCTGGGGAACAACTCTTCCACCATTCATTTCAGCGTCGTAGGAGCGGTCAGAGACGTGGACCGCATCGGTGACTATGACTGGGGGTCATTCACCTTTGCCTATTTCCTCCATGGCATGCGTCTACGCTCGGAGGGCCAGACAGACGCTTGGCTCGGATTCTATCATTTCCTGCTGGTGAGACTTCTTTCTTTTTTTTTCTTAATGTATTTCCCGTCAATTCATTTCTTTTCTTTCTGCGTCTGTCGGTTTCTCATGCTTTTCACTGTTTCTGTTCGCAGTTCTGGGCCTACGAGCGTCTTCCATGCCTGAGGCCTGTCACTACTCTCGGCCTTGATACTTATCCCCGGGGCCGACGGTGGCATCACAGCACTTTGGAGGAGGTCCCGATATCAGGCAGCTTTGCACACTGCCGCATCCAGCTGGAGCTGATCACTGCTGTAGATGTCGTCTGGATTCCCTACCTCTCCGAGCATTTGGCTGAGGGGTTCGATGCTGGGAACCCTTCTGGCCCGGAGTTCGAGCTTTCCACCCGTCGCCTCACTTTGCAGAGTATCGGAGGATGGGTGATGTATCTGGGGGAGCGCGCATTCAGATGCGTCACAGGAGAGATCCGCATCCCGCATTCCCTTCCCATCACTACTTCCTGGCCGCTGGACTCTCAGCCTTCAGAGATCATGCTTGCAGGGGAGGACGGTCGGATGCTTTCTACGGGTCCCAGTACGAGTGATGCTTTCCGTACTTGGTGGGTGCCCCGCACTATCGGTCCTCAGACCCGGGCCACATTCTTCCTCGGGGATATGGTCCCTGGCTCGGTGATGATGACTGACTGGGCAGCCTGTGTCCGGAGCCCTACCCACACTGAGCAGATAGACACTTTGACCCGCCAGGTGGAGCAGTTGTCGCTATTTCTTCGGGTGTTAGGCCGGACCCCGGAGGAGGCCTATACCTATGATCCTGATGGTACGGGTTATGATGCGGGGCCGAGCTCATCTGATGCCACCGCGCGGCCATACATCCCCGACATGAACTTTGGGCCCTCGACTTCGGCGACCCCAGGGGACCAGTTTGAGGATCCCGCCTTTATAGATGAGATTGACTTTATCTAGATCAGGATAGGATAGGGCTTTTGTACCTGTACCTGTTTAGATTTATTTTTCATTTCATGCACTATGTACTGAACTCATTTATTTATTTATGCACAGTTCTTTATCTTTTATCTTTATGAAATTCATTTGCTTTATTATTGTCTGTACGATGCATGCTCTTCATTCATGGATAGAAAATGACCCCTGTACAGTCTTTTTGATACTATTTTTTTTCACAGATGACGTCCTCAGATGTCGTGGTATGCTTGGATTCCATTCCTCCTACAGGGTTGGTTGGCAGCCTCCTCCGTTGGTTGGACAGTTTATCGCCGGCCGACAGGGTCATCGCAGATGGTCTTTTGGGACACTCTCGGTCCTTATTAACCTTTCAGGTGCCGGTGGGCTTTGTGGATGGTATTTTGAGATATTGGGTCCCTGCTCGTCAAGTGTTCAGGCTAGGGACAGTAGAGCTGACCCCCACCCTCGAGGAGTATGGTCGCTTCACCGGTTTGCCTTTGGATAGACCTTGTGCCAGGATCACATCTGGTCCCATGCGCCGTCAGTTCTTGACCTTTACTGGGTTGCGGAGGGCGGTTCTGCTATCGGCGATCACATCAGATCACTTGGTTCCCCTTCACTTTTTGGTTGACCGATTCGGCTCACCTACCAGTTTTCGCCACTTCTCTGGGGATTTTTCTGTATCGGAGGAGCGCTGGGGCGTTTTGAGGCTAGGCGTTTTGATGGCCTGTATCCTCTCAGTTCTGTACTTGCCCGCGGGACCCGATCACTTGGACATGCGGCTAGTCGCGGCCGTTAGGGCCCTTCAGGAGGATCACACCATTCTTCCGATGATATTGGCGGATACTTACATGTCAGCCTCCTACTGTCAGTCCTTCCGAGGCAGAGTATTCCGAGGGAGCTCGACTTTGTTGTATGTGTGGTTCATGAGTCATCTTAGTCCCATCGGCCACCTCCGTCGCCAAGGGTTTTGCTTCAGTCATGACATAACCACGCAGTTTTCATTTCGTCCTGTGAGCTGTACTGATGCGGCCTCCTGGACAGCATTTCTGTCGGTCATCGAGGATCCCTTTCATCTCCTGGTTTATTCGGGTTATTGCTCCTTTATGAGCTTCTTGACTCATGTGCCCGACCTGGACTTCATTCCCATTGCTGGCTTGAGGGGTGTGACGACTTATCATCCCATGGCAGTGATGGGGCAGTTTGATCAGACACAGGATTTCCACCTTTTCACGGGTGCGGCCGACTACCGATTCCCTATATCATCCCAGACAGAGAGAGATCTACTGCGGGTATATGATCTTTGGCCTCGTAGGATCCTGGCCGAGTACGATGATAGTGGCCCCATCCAGACATTCGCTTATGTGCAATGGTTGCGTGGCGATTCGGATGCGGTTGGTGTGAGTCAGACTAGGACTTTTGATGACTCTGGAGTGACTTTCCCAGACGATACCATATATCACTCGATCTCAGTCGACTCTCTCCCTAGTCAGGACACTGAACATAGCCGGATCCGACTGTCCTTGATGGCTATTGAATCTGAGAGGGATGCCGCCATTGCTGAGAGGGATGCTGCTATTCTAGCCAGAGATGCTGCCATAGCTGATAGAGATGCCATTGCTCTTCAGGCTAGGACAGTCATAGATGCACACTCTGGGACTGTCAGCCGGGCCGCTGCCTTGTTGGACCGCATCGACATGCTGGGACAGCAGATTTCAGGGGATGCTGATGCCTCAGATCTATCCACCACCTTATCCATCCTGCTTCAGTTAGTTGCAGATTTGTAGATTGTTTTATTTCCTGCATAGACTATGTTAATTTCATCGGTTATTGAGAAGGACATCTTGTAACAAAAGACTTATATATGTAAACAGGTATTTAAATTTAGTCATTTTCCCTCTTTGTTGTATCGTTGCCCTTCATTGGATCATCATTTTATCCGGTTGATCATGATTTTGACATTTCGCTTTCTTTCTCTTCTCAAGTCTTGATGGAGATTTGACAGATATTGCCGTACCCCTGTCGATTTCATTGGATTGAGTTTCAGACTTTGGCTAACTGTTTGGTTTGATCAGGGTTATGTCAATTTGGTATGGCAAGGATTGGTCGGCTGGTTTCGGGAAAGTTTTGAGGGTTTAGGCAGGTTTATCGGGCTGTTGGGGATTGGTTTTTTTTCTTTGTTTTAGGGAAAGGATTATTTTTTTATGGATCGGACCGTGCCATGATGGCTGCCTACGTACCCCCACAAGTTGGGAGATCAGGTCCTACGTAGTTCGCTCCTCAAAGGAAAAAGGGAATTGATGATTTACGCGTAGAATCGCTTCACTGAGTCAGAATTTAGGGGTTGTGGAAATGTCTCACCATCCATTTCTTGCAATATGAGGGCCCCTCCGGATAGCACCCTCTTAATCACAAAAGGTCCCTCCCAATTTGGGGCAAACTTCCCCTTGGCTTCGTCTTGGCAAGGCATGACTCTCTTTAGCACCAGGTCATTCTCCTTGAATTTCCGAGGTCTTATCCTTTTGTCATATGATCGGGAGATCCTTTGTTGATATAACTGACCGTGCCAAACAGCAGCCACCCTCCTTTCATCAATTAGGGCCAACTGGTCGTATCGATCTTGCATCCAATCCTCCTCGCTTATCTGAGCATCGATCATTATTCTGAGGGACGCCATTTCAACCTCAATTGGCAGGACGGCCTCCATTCCATACACCAAAGCGTAAGGGGTTGCCCCTGTAGAAGTACGCGTTGATGTTCGATATGCCAGTAGGGTGAGGGGTAGCAGATCTGGCCATCCCCGATGATTAGCAGACATTTTTGCCATGATCTTCTTGATGTTCTTATTGGCAGCCTCCACTGCCCCATTCATTTTGGGACGGTAAATGACAGAGTTGAGGTGTTTGATCTTAAACTGGTCGCACAATCCCTTCATGAGGGCGTTGTTTAAATTCTTAGCATTGTCGGAGACCAAAACCTCAGGTTGCCCGTATCGACAAATGACATTATTCCTGATGAACCCAACGATAACCTCCTGAGTGACCTTGGGGAAAGAGGCTGCTTCTACCCATTTGGTGAAATAATCGATCATGACGAAGATGAATCGGTGCCCGTTGCTTGCTTTGGGCTCTATTGGTCCGATCACGTCCATTCCCCACATTGAGAATGGCCACGGGGAGGTCATACAGTGCAGTTCATTGGGGGGCGTATGGATCACATTACCGTGCGCCTGACATTGGTAACACCGTTTGACATGATCATCACAGTCAGCTTTTAAGGTTAACCAATAATGCCCCGTTCTCAGAATCTTTTTGGCCAGCATTGGTCCACTCATGTGTGGCCCACACACTCCACCATGTATTTCGTTCATAATCCTTTGGGCCTGCGTCTCATCCACGCATTGCAACAGTCCCAAACCAGCATCCCTCTTGTAGAGCGAATCCCCACTCAGGTAGAACTTCATCGCCATTTTTTGAATTCTCATTCTTTCAGCTCGGTTTGCCTGGTCGGGAATGGATCTATCCCTTAGATATTCCCTTATGTCGTGATACCAAGGCTGCTTCGGCAGAACCACCTCGCCTGATAACACTGCAACATGTTCTTCGTATGCCGGGGCATTCTGTACTGCTATCTCAATCTGTGGAGCGTCCCTTCCTTTGATGATATGGATTAAGGAAGCCAGAGTTGCCAATGCATCGGCAAAATCATTCCGTCCACGGGGAATATGTCGGAAAGCGATATCTTCGAACTATTGCATTAATTGGACAACACATCGGTGGTATGGGAGCAACCGGAGCTCTTTAGTGTTATACACCCCGATTGCCTGTCTGATTACCAATTCTGAATCCCCGAACACTGCTAGCCTCCTCACTCCCATGTCGCGGGCCAAGCGGAGTCCCAAGATACATCCCTCGTATTCAGCGGTGTTGTTCGAATTGCTGAAATGCAGTTTAGCGGCTACGGGGTATTGTTCTCCGGTGATAGAGACCAGGACTGCTCCGGCTCCTGCCCCTTCAGCATTCATGGCACCATCAAAATACAACTTCCAGAATTGTCCCTCATCATTGCATTTCGTATCTGACACCCAGAATATATCTTCGCCCGGTAGAGGGGTTTTTAACGGTTCCATCCCTCCCGACGGCGTCTCGGCCAACTGATCTGCAATTCCTTGCCCCTTCATGGCTTTCTGAGTTACGTATACCATGTCGAACTGCTGTAAGATTAACTGCCATCTTGATAGTCGACAATTCAACATGGGCCTTTCAAAAATATATTTCAGGGGATCCATTCTCGATATCAGGTACGTAGTATGCCCATGGAGGTAATGCTGTAATCTCCCTGCCGCCCAGGCCAGAGCACAACAAGTCTTCTCGATGGGAGTGTAATTCTGTTCACATTGGCTAAATCTTTTGCTGAGGTAATAGATGGCCTGCTCTTTACCTGCCTCATTCTTTTGTCCTAGCATGCATCCCATCGCGATGGCATTGACCGATATGTACATAAACAGAGGGATCCCATCCTTTGGGGGTACCAGCACCGGTGCCTCAGTCAGCTGCTTTTTAATGGTCTGAAAAGCCCTTTGACATTGCTCATTCCATTCTTGGGAAGCACCCTTCCTTAACAACTTGAAAATTGGTTCGCACGTAGTTGTCAAGTGGGATATGAAACGGCTGATGAAGTTTATTCTTCCCAGGAATCCTCTTATCTCCTTCTCTGTGTGAGGTGCCGGCATATCCACAATGGCTTTAATCTTTGCCGGATCCAATTCAATGCCTCGATCACTAACCAGGAATCCCAAAAGCTTACCTGACTGCACTCCGAAAGCACACTTTGCTGGATTGAGCTTCAAATTATACTTTCTGAGCCGATCGAATAGCTTTTTAAGATGGGCTATGTGGTCAGATTCTACCCTTGATTTCACAATAATGTCATCCACGTAGACCTCTATCTCCTTATGCATCATATCATGGAACAGGGCCATCATAGCTCTCTGATAGGTAGCCCCTGCGTTTGTGAGACCAAAAGCCAATCGTCTATAGCAGAAAGTGCCCCAAGGGGTGATGAATGCGGTCTTTTCCCGATCTTCCTCCGCCACCATTATCTGATGATATCCTGCGAAGCAATCCACAAAAGAGTACATTTCGTACTGGGCTGTGTTATCCACCAGGATGTGTATAAAAGGCACCGGGAAGTTGTCCTTGAGACTGGCCTTGTTTAGATCTCTGTAGTCTACGCATACCCTCACCTTTCCTCCAGGTTTAGCCACTGGGACTACATTGGATAGCCATTCCGGGTAAGTGGACACCATAATGATCCCGGCCCTGAATTGTTTAATGATCTCCTCTTTCACTTTCAAGCTCCACTCAGGTTTCAACTTCCTTAGCTTCTGCTTGACAGGCCTGAAACCCTCCTTGATGGGCAACCGGTGGACCACGATGTCGGTGGACAATCCGATCATATCCTCGTGCGACCAGGCAAAGACATCCTCATATTGGCTCAGCAACTCAGTCATTTCTACTTTTTGGCTGGTGGTGAGGTCTATCCCTATCTTTAGTTCTTTTGGCTTGTCTGGGGTTCCAATATCAATGGTGATGGTTTGGTCCAAATTGGGTTTGGGTTTATCCTCGACCCATCCTTTGATCTCGTCAGGCGCATCGTCGTAATCTGTCTCGTCTTGCTCAATGCCCATCAAATCGAAATCCAGCTCAATGTCAAAATCATAATCATCATTCAAATTTGAAAGATCGTTTGTTAGGCAAGGATTACTCAATTTGGTACACCTGACATGAAACAAAATACTTGTCATATATAAATCATTTTCCACGATGATCGCATTTTCAAATAACACGAAGGAACGACATAATTATGCAGAAATAAAACAACAACAAAAATAAAACTTCCTCATTCCCCCATCCTCTGGGGTCTACCACCCTGACGTCGGGTTTTACCCTTGTTTGGATATTATTGGCCTCACGGTCCAATTGTCGATGGTCAGGTCAGACGATATGTGCTCGATGAGAGGTGGCTTTATACCGGACACTTCCCCGATGACCATGGCCACATCGCCCGAGTCTCCCTTCATACCCCCCTTAGGAATAATCAACCCTGCCCAATCGATGATAGGCACGCTTTGTTGGGCTCCTGGTGTGGCAACATTCGTCCCCTCTTCATTGCTTATTAATTGTCCGGGGATATAGCATTGGGTTTCGAACTCTTCCGCGATCTCCTGTAGGAAACTTTCCCTTTTGGCTAATTCATCATTTGTGGGGGACAAATCTTCACCCCCTGCTCTAGTCACAGGCTCGCTGGTCCCCTGCTTATTGTTGACCGGGGTCACCGGGCTGCCAATCAATCGAATCGGGGCCATGCCCTGACGGCCTCTCCGTGTTATACCTCCATGATATCCCAAACCTGCCTTGCCTACCTGATGGGGTGGTTGAATGGGCTTGGTGATTCCTTGACTGCTTCTTCCTAACCCTTGTCCAGGCTGGAACTTCATCCTTATCATTTCCTTTGCAACAAAAGTAAGTTCTGGAGAGACCCTTGGCTTCACGGCTGGAGCCCCCAAGCATCTGTATTGGGGAGTGCTAATCTCTAGTGCCTGAAAGCTGGCTGGTACCGCCGACTCATCCACGTTGATCACTGGTAGGCCACCCCTGGGAGGAGAAAGGTCATCACATTCGGCCGAGATTGTTACCAGATTCCCACTGATGATTAGCTTGATTTGTTGATGGAGCGTAGACGGCACTGCCCCGGCCATGTGTATCCATGGCCTCCCCAGTAACATGTTATAACTGGCGGTGATGTCTAGGACCTGGAAAGATATATCAAAAGTACAGGGACCTATTTCCACTGGTAATTCAATTTCCCCAATTGTATCCCTTCGGGAACCATCGAAAGCTCGCACCACCACGTGACTGGCCCGTAGGCGTTTGGGATTAATGTTCATCCTCTGCAATGTGCTGAGGGGACAAATATTCAATGCCGATCCCCCATCAATCAATACCCCATTCATGATATACCCTGAGGAGATTATCGTAATATGTAGCGGTTTTCGGTGTCCCCGTCCTTCCTTGGGTATGTCCTCATCTGCAAAGGATATCACGTCGCTCTCCATCAAATGGCCCACCAACTGGCCGAAACCTTCCTCACTAATTTCCTTGGGCACGTATGCCTCCTCCAGAACCTTCGTCAAAGTTTTGCAATGCTTATTGGATGACAACACCAGGTCCATGACTGATGTTAAGGTTGACTCCTCATTTAAAATCTGAATCCCCCTCGTTTCCGGGTGATCCGTCCTTTTTAAGAACTCTATGGCCCTTTCTTCGGAAATCTCTTCATTTTTTTCCCTTTGGCTCTCAAGGACTCGCCCGGGAAGGTATAAGGGGTTCCCCTTTGTCGTCACAGAAGCACAACTGGCCGCTTCCTCTGGCGTTCCCCCATAATTCCAGGGTACCGTCCTTAGACTACTGATAGGGATTTGCGGCCTTGCTGCAAGGATGATGGGCCTCGGAGCCGTCAACTTGACCGGTCCCTCCGTGCTATTCGTACTTACCCCCATCAATCTGATGGGCACTCCCCGTGCACTCCCATGCTCATGTATCACGTTGATCATCCCCTCAATTTCCTGCACATAGTTTAACCTCGGCGGTCCCCCAGCTTCACTGTCATCCGTCATATTGACCCCCCCTCCATCATGTCTTGGCAGGGGATTTGCTTTAACATTCGGGGAGTCTGGCTGTTCCACCACAATTTCCCCACTGTCAATCAGGTTTTGGATTCGATGCTTCAACGTCCAACAGTCCTGTGTATCATGGCCAGGGGAGCTGGAGTGGTATGCACATCGCTTGCTCGGGTCAAACCTTCTACCCTTTGGGTCACTCGGTGGTGCCAGACCAACTATCTTCTTTTGGGCTACCAATACCGCTAATACTCGTTCAAGCGGCTCCCCGAGTGGGGTGAATACTCGATTTTGCGAGGCCTCATATCTCCTTCGTCCCTCTGCTCTTTGATCTGTGAAGTTGGGCTGCCGGGGTGGCCCTACCCTCTGCACCTGTACCGGAAGATGGCTTTCTGTCTTTTTGGATGAGCCCTGAAGGATGAGGGAGACGTCCTCCTCCTTCTTCTTTTGCACCCTTCGGGAAGTGCTGCCATAATTACCGCTTTGGATCTGTTCTGCAGCCGTCTCCAAAGCCGTGAGATCCCAAATTTTGCCGGATTTCAAACCCATGTCCACCATTTCTCCGTGTTTTAACATTTCGGCGAAAGGCCTACCAATCCCCGATATGACTCGCTCATAATACGGTGCTTCCTGAATGTCCACAAAAGTCATCACCATCTCTGATTCGCTCATCGGAGGGTTCACTTGCGCGGCCATGCCCCTCCATCGTTGCGCATATTCCCTGAAGGATTCCCTAGGCTGCTTCTTAACTTTTGTCATTTGGTACCTGTCAGGGGCCATCTGGGCCTGAAAGCTGTATTGGGTTAAGAAAGTATGGGCCAATTCCTCCCAGTTGTGGATTCGGGCGTTGTCAAGGCGGGCATACCAGATCCTCGCCTCCCCTGTTAAGCTTTTCTGGAATAGCTGCATCCTCAACCCCTCGTCCTCGGCATAAGACCCGAGTTCTCCAATGTATATTTTCAAATGCGTGTAGGGGTCTCCCTTTCCATTGTATTTTTCAAACTCGGGGACTTTGAACTTTTCTGGATATCTGGTTCCGGGGAAAACACACAGATCCGAGTAATTGACCCTACCCAGGGAGCCTATGCCACGCAGAGATTGGATGGTCTCCTCCATGTGTCTCATTTTTTTCCGAAGGTCGTCAGTGTCCCCCTCCTCTGGGATAGTAATCACTGTCTTGTTAGGTATGGGAACGGCCCTTGTAATGACTGGCTCGTCCTTGAGTTGGGGTTGGTCATCCTTACCCAGGTTTACAATATTTTTAGGAGGATTCTGGTCACCCCCCGGTGGTGGAATATTATGTGGTCCTTGGTTTGGCGGATCCTGTCTGAGTAGGAGCTGCTCTTTTAGCATCGTGGCCATTTCCATCATCTGTTTTTTGAAGTCATCAAACTCTTCCCGAGATATGGAACCATGATTAGGAATATCAGCCATTTCAGATGTAGAATTTTGGGTTTTCTTAGACTGCGAACGGGTTTGAGGAGCAATCCTACAAAACAACGGTTCGAAGTTTAGTCCGGGGAAATGAAAGGATATGGATGCATGCAAAAGCTGTAACTTTTTGTGCTTTGGGTTTTTTAATCTTTCCCTGTAAAACAGAAAGTTAGTAGTCCTTTAATGCAATAACCAATGCTAAACATGCTTTATTATGCTTCCCCAACTATTCCCTGCAATTCACAGAGGTTAGTAATCTCTTTTGACACAGGAAAGGGATATATGAATATTGAATGAGATCATGACATTTAGACATATAAACGTAAAAAGGCATGAAGAGACTTTTCCTGCGTTGGGTTAATCTGAGGATGACCTATCCTAGGGTTACTCTCACGGGCTTTTCGGCATGAAGGTCCCCAAATCTTCGCAATCTACTCGTTTGAGCCCTTTCGATTGGAGCGGATTTGGGTGGTGCGTTTCCTGAGCCATCTCCGGGGAGCAGCCCCTTCGAGTCCAGTAATAAGCAACCGACAGGTTCGCCTCAGGAGGAGGTACTCTCTCAACATACATTCACATTCATCGTCCTCACCGTATGCAAATGATCACTTAAAAGTAAAGCAATTCCATCCAATCATTCATCTATTTGGACAAAAACACACAATCACACAACAAAAGAAAAAAAAAATCAAAATATCGCATGCACACACATTTTTATGAATTTTAAAGGATAGGATAACATCAAGATTTAAACGCGGCTTAAGCCCTCTAATGTCCCCAGCAGAGTCGCCAGCTGTCGACGCCGTGGTTTTTTTTCTCGTCTTGTTTCCTTTTCCTATTTTAGCCTTTTGGTTTTGGTGATTTTGGGGAAAAGGTCGGCACTTAATGTCGACGGGGTTTTGAAAGATCGTTTTTTATGATGAGCCAATTAACCAGAGTCGCCAGTTGGTATATTTGAAATGGATGTACCAACTCATCCGAGTTTTCGTTTTTTATAAATCGCTGGCTCATGTGTGACTCCGAATTAAATGGTCTGCGAATCGAGATTCATAGAGTTCGGGGGCTTGCTTAAGCGAGGGGAAGGTGTTAGGCACCCCCCGACTTCCGTGAAATACGGTTACCGCAATCTTGATGCTTTTCCTATCCTTTAATTCATGAAACGTGTATGCGTGCGTGTGTGTGTGTGTGCGTGCCTAAATGAATGTTGTGGTGAGTTTGTATGAAAGAATCATTTGGATTTTTAGGGAAAATCGTGCTTTAGTTTTGAGAGTGTTTAACAATGTCTTTTCGAGATTGACGAGAAAGCCCTATTTATTGAGAAAGATTTGATTTTAAATTGACAAAAGCTATGAGATTTTATTAAGTATTTGTTTTGGTAAAACGTGAGTTTGTTAAACCTTAGCCAAAATAGGAATTGAGATTTATACGTTGCTTTCATAAATGATAGGCAATTTCTAGAATCTCTTTCGCCCTATGTATCAAGGTTTAGCAAAACGTTCATTTCTCTTTATAAAACCATTTTTTTGTGACATTTGGAAACAACTTCCTTTTGGCCTTCTCGTAAAATAGGAATCGACTTTCATTAGCACTTCCAATTTTTAGCCTCGTGATGCTAATATCCTACTTTGATTACTTTTAGCAAAATCTTGATTGTTTTGGGCTTTGAAATCATTTTGTTGGATGATGCAAATCGAACTAAATATCAAACGCGTAGGGGGCTATTCATGGGCATGTGAGCCATCAAAATATCCCCTAACGCCAACAATCACATATTTCACTATTACGGGGCCTTAACCCGATTCTCGCTCTAGCGTCGTTTTAAGGTCCAACGATTACATGTTACAACAAAACGAGTACCTTGCATCCATTACATGTATCAAAACGTCCATCATCGGATTTGGACCACGGGGTCGCATTCCTAGGCTCACACCCATAATCACTACATACCCGCAACACAAATACTACGAAACTAAAACAACACGGATTGCCTAATACACCATGATATCCGAAAATAATAGTCTAACTAAGTTACATCCAAGCAATCACCATAAATAAGCTAGAAATTCCACCAATTGGATATCCTCGGGTTTATTAGGAAGAATTTTGTTCCGATGGAACCCTCACTAATAATCCCTAATCCATGATTTCACAATACAACGCAAAAAAGGATGCATTTAAGAGGATTCGGATAATAAGAGCCTATCAAAATGGTACGAGCAAATGTCAAAACAAAAGATTTTCACCTTGCAAAATGATCCCCACAATATGTAGGAATTTGTGTATTGAGTAGAATAGAAAATATGAGATATAATCTTACAAAATTTGGTACAATTCCTCACTCTTTTCACTCTTTTTCTCTCCTAATTGCCCTTATTTTGTTGCTGTTTTCTCCCTATTTCCGAGCTGCTGCTGCTTTTTTTTTTTCTTCTCCCTCTTCTGTTTCTGTATGCGAAATGGCCTGATAAGGGACTGTCAAGGGCAGCCGCAGATTGATCTGCGGCTGGCCCTTGGTTCTCCCCCCAGCCGCGCTCGAGTCCTGTGCGCTCGAGTCCCGTGCCGTCTCGAGTTCCGTCCTTGGCCGCGGATTGATCCGCGGCTGACTGTGCTGATTTTCTCATTTTCCGCACCTCGTCTCGATTTTCGTGCCGTACCGTTGATTTCCGTTGAAGGGCTCGTACTCTGCAGTCCGGGGATCTCCGGGAGACGTGCCACCTCATTCGGGGACGTCTGTCTCGGATGGCCTTATTGTCACATCAGCTTTGATTGCTCATCACCGCGGTGGTGTCGGGCGCTCGCCCTTGGGCCCACTCCTTCACTCCCGCGAGCCGGTTCAATTGACGATTTTGCCCTCCTGTCAAGGTTAGTACAGGGAACGCAAAATTTGGGTGTCTACAGATTGAACTTGAACATGATATGAACTCAAATGAGATATAACTTGCAAATGAGGACTTTGTAAACAAATTTCACAAATTAGGAAACTTACTTGTAGACACCCATTTTTTTGTGTTCCCTGTACTAACCATGACAGGAGGGCAAAATCGTCAATTGAGCCGGCTTGCGGGAGCGAAGGAATGGGCACAAGTGCGAACGTCCAACACCACCGCAATGATTGGCGACCATAGCTGACGTGACAATAAGGCCGTCCGAAACGGGCATCCCCGAATGAGGTGGCACGTCTCCCGAAAATTCCCGGACTGCAGAGTACGAACATGTCAGCGAAAACCGACGTTAAAGCACGGAAATCGAGGCGTGGCACAAAAATCGAGAAAGTCAAACCGTCCAGCGGCGGATTGATCTGTGGCCAAATAGTGCGCCTTTTGAAAACACGGAACTCGAAACACGGAACTCGAAATCGGGGTGAGTGGAAGGCAGGCGGCCAGCCAGCCGCAGATCAATCTGCGGCTGGCTTTGGCCAGCCTATTTCAGCTCAGTTTCGTGCAGCATACAGGGAGTTGAAGAGTGGAAAGAATTTTGGGGAAGAAGGAGAATTCAGCAGCAAGAAGCACGGAAATAGAGAGGAAAAAGAGAAAATTTTGCAATCAAATAGGGAGAAAAGAGAGAAAAAAAGAGAGGATTTATATTCTTTTGATTTTGATTGTATCAAATATACTCCTCATCCTATTCAAATACACAAGTTCACATCCAATTTGATCTTAATTGCAAGGTGCAAATTCCCTTTGTTCTAGCAATTTATATCATATCATTTGGTTGAATTAAATGTAGTTTTCATCAAATTTATGTTGGGATAATGGATTAGGGATTATTAGTGAGGGTTCCATCGGAACAAAATTCTTCCTAATAACCCGAGGATATCCAATTGGTGAAATTTCTAGCTTGTTTATGGTGATTTATTGGGTGTAATTTATTTAGATTATCATTTTCGGATATCATGGTGTATTAGATAAATCCGGGTTGATTAGTTATGTGGTATTCATTTTGTGAGCATGTAGCAATATTGGATGTGAGCTTAGGAATGCGACCCCGTGGTCCAAATCCGATGATGGACGTTTTGATGTATGTAATATATTCAAGATGCTCGTTTTTTTTGTAATATGTAATCGTCGGGCCTTAAAACGACGTTAAGGCGAGAATCGGGTTTAAGGCCCCGTAGTAGTGGAACATGTGATTGTTGGCGTTCGGGGATGTTTTGATGGCTTACATGCCCATGAATAGCCCCGACGCGTGTTTATGCTTGATTAGATTTTGTGACATAAAAAATGATTTCAAGGATTAAACGATGAAGGTTTTTCATTAAAATCAAACAAGCTAGGTTATTAGAATCACGAGGTTAAAAATCGGAAGTGTTAATAAAGGTCGATTCCTACTAAACGAGAAGGCCAAAGGAAATCATTTTCAACCATCACCAAAAAATGGCTTTTATGAAGGAACGAAATGTTTTATTAGACCTTTGTGCATAGGGTTAAAGATATCCTAGAAATTGCCCATCATTTTATGAAAGCAATGTATAGATTTCGATTCCTATTTTAACAAAGGTTTAAAAGATTCTTGTTTTTTTCAAAACAACGCCTAAATCTCATAGCTTTTGACAAGTAAAATCCAACCTTTCGCACGAATAAAGGAGCTCTCTCGTATTAACGGAAACGACGTTCTAAAACATTCCCAAAACAAAACACGATTTTTCATAAAAACCAAATGTTTCACCTCACCACAACATTCACATAAGCACACACACACACACACCCGCACGTATACACATTTCATGAATCAAAGGATAGGAAAGTATCAAGATTACGGTAACCGTGTTTCACGGAAGTCGGGGGGTGCCTAACACCTTCCCCTCGCTTAAGCAAGCCCCCGAACTCTATGAATCTCGATTCGCAGACCAATTAATTCGGAGTCACATATGAGCCAGCGATTTGTAAAAAATGAAAACTCGGATGAGTTGGTACATCCATTTCAAAAATACCAACTAGCGACTCTGGTTAATTGGCTCATCATAAAAAACAATCTTTCAAAACCCCGTCGACATTAATGCCGACCTTTTCCAAAAAATCATTTAATCAAGAGGCTAAAATTGGAAAAGACTAAAGGGACACATAAAGGAAAAACCCGGCGTCGACAGCTGGCGACTCTGCTGGGGACATTAGAGGGCTTAAGCCGCGTTTAAATCTTGATGCTATCCTATCCTTCAAATATTCATGAATATGTGTGTGCGTGCGATATTTTGATTTTTTACCTTTTGTTGTGTGAATGTGTGTGTTGTCCAATAAATGAATGATTGAATGGAATTGCTTTACTTTAAAGTAATCATTTGCATACGGTGAGGACGATGAATGTGAATGTATGTTGAGAGAGTACCTCCTCCTGAGGCGAACTTGTCGGTTGCTTATTACTGGACTCGAAGGGGCTGCTCCCCGAAGATGGCTCAGGAAACGCACCACCCAAATCCGCTCCAATCGAAAGGGCTCAAACGAGTAGATTGCGAAGATTTGGGGACCTTCATGCCGAAAAGCCCGTGAGAGTAACCCTAGGATAGGTCAGCCTCAGATTAACCCAACGCAGGAAAAGTCTCTTCATGCCCTTTTACGTTCACGCGTATAAAATGTCATGATCCAATTCATATATGCCTCCCCTGTTGACAAAAAGTACTGACCTCCATATTTTGCAGGGAATAGCTGGGAAGGCATAATAAGTCATGTCTATCATTTGTTATTGCAATAAGGGACTACTAACGTACTGTTTTGCAGGAAAAGATTAAAAAACCCAAAACACAAAAAGTTACAGCTTTAGCATGCATCCATATCCTTTCATTTGCCCGGGATCTAAACTTCGGACCGTTGTTTCTGTAGGATTGCTCCTCAAACCCGTTCGCAGTCTAAGAAAGCCCAGGTCTCTACCTCTGAAATGGCTGATCTTCCCAATCATAGTTCTATATCTCGGGAAGAGTTTGATGACTTTAAAAAGCAGATGATGGAAATGGCCACAATGCTAAAAGAGCAGTTCCTAATCAGACAGGATCCGCCAAACTAGGGACCGCATAATATTCCACCACCAGGGGGTGACCAGAATCCTCCTAGAAATGGTGCAAACCTGTTTAAGGATGACCAACCCCAACTCAAGGATGAGCCAATCATCCCAAGGGTCGTTCCCATACCTAACAGGACAGTGATTACTATCCCAGAGGAAGGGGACACCGACGACCTTCGGAAGAAAATGAAACATATGGAGGAGACCATCCAATCTCTGAGAGGCATAGGCTCCCTGGGTAGGGTTAATTACTCGGATCTATGTGTCTTCCCCGGAACCAGATATCCAGAAAAGTTCAAAGTCCCCGAGTTTGAAAAATACAATGGAAAGGGAGACCCCTATACACACTTGAAAATATATATTGGAGAACTCGGGTCTTATGCCGAGGACGAAGGGTTGAGGATGCAGCTATTCCAGAAAAGCTTAACGGGGGAGGCAAGAATCTGGTATGCCCGCCTTGACAACGCCCGAATCCACAACTGGGAGGAATTGGCCCATACCTTTTGAACCCGATACAGCTTTCAGGCCCAGATGGCCCCTGACAGGTACCAAATGACAAAAGTTAAGAAGCAACCCAGGGAATCCTTCAGGGATTATGCACAACGATGGAGGGGTATGGCCGCACAGGTGAATCCCCCGATGAGCGAGTCAGAGATGGTGATGACTTTCGTAGATATTTAGGAGGCCCCGTATTATGAGCGGGTTATTTCAGGGATTGGTAGGCCTTTCGTGGAAATGATAAAACACGGAGAAATGGTGGATATGGGTTTGAAATCTGGCAAAATCCGGGATTTCACTGCTTTGGAAACGGCTGCAGAACAAATACAGAGTGGAAATTATGGTAGCACTTCCCGTAGGGTGCAAAAGAAAAAAGAGGAGGATGTTTCCCTCATCCTTCAGGGCTCGTCTAGAAAGGCAGAAAACCATCTCCCCGTGCAGGTGCAGAGAATGGGGCCACCCCGACAGCCTAACTTCGCTGATCAGAGGGCGGAGGGGCGAAGGAGATTTGAGGCATCACAAAATCGAGTATTCACCCCCCTCGGGGAGCCTCTCGAGTGGATTTTAGCAGTATTGATGGCCCAAAAGAAGATAATCAATTTGGCGCCCCCGAGTGACCCGAAGGGAAGAAGGTTTGACCCAAGCAAGCGATGCGCGTACCACTCGGGTTCCCCGGGTCATGATACGCAGGATTGTTGGACGTTGAAACATATAATTCAGAACATGATTGACAATGGGGAAATTGTGGTAGAGCAGTCAGACTCCCCGAATGTTAAGGCAAATCCCCTGCCAAGACATGATGGAGGGGGGGTAAATGTGGCGGAGGCCAATGAAGCCGAGGGGCCGTCGAGGCTGAACTATGTGAAAAAAATTGATGAAATGATCAACATGATAAATGATCACGGGAGTGCGCGGGGAGCGCCCATTAGGTTGATGGGTGTGAGCAGAAATACCATGGAGGGGCCTGTCAGGTTAGCAGCTCCGAGACCCCTCATCCTTGCAGCGAGGCCGCAAATCCCTATCAGTAGTCTAAAGACGGTACCCTGGAATTATGGGGGGATGCCAGAGGAAATGGCCAATTGTGCTTCTGTGACGGCAAAAGGGAACCCCTTGTATCTTCCCGGGCGAGTCCTTGAGAGCCAAAAGAAGAAAAATGAAGAGATTTCAGAGGAAAAGACCATAGAATTCTTGAAAAGGATGGATCACCCGGAAACAAGAGGGATCCAGATTTTAAATAAGGAGTCAACCCTAACATCAGTCATGGATTTGGTGTTGTCGTCCAATGATCACTGCAAAACCCTGGCGAAGGTCCTGGATGAGGAATACGTGCCCAAGGAAATTAGTGAGGAAGGTTTCGGCCAGCTGGTAGGCCATCTGTTGGAGAGTGATGTAATATCCTTTGCAGATGATGACATCCCCAAGGATGGAAGGGGGCACCAAAAACTGCTACATATTGCGGTAATCTCCTCGGGTTATATCATGAATGGGGTGCTGATTGATGGAGGATCGGCGTTGAATATCTGTCCCCTCAGTACATTGCAGAAGATGAACATCAATCCCAAGCGCCTACGGGCCAGTCATGTAGTGGTGCGAGCCTTCGATGGTTCCCAGAGGGATACAATTGGAGAGATAGAATTGTCGGTGGAAATCGGGCCTTGTACTTTTGATATCTCTTTCCAGGTCCTAGACATTGTAGCCAGTTATAACCTGCTATTGGGGAGGCCTTGGATACACATGGCCGGGGCAGTTCCTTCCACGCTACACCAACAAATCAAATTAATCATCAATGGGAATCTGATAACGATCTCGGTAGAATGTGAGGACCCTTCTCCTCCCAGGAGTGGCATGCCAGTGATTAATGTGGACGAGTCAGCGACACCTGCCAGTTTTTAGGCGTTGGAAATTAGCACTCCCCACTACAAATGCCTGGGAACCCCAGCCGTGAAACCTAAGATCTCTCCAGAACTTACCTTTGTTGCAAAGGAAATGATGAAAATGAATTTCCAGCCTGGACAGGGACTAGGGAGGAGCAGTCAAGGAATCACCGAGCCCATCCAACTACCACAGCAGATAGGCAAGGCAGGGTTGGGATATCGTGAAGGCGTAGCACGGAGACACCGTCAGGGTGCGGTTCCGATTCGACTAGCTAGCAGTCCGGTGACCAAGGTCAACAATGAACAGGGGACTAGCAAGCCTGTGATTGGGGCAGGGAATGAGGAATTGGCCCCCGAAATTGATGAATCGGCCAGGAGGGAAAGTTTCCTGCAGGAGGTCGCGAAAGAGTTTGAAACCAAGTGTTATATCCCCGGACAATCAACAAGCAGTAGGGAGGGGACGAATATTATCACACCACCAGGAGCCCAACAGGTTGTGCCTGTCATCGATTGGGCAGGACTAATTATTCCTGGAGAGGATAGGAAGGAGGACTCAGGCGACGTATCCGTAATCATCGGGGAAGTGTCCGATGTGAAGCCCCCTTTTATCCAACGCATTTCATCTGACCTGACCGTCGACAACTGGACCATGAAACCAGTGATATCCAAACAAGGGTAAAGCCCGACGTCAGGGTGGTAGACCCCAGAGAATGGGGGAATGAAGAAGTTTATTTTTGTTGTTGTTTTATTTTTGCATAATTATGTCGTTTCTTCGTGTTATTTGAAAATGCGATCATCGTGGAAAGCAACTTATATATGACAAGTATTTTGTTTTATGTCAGGTGTACCAATTTGAGTAATCCTTGCCTAACAAACGATCTTTCAAACTTGAACGATGATTATGATTTTGACATTGAGCTGGATTTCGATTTAATGGGCATTAAGCAAGACGAGACAGATTACGAGGATGCGCCTGACGAGATCAAAGGATGGGTTGAGGATAAACCCAAACCCAATTTGGACCAAACCATCACCATAGATATTGGAGCCCCTGACAAGCCAAAGGAACTCAAGATAGGGACGGACCTTACCCCGAGCCAAAGGGCAGAAATGACTGAGTTGCTAAGCCAATATGAGGATGTCTTTGCCTGGTCTCATGAGGACATGATCGGATTATCCACCGACATTGTGGTGCACCGGTTGCCCATCAAGGAGGGTTTCAGGCCTGTCAAGCAAAAATTAAGAAAGCTGAAACCGGAGTGGAGCCTAAAAGTAAAGGAAGAGATCATCAAGAAGTTCAGGGCGGGAATCATTATGGTGTCCACCTACCCAGAATGGCTGTCCAATGTAGTCCCAGTGGCTAAGCCCGGAGGGAAGGCAAGGGTATGTGTAGATTATAGAGATCTAAATAAGGCCAATCTCAAAGATAATTTTCCGGTGCCTTTCATACACATCCTGGTGGAACGAAATGTATTCTTTTGTGGATTGCTTTGCCGGGTATCATCAGATAATGGTGGCAGAAGAAGATTGGGAAAAGACCGCTTTCATCACCCCTTGGGGCACCTTCTGCTATAGGCGATTGGCTTTTGGTCTCACAAACGCGGGGGCCACTTATCAGAAAGCCATGATGGCCCTGTTCCACGATATGATGCATAAGGAGATAGAGGTCTACATGGATGACATTATGGTGAAGTCAAGGGTAGAATCTGACCATATAACCCATCTTAAAAAGCTATTCGATCGGCTCAGAAAGTACAATTTGAAGCTCAATCCAGCGAAGTGTGCTTTCGGAGTACAGTCGGGTAAGCTCTTGGGATTCCTGGTCAGTGATCGAGGCATTGAGTTGGATCCAGCGAAGATTAAGGCCATTGTGGATATGCCAGCACCTCACACAGAGAAAGAGATAAGAGGGTTCCTGGGAAGAATAAATTTCATCAGCCGTTTCATATCCCACTTGACAACTACGTGCGAGCCAATTTTCAAGCTGTTAAGGAAGGGTACTTCCCAAGAATGGAATGAGCAATGTCAAAAGGCTTTTTAGACCATTAAAAAGCAACTGACTGAGGCACCAGTGCTGGTACCCCCGAAGGATGGGATCCCTCTGTTTATGTATATATCAGTCAATGCCATCGCGATGGGATGTATGCTGGGACAGAAGAATGAGGCAGGTAAAGAGCAGGCCATCTATTACCTCAGCAAAAGATTTAGCCAATGTGAGCAGAATTACACTCCCATCGAGAAGACCTGTTATGCTCTAGCCTGGGCTGCAGGGAGATTACAGCACTACCTCCATGGGCATACCACGTATCTGATATCAAGGATGGATCCCTTGAAATATATCTTTGAGAGGCCCATGCTGAACTGTCGACTGTCAAGATGGCAGTTAATCTTACAACAGTTCGACATGGTGTACGTAACTCAGAAGGCCATGAAAGGGAAGGGGATTGCAGATCAATTGGCAGAATCCCCGTCAGGAGGGATGGAGCCGTTAGAAACTCCTCTACCAGGCGAAGATATATTTTGGATATCACACGCAAAATGTGATGACAAGGGGCAATTCTGGAAGCTATATTTTGATGGTGCCATGAATGCTGAGGGGGCAGGGGCTGGAGCCATCCTGGTTTCTATCACCGGAGAACAATACCCTGTGGCCATTAAACTGAAATTCAGAAATTCGAACAACACCGCTGAATACGAGGGATGTATCTTGGGACTCCGCTTTGCCCGCGACATGGGAGTGAAGAGACTGGCGGTGTTCGGGGATTCAGAGTTGGTAATCAGACAGGCAATCGGGGTGTACACCACTAAAGAGCTTCGGTTACTTCCATACCATCGTTGTGTTATCCAGTTGATGCAGGAGTTCGAAGACATCGCTTTCTGACATATTCCCCGGGACGGAATGATTTTGCCGATGCATTGGCAACTCTGGCTTCCTTAATCCATGTAATCAAGAACAGGGACGTTCCACAGATTGAGATAGCAGTACAGAATGCCCCGGCATATGAGTAACATGTGGCAGTATTATCAGACGAGGTGGTGTTGCCAAAGCAGCCCTGGTATCACGACATAAGGGAATATCTGAGGGATAAATCCATTCCCGACCAGGCAAGCCAAACTGAGAGGATGAGAATTCAAAAGATGGCAATGAAATTCTACCTAAGTGGAGATTCACTCTACAAGAGGGATGCTGGTTTGGGACTGCTGCAATGCGTAGATGAGACGCAGGCCCAAAGGATTATGAACGAAATACATGGTGGAGTGTGTGGGCCACACATGAGTGGACCGATGCTGGCCAAAAAGATCTTGAGAACTGGGCATTATTGGTTAACACTGAAGGCCGACTGCGATGATCATGTCAAACGGTGTTATCAATGCCAGGCGCACGATAATGTGATCCATACGCCTCCCAATGAACTGCACTGTATGACCTCCCCGTGGCCATTTTCAATGTGGGGAATGGATGTAATCGGACCAATAGAGCCCAAAGCAAGCAACGGGCACCGATTCATTTTCGTCATGATCGATTACTTCACCAAATGGGTAGAAGCAGCTTCTTTCCCCAAAGTAACTCAGGAGGTCATCGTCGGCTTCATCAGGAATAATGTCATTTGTCGATACGGGCAACCTGAGGTTTTGGTCTCCGACAATGCCAAGAATTTAAACAACGCCCTCATGAAAGGATTGTGCGACCAGTTTAAGATCAAGCACCTCAACTCCGTCATTTACCGTCCTAAGATGAATGGGGCAGTCGAGGCTGCAAATGAGAACATCAAGAAAATCATGGCGAAAATGTCTGCTAATCATCGGGGATGGCCGGATTTGTTACCCCTCACCCTGCTGGCATACCGAACGTCAATGCATACTTCTACAGGGGCAACCCCTTACGCTTTGGTGTATGGAATGGAGGCCGTTCTGCCAGTTGAGGTTGAAATGGCGTCCCTCAGAATAGTGATCGATGCTCAGATAAGCGAGGAGGATTGGATGCAAAGTCGATACGACCAACTGGCCCTAATTGATGAAAGAAGGGTGGCTGCTGTTTGGCACGGTCAGTTATATCAACAAAGGATCTCTCGATCATACGATAAAAAGATAAGACCTCGGAAGTTCAAGGAAAATGATTTGGTGCTAAAAAGAGTCATGCCTTGTCAAGACGAAGCCAAGGGGAAGTTCGCCCCGAACTGGGAGGGACCATTTGTAATTAAGAAAGTGCTATCCGGAGGAGCCCTCATGTTGCAAGAAATGGATGGTGAAGTATTTCCACAACCCCTCAATTCTGACTCGGTGAAACAGTTCTACGCTTGAATAATCAATTTCTCCTTTTTCTTTGGGAACGAACTACGTAGGACCTGATCTCCTAACTTGTGGGGGTACGTAGGCAGCCATCATGGCACGGTCCGATCCCTTAAAAATAATCCTTTCCCCAAACAAAACCAATTCCCAACAGCAAAAAAAAAAAAAAAACCTTCCTATACCCTCGAAACCTCCCCAAAACCAACCCCTAACCAGATTCATCCCAAGTAGCCTAACCTGATCCAACCAAACAGTCAGCCAAAATCTAAGACTCAGTCCGATGAAATCAACAGTGGTGCAGCAATATCTGTCAGATCTCCATCAAGACTTGAGAAGAGAAAGAAAGCGAAATGTCAAAATCATGGTCAATTGGATAAAATGAGGATCCAATGAAAGGCAATGATACGACAAAAAGGGAAAATGACTAAATTTAAATGCATGTCTTTATATATAAGTCATTTTATTACAAGATCTCTCTTTCGATAACTGATGAAACTAACATAGTCTATGCAGGAAATAAAATAATCTACAAATCTGAAACTAGCCGAAGCAGGATGGACAAGGTGGTGGATAGATCTGAAGCATCAATCTCCCCTGCAATCTGCTGCCCCATCATATCAATGCGGTCCAATAAAGCAGTAGCTCGGCTGACAGTCCCAGAATGAGCATCTATAACTGTCCTGGCCTGAAATACAATGGCGTCTCTGTCAGCAATGGCAGCATCTTTGGCCAGAATAGCGGCATCTCTCTCAGCAATGGCAGCGTCCCTCTCAGATTCAATAGCAGACAAGGCAAGTCGGATCCGGCTGTCTTCAGTAACCCGACTAGGGGCAGGATCAGATGAGAAGGAATGATCTGCGGTATCATCTGAGAAAATCACTCTGGAGTCATCAAGGGCCCCGGTCCGACTCAAACCAGCCGAAACCGAGTCCCCGCGCAACCACTGCACGTAAGTAAATGTCTGGATGTGGCAGCTCTCACTATATTCGGCGAAGATCCGGCGAGACCAAAGATCGTAGACCCGCAATAAGTCCCTCTCTGTCTGGGATGATATAAGGAATCGATAGGCGGCTGCACCCGTGAAAAGATGGAAATCCTGTGTCTGATCAAACTGCCCCATAACTGCAAAGGGATGATAAGTCGTCACGCCCCTCAAGCCAGCAATGGGGATGAAATCCAGGTTGGGCACGTGAGTCAAGAAGCTCATAAAGGAACAATAACCCGAATAGAACAGTAGATGAAAGGGATCCTCAATAACCGACAAAAATGATGTCCAGGAGGCCACATCAGTACAGCTCACGGGACGAAATGAAAACTGCGTGGCTATATCATGGCTGAAGCAAAACCCTTGGCGACGGAAATGGCCGATGGGACTGAGATGACTCATGAACCACACGTACAACAAAGTCGAGCTCCCTCTGAATACTCTGTCGCGGAAGGACTGGCAGTATGAGGTTGACATGTAGGTATCCGCCAATATCATGGGAAGAGTGGTGTGATCCTCCTGAAGGGCTCTAACGGCCGCAACAACCCACATGTCCAAATGATCGGGTCCTGCGGGCAAGTATAAAACTAAGACGACACAGGCCATCAGAACGTCCACTTTCAAGGCACCCCAGCGCTCCTCGGACACGGAAAAATCACCGAAGAAAAGATGAAAACTGTCGGGTGAACCAAATCGGTCAATTAAGAACTGAAGGGGAACCATATGGTCTGAGGTGATCACCGATAACAAAGCTGTCCTCCGCAAACCGGTGAAAGTCAAGAATTGACGGCGCATGGAACCAGCTGTGATCCTGGCACAAGGACCGTCCAAAGGCAGGCCGGTAAAGCGAGCATACTCCTCGAGAGTGGGGGTCAGCTCTATTGTCCCTAATCTGACCACCTGACGGGTAGGGGTCCAATAGCTCAAAATACCCTCCACAAAGCCCGCTGGCACCTGAAAGGACAATAAGGACCAAGAGTGTCCCAAAAGGCCATCTGTGATAACCCTGTCGGCCGGCGATAAAGTGTCTAACCAGTGGAGGAGACTACCAACCAACCCTGTGGGAGGAGTGGAATCCAAACGTACCACGACATCTGAGGACGACATCTGTGGAAAAAATAGTATCAAAAGGACTGTACAGGGGTCCTTCTCTATCCATAAATAAAAAGCATGCATCACACAGTTAATAATAGAGCAAATGAATTTCATAGATATGAAAGAAAAAACTGTGCATAAATAAATAAATGAGTTCAGTACATAGTGCATAAAATGAAAAAATAAATCCAAACAGGTGCAGGTACAAAAGCCCTATCCTATCCTGATCTAAATAAAATCAATCTCATCTATGAAAGCGGGATCCTCAAACTGATCCCCCGGAGTCGCCGACGTCGGAGGCCCAAAGTTCATGTCGGGGATATATGGCTGCGCTGTGGCATCAGATGAGCTCGAGCCCGCATCATAACCAGCACCGTCAGGATCGTAGGCATAAGCATCCTCTGGAGTCCAGCCCAACACCCGAAGATATAGGGACAACTGGTCTACCTGACGGGTCAGTGTGGCGATCTGCTCAGCATGGGTAGGGCTCTGAACGCAGGCTGCCTAGTCAGTCATCATCACCGAGCCGGGAACCATATCCCCGAGGAAGAATGTGGCCCAGGTCTGAGGACCAATGGTGCGGGGCACCCACCAGGTACGGAAAGCATCACTCGTACTGGGACCCGTCGAAAGCATCCGGCCATCCTCCCCTGCGAGCATGATCTCCGAAGGCTGAGAATCCAGCGGCCAGGAGGTAGTGAAAGGAAGGGAATGCGGGATGCGGATCTCTTCGGTAACGCATCTGAATGCGCGCTCCCCCAGGTACATCACCCATCCTCCAACACTCCGCAAAGTGAGGCGACGGGTGGAAAGTGCGAACTCCGGGCCGGTAGGATACCCATCTGTGAACCCCACATCCAGATGCTCAGAAAGATAAGGCCTCCAGACAACCCCTGCAGCAGTGATCAGCTCCAGCTGAATGCGGCAATGGGCAAAGCTGCCAGACACTGGGACCTCCTCCAGGGTGCTGTGGTACCATCGCCGACCCCGAGGATAGGTGTCCAAGCCGAGGTTAGTGACGAGCCTCAGACAAGGAAGACGCTCGTAGGCCCAGAACTGTTGAACAGAACAAGGCAGAGCATGAGTAACCAACAAAAGCAGAAAAGAGAAATGAAATGACGAGAAATACAATAAGAAGAAGGAAGAAAAACCTCACCAGCAGGAAGTGATAGAATCCGAGCCAAGCATCTGTCTGGCCCTCCGAGCGTAGACGCATACCGTGGAGGAAATAAGCAAAGGTGAATGACCCCCAATCATAGTCACTAATACGGTCCACGTCTCTGACGGCTCCTACGATGCTGAAATGAATGGTGGAGGAGTTGTTCCCTAGAAAACAACCCCTCATAATGGTCAGGAACAGGCGTCGTAGCAGAATGTCCCGGGTTCCCTGATCCGCTGGAATAGGCAGTGCGTACAGACCCCCGACAGCATCGACAACCAAGGCACCGGATCGAATGCTATGGGCCTTGAAGACCCGGTCATCCGCAGCAAAGCCCAATAAAGCCCGGACCTCCGCTGGAGTGATGTCAAGATCCAGAGGGACGCGGGATCCAGTGAACTCGATGCCCGTGATGTACCTCCAGTCCCAGGGAGTCAACATAACCTCGCAGTCAAGAAGGTGAAGAGACTGCGTCTGGTGGAACCAGCGCTCAGATAAAGCCCTCATATAACCCCAGGGGCACTGACGGGGGATGATAGTGAAGAAATGCCGAAAGCCCCAAGAGTCCACCATCTCTCGGTAATCGCTGTGCAGGGCCGTGTAGAGAGAGTAGATGTTGAACAGTTACCCTTGGGCTGAGTAAACTCCGGCACCTGTGGCAATCATCAATGGGTCAGTCCAGGTAGAACGGGAATTGAGAGATTGAAAATGAAATGAGAATAGAATTGAATATACCTCATTAGCTACAAGAGATGCCGAGGGGTGACGACTGAGATCCCGACCCAAAAGATCGGGTATCTGCACAGGGGCGCCAGAAGGAGCCTGATGAGCAAATGGAGCCGGTGTGCTAGAGGATGGCCCCTCTGCCGCGACCTCCGGAGGAACAGCCTCCTCAACGTCCGGATGATCGGGACGGATGACAGCCTCCGCCAAACGGCGAGCCTGACGGGTCCAAGGAGGAACAGGGACAGGTGCAGCCCTACGACGGCGAACACCCGAGGTCCGTGATGCAGAAGAGCTACTAGGAGCATCGGGATCCATAGCTGGAATAGAACAAGCGAAGAAGAAGGTAAGTTCCCTGTTGAATTATGTCACGAATATTCTAAATTCCTACCCTCATCGTATAATTAGTGCAGCATGATGCATATTAAAAAAAAATCGGCAGAGTTCCGTTTGTAAAATGGACATCCCAGGCATAAGCCAAACATATTTTCCATTAATCCAAGCCACAATAGATCAAAGTTGCATTCATATGTGTAATTACATCATGTAAAGGACCATAATGCATGATTTTCTTTCAAAAAAAAAGGGGAAAAACAGATATGTGGGACCGCATCATGAGCATAAAATAGGACTCACACAGTTGATACATAGCATGTATATATGATCGTACATAGTATAGCATTGTAAAGCATACATTTTCCATCTATAGCATGTAAATAACCAAATGTATAACAAAACATTGACGAAATTGAAAAGTGAACGGTCAAAGTGTTACCTGTAACGCGTAGATCGATCTAACCGGAGCGGTTTTTGCGGGAAAGTTGAAAACATCGACAAAAGGCCTTTGCAAACGAGCAAAATCGCAAGAATCTATGTGGGGTACGAAGTTGAAAGCGACAGATCTGGAAGTGGCGAGCCGCTTAAAAAGCCCGATCTTAGTCGCAGATCCATCTGCGGCTGGCCCTGGTGGGTCCCCCTGATTTCCTTGCAGCCGTTGGATGTGTTTAGTGAAAATGAATTACGAGATGGGTGACCAGCGACGATACCCAGCCCCGACGAGACAATCGACCGGCGACGATAACCGGCGATTACGAGATGGATGTCCGGCGACGAAAACCGGCTCCAACAAGATAACCAACCGGCGACGATAACCGGGGGTTACGAGATGGGTGACCGGCGACGATACCCGGCCCCGACGAGACAATCGACCAGCGACGATAACCGGCGATTACGAGATGGATATCCAGCGACGAAAACCGGCTCCGACAAGATAACCAACCGGCGACGATAACCGGGGGTTACGAGATGGGTGACCGGCGACGATACCCGGCCCCGACGAGACAATCGAACGGCGACGATAACCGGCGATTACGAGATGGATGTCCGGCGACGAAAACCGGCTTCGACAAGATAACCAACCGGCGACGATAACCGGGCGTTACGAGATGGGTGACCGGCGACGATACCCGGCCCCGACGAGACAATCGACCGGCGGCGATAACCGGCGATTACGAGATGGATGTCCGGCGACGAAAACCGGCTCCGACAAAATAACCAACCGGCGACGATAACCGGGGGTTACGAGATGGGTGACCGGCGACGATACCCGACCCCGACGAGACAATCGACCGGCGACGATAACCGGCGATTACGAGATGGATGTCCAGCGACGAAAACCGGCCCCGACAAGATAACCAACCGGTGACGATAACCGAGGGTTACGAGATGGGTGACCGGCGACGATACCCGACCCCGACAAGACAATCGACTGGCGACGATAACCGGCGATTACAAGATGGATGTCCGGCGACGAAAACCAGCTCCGACAAGATAACCAACCGACGACGATAACCGGGGGTTACGAGATGGGTGACCGGCGATGATACCCGGCGCCGACAAGATAATCGACCGGCGACGATAACCGGCGATTACGAGATGGATGTCCGGCGACGAAAACCGGCTCCGACAAGATAACCAACCGGCGACGATAACCAGGGGTTACGAGATGCGTGACCGGCGACAATACCCGGCCCCGACGAGACAATCGACCGGCGACGATAACCGGCGATTACGAGATGGATGTTCGACGACGAAAACCGGCTCCAACAAGATAACCAACCGGTGACGATAATCGGGGGTTACGAGATGGGTGACCGGCGACGATCCCCGGCCCCGACGAGACAATCGACCGGCGACGATAACCGGCGATTACGAGATGGATGTCCGGCGATGAAAACCGGCTCCAACAAGATAACCAACCGGCGACGATAACCGGGGGTTACGAGATGGGTGACCGGTGACGATACCCGGCCCCGACAAGACGATCATCCGCATCGACACCCTTTTCTGAATGTTTTGCATCCATTACATCTTGCGTTGCATCATAAATCATATGTGTTGCATCACGTATGTATTGTCATCCTTGTGCACTGTCATTCATGCATCGAGTGTCTATTCTTTATCCTGTTCATTTCATTAAACATTGCAGAAACATGATAAAGAGGGGCAGCTGTAGACACCCATTTTTTTGCGTTCCCTGTACTAACCATGACAGGAGGGCAAAATCGTCAATTGAGCCGGCTTGCGGGAGCGAAGGAATGGGGACAAGTGCGAACGTCCAACACCACCGCAATGATTGGCGACCATAGCTGACGTGACAATAAGGCCGTCCGAAACGGGCATCCCCGAATGAGGTGGCACGTCTCCCGAAAATTCCCGGACTGCAGAGTACGAACATGTCAGCAAAAACCGACGTTACGGCACGGAAATCGAGGCATGGCACAAAAATCGAGAAAGTCAAACCGTCCAGCCGTGGATTAATCTGCGGCCAAATAGTGCGCCTTTTGAAAACACGGAACTCGAAACACGGAACTCGAAATCGGGGTGAGTGGAAGGCAGGCGGCCAGCCAGCCTATTTCAGCTCAGTTTCGTGCAGCATACAGGGAGTTGAAGAGTGGAAAGAATTTTGGGGAAGAAGGAGAATTCAGCAGCAAGAAGCACGGAAATAGAGAGGAAAAAGAGAAAATTTTGCAATCAAATAGGGAGACAAGAGAGAAAAAAGAGAGGATTTATATTCTTTTGATTTTGATTGTATCAAATATACTCCTCATCCTATTCAAATACACAAGTTCACTTCCAATTTGATCTTAATTGCAAAGTGAAAATTCCCTTTGTTCTAGCAATTTATATCATATCATTTGGTTGAATTAAATGTAGTTTTCATGAAATTTATGGTGGGATAATGGATTAGGGATTATTAGTGAGGGTTCCATCGGAACAAAATTCTTCCTAATAACCCGAGGATATCCAATTGGTGAAATTTCTAGCTTGTTTATGGTGATTTATTGGGTGTAATTTATTTAGATTATCATTTTCGGATATCATGGTGTATTAGATAAATCCGGGTTGATTAGTTATGTGGTATTCATTTTGTGAGCATGTAGCAATATTGGATGTGAGCTTAGGAATGCGACCCCGTGGTCCAAATCCGATGATGGACGTTTTGATGTATGTAATAGATTCAAGATGCTCGTTTTTTTGTAATATGTAATCGTCGGGCCTTAAAACGACGTTAAGGCGAGAATCAGGTTTAAGGCCCCGTAGTAGTGGAACATGTGATTGTTGGCGTTCGGGGATGTTTTGATGGCTTACATGCCCATGAATAGCCCCGACGCGTGTTTATGCTTGATTAGATTTTGTGACACAAAAAATGATTTCAAGGATTAAACGATGAAGGTTTTTCATTAAAATCAAACAAGCTAGGTTATTAGAATCACGAGGTTAAAAATCGGAAGTGTTAATAAAGGTCGATTCCTACTAAACGAGAAGGCCAAAGGAAATCATTTTCAACCATCACCAAAAAATGGCTTTTATGAAGGAACGAAATGTTTAATTAGACCTTTGTGCATAGGGTTAAAGATATCCTAGAAATTGCCCATCATTTTATGAAAGCAATGTATAGATTTCGATTCCTATTTTGACAAAGGTTTAAAAGATTCTTGTTTTTTCAAAACAACGCCTAAATCTCATAGCTTTTGACAAGTAAAATCCAACCTTTCGCACGAATAAAACAGTTCTCTCGTATTAACGGAAACGACGTTCTAAAACATTCCCGAAACAAAACACGATTTTTCATAAAAACCAAATGTTTCACCTCACCACAACATTTACATAAGCACACACACACACACACCCGCACGTATACACATTTCATGTATCAAAGGATAGGAAAGTATCAAGATTACGGTAACCGTGTTTCACGGAAGTCGGGGGGTGCCTAACACCTTCCCCTCGCTTAAGCAAGCCCCCGAACTCTATGAATCTCGGTTCGCAGACCAATTAATTCGGAGTCACATATGAGCCAGCGATTTGTAAAAAACGAAAACTCGGATGAGTTGGTACATCCATTTCAAAAATACCAACTGGCGACTCTGGTTAATTGGCTCATCATAAAAAACAATCTTTCAAAACCCCGTCGACATTAATGCCGACCTTTTCCAAAAAATCATTTAATCAAGAGGCTAAAATTGGAAAAGACTAAAGGGACACATAAAGGAAAAACCCGACGTCGATATTACTTTCGTAGAAACAAAATGAATTAAGATAGAATACTTGCCTTTCGCGTAGTTTACGATTATTGCTTAACTTTACTGCAAATATCCTATATATATTCATATATAGATATTCATTAGCCACTCATTCACATTAACAGATTCTCAAATTCTATTCACTCAATACACACCTAATGCAACTGTTCCATGTTTATAGATATGTATTACAAACATACATTTAACCAAATATACATTTAAAGCAAATTATCATATATCAAAAATTGTTGCTTTTGTTTTTACTCCAAAAGTCTCGTTTATAAATCCCGTTTAAACCTTTTGAAACCTTGGTTCTATATAGCCATTACATACTTAAACAGTACAAGCATCCCAATTGGCACATAGTAAAACTTAAAAGAGCGTAATACATATGTACCAAGCTTCAGTTCATAAACAGACCCTTTTGGCAACTCTGCAGCACGGCGCGGCCGCGCTGCTTTTATGCCTGGGAGTGGCGCGGCCGCGCTACTCCCATTCAGGCCCAGAACTGAGCTTTCCAATGCACAACTCTCTCTCTAGCATATTGAGGTCTTAGTATACAACAAATAACAAATATTCACATTATTCTGAAGATTTAAAAACTAAATTAGGTCCATGCATTCGATATCTAATATATCGTTTTGAAATTTCTTTTCAAAAACAAGCTTAATAGCTCTTTTCCTTAACGACTAGCCATGATCATACTTGTCCCTCATTTTATTGTTACATAGGTTCTGATACGCATGCTCAAATGTTAATAAAACATATTTACGTCGTTTCTTCAATTCAAAATAGCTTTTCCTAAACAAAATATCTATCAAATCATAGTTTACAAATCAACTTTGTGGTAACATACTCATGATACATCTTAATACATGTTTAAGGCTTCTTCATGCTTATTATACAAGGTTAAGTTGGGTTCTAAGGGCTGAGCAAATAAATAAAAACAGCAGTTCAGTTCTTGTGCAGGCGTGGCCACACCCTGTTTAGCCTTGGTACCAGCGCGGCCGCGCTGGTACGCAGACACAGGTGATGCAGGCTGCTGTTGCTGCGAACCAAACTACTAAAATCCTATGCAATCGCTATTTGGACGCATGCTGATATTATAAACTCAACTAAAACAACATAACTTATATACTTAACTATTCTAACAGCACCAACAACTCTATTAGCAAACTTAGAACCTCTAAAATCAAAATTCTTACTTTTTAAACAATTTAATCACATTTAAGCAATTTTAACCAACATCAAACATGTTTAGCATTTCTTGACTGAATTCAGAGCACACATGGCATGATTAAACTCAGATTTTTCATCCTTTAATAATATAAAATCATCAGTTAACAACAACATAGCAACACATAACCCAATCAGAACATTTATCTCGACGAATAAGCATTTTCTCATCATTTCTTGTATATATAATGAAAGTTCATAGATTTTACCTCTAAGATGAATTCTTCTTCTTGAATTTACTTGATAATATTTCTCTTCTAGCTTGACTAATCCTCTACAATCTCCAGAAAGCTTCTATCTCTCTCTCACTCTCAATTCTTCTCTCGGTATAGAATTAACAAAATGAGGCCAGTGCTTTAGGTAGAGAGTTTTATACAGATTTGATAGTAATTGAGTCCCTCCACCCTTCCAATTCCATTCCATCAGATTGAACCCCTTTACATTCTTCATCAATTTCATCAGTTACTAGAGAGAGGTTAAGAAAATGAAAAGATTTTGGGTTTAAAGGAATGAAATAACTCCCTCCTTCTTCAATTTTGCAATAACCATGCTCTCCCCTCTCATTTGTCCCAATTTGATAGTCACTTGGGTCCCTCCAAATTCAGCAGATACAATTTTAATTAATAAAATATTATATTAATCAATTAATCAATTAAATAAATCATTTGACCATTTTGCCCTCCGGAATTCAATATTTTTGTTACTAATATCGATTCCTACTAAAATCGACGTTCCGAACGTCGTGGGAATATTCGTTTGGTCAAAATCATCCCCGTTCACGAGTTTGACTTTTTATCCGAAAAAGTCAACCCTGACACATTTTGTGATTACAGTCTATTCTGACTAATTTCGACGTTCCAGACTCAAATATACAGCCCGCATTTTTAATTTCCACTCCGAACTCAAATTTGAGTTTTAACTCCATTCCTTGAATAAAATTGTTAACTACTTAGTTAAATTCAAATAATTAAATTAATCCAAACTAACTATCTATATACATCTCATCATATAACTCAATATAATATATATATATATATATATATTTAACGCATACACATATATTTATTAAAATCACTACATAGATTCACATAAATTCAATTTATTAATTCCATTAAATTACATAATGATCTCGGGTATTACATTCACCCTCCCTTATTAGGATTCCGTCCCCGAAATTATCACAAAGCTAAACAAAAAGATTTGGGTAATTTTTCATCATCTTCTCCTCGAGTTCCCACGTAGCTTCGTCAGCATTGTAGTTCCTCCATACTACCTTAACAGAAGGTATTACCTTATTTCGTAAAACTTGCTCTTTTCTATCAATAATTTGAACAAGAATTTCCTCGTAGGTTAAATCTTTCTCAAACTGAATGGGTTCATACTCTATAACATGCTTGTAATCCTGCTTGTAAGGTCGTAAAACTGACACATGGAACACGTTGTGTACATGCTCCAACTCCGGAGGTAAAGCTATTTCATAAGCTACCTCACCTACTCGCCTCAATACTTCAAAGGGTCCTATAAACCTCGGGCTTAGTTTTCCTTTCTTTCCAAATCTCATTTTCCATTTCCAGGGAGATACTTTCAAAAATACATAAGAACCGATGTCAAATTCGCGCTGTTGTCGATGTTGATCAGCATATTTCTTCTGTTGATCTTGAGCCGACATTAATCTCGCTCGTATCATTTTGACAACATCTGCAGTCTGTTGTACCAACTCTGGCCCTAGGAGTCGGCGTTCCCCTACTTCATCCTAGCACAGCGGGGTTCTGCACTTTCATCCATACAGAGCTTCATAAGGTGGCATACCGATGCTTGCGTGATAACTGTTGTTGTAAGCAAACTCCACTAACGGTAGATGGCCATCCCAACTTCCTTTGAAATCCATAACGCACGCTCTCAGCATGTCTTCTAGGGTTTGAATTATCCTTTCACTCTGCCCATCTGTCTGGGGATGATATGCAGTGCTCAACCTCAGTTATGTTCCCATGCGTTCTTGGAAGCTTTTTCAGAAATTTGCCGTGAACCGTGGATCGCGATCTGACATAATGGATACTGGCACACCATGTCTGGAGATGATTTCTTTGATGTAGAGTTTTGCCAATTGATCCAAGTTAAATTTGATCTTGATCGGTAAAAAGTGCACTGACTAAGTCAATCGATCAACGATAACCCAAATAGCATCATAACCCTTCTGTGTAGTTGGAAGTCCTACCACAAAATCCATTGTGATATGTTCCCATTTTCATTCCGGTATTTCTAGAGGTTGTAGTAACCCGCTCGGTTTTTGATGTTCTGCCTTAACTCTTTGGCAAGTCAAACACTTGTTGATGCATTGCGCGACCTCTCTCTTCATATTGGGCCACTAATAATGTTGGCGCAGATCCTGATACATTTTTGTGCTCCCCGGATGAACTGAGTAACTCGAAATATGAGCTTCCTGTAGAATTTCTTCCTTTAACTCAGTTACTGCTGGCACCCAACTTCTCCTCTCAAATCTTAACAGTCCATCACCATCCACACTGAATTTAAGCTCTTCCTCATCTACAATTCTTTTCCTCACCTTTTCACATTCTTCATCGCTGCCTTGTGCTTCCTTTATTTTGTCCAACAGAGTCGGACGAGCCTCCATCGCGAACAATTTCTCACCAGATTCCTTTGGAAACTTTACTTCGAGCTCCAATCTTGCCATTTCCTTAATTAACTCTTCTTGAGCTGTTATCATTGCCAACTTACCAATACCCTTCCTACTTAGCGCATCTGCTACCACGTTAGCTTTTTCCGGGTGATACAAAATCTCGCAGTCGTAGTCCTTTATTAGCTCCAACCATCTCCTCTGTCGCATATTCAGCTCTTTCTGCGTGAAGATATACTTCGGACTTTTATGGTCCGTGTATATCTCACACTTTGCACCATATAAATAGTGCCTCCATATCTTTAGGGCAAATACTACCGCTGCCAATTCCAGGTCGTGGGTAGGATATCCCTTTTTGTAATCCTTCAACTATCGTGATGCGTACGCAATAACTTTACCATGTTGCATGAGCACACAGCCAAGTCCTTTATGTGACGCATCACTGTAAACTACAAAGTCCACCGAATTATCTGGTAAAGACAACACTGGTGCTTTACTCAGCCTTTTCTTCAGCTCTTGAAAACTCTCCTCACATTTTTCCGTCTAAACAAATTTTACCGACTTCCTTGTCAGATGTTAGGTTTGTATATTACGCAAGCATGCAATCTAATTACACAATTAGTGCGGAAGCGTGATAAAACGAATTTTAAACCTTTCATACAAACCATCACCATGATCTATCCTTGTGTTCAATTATCAATTAAACGAAAGAGAAAGAGAATAAGAATTATACCCTCGTAGATCAAAGCTTCCTCGGGTACAAGTTCAACTCCTAGTCCTTCGTGTTCTCCTCGAATTCCACCAATGAGATTCCTTCCTTTGATCAACGTTAGCCAAGTGTTTGGCCTCTAGAGGTGATCCACCAAGGAAAAATAGGTATTCAAGAAGTTGGGTATTGGCAAAAACCTAGTTTCTATCTCTATATAAATTGCAAGTACTCTCCACAATCTAATGCAAGAGTGTGTAACCCTAATCTATGATAAGACTCCTCTTATTTATAGATGTAGGAATAACCCTTCCCTAAACTATTTAGGATTATGGTTTCTATTATAATTAAACTCCTTTAATTAATTATGCTCCTAATCCAATTAAGAATTCATAAGAGAGTACTTCTATTAATTAATTCACAATCCCTATTAGGAATTAAATAATAGTAATAGTAATAATAATAATAAGACTCCTCTTATTAATTTATATTTAATATTTCCAAAATATTAAATAATAAATATTAAGCTATTTAATTTATTCTATCTCCATATATTAAATTAAATACACTTAACTTATTATTACAATTATGTCATTTACTTCTTAAATAAATATTTTTCTTTTGCGGTGTGACCCTTTAGGTTCTCCATATTAAACCGGTTGTGAATAAATCAATTAGAACAATTCTAATTATATTTAAATAAATAAATTAAACTATTTAATTCATTTAAATAAATAATATTTATTCTACAATAAGGGTAAGCCCCCTTAGCGATCAACGACTTTCCAGATAATATAGATTTCAACATTAATCACAAAAGAACCTTTCAGTGCATAGTTACCGTACAATTCAATCCTTCTACCATACAATGTCCCAATTAAATATAAGACATGAATTTACTGTCAAGTCTTATTTTATTTAATTATATGTATTTCGACTCCCAAATGCACAACTCTAAATAATGCAAATTAGAAACTCCTTTCTAATTTCATTCTGCCTTGGCCAAGGACTACTGAGTTGTCATTTATCAAATCACATAGGACATTCACATCTTTTACTAGATGAGGTAGATTCTTTGTTGATCATTCACCTATCTCTATGTACAACTTATTATACCTAATCATACCCTTTGATATACCCTAAAGGTCTTAAGGGACATGTCAAAGTATAACTCATCATACACAAGATACTATGATGATCTCAAGTCCAAGGATCACTTTTACTACTATCACTAGAGGAATTCCTATTGACAGGCGAGTAAAACTACATTAGGTATTCCTTAGCGAGCCACGTTCAGTGAACTTATTCTCCAATAAGCACCTACATACTTGCTTTAGTGTCTCCACACAAATGATTATGAGATCAATCATCCTCTTCCTAAGAGCAAGCAACGTATGTACTAATCTATCCGGATTCACTAATCCCCTTTTTAGTAATCCAACGATTAGGAACAATTTTAGTTTGTGAGCTATCTAGAATTTAGATCTCATTAGCATGATCACCATCATGATTCTAAAAGCATTGCTCAAAACTATGGGTTTATCACATTTAATATAACAGCACTATGTAGATAATGTAAAATGCCTTTTAAAAAAATCAATTCTTTTATTAATAAATGAATAAGATTACAAAGTATATGCTACATCATATCAAATATGATTGGCTTGTGTGCATACTACTTTTAATCTCCCACTTGCACTAAAGCCAATCGCCATGGTATCCCTTCTCATAGTCCTTTAGCTGGCGTGAAGCGTACGCAATGACCCTGCCGTGCTGCATTAGTACACAACCAAGGCCCTTGTGTGACGCATCATTGTATACTACAAAACCTCCAGTGTCGTCTGGTAAAGCCAACACTGGTGCTTGGCTCAGTCTCTTCTTCAGCTCCATGAAACTCTCCTCGCACTTCTCCGTCCAAACGAACTTTACCGTCTTTCTAGTTAGATTGGTCAACGGTGATGATATCCTCGAAAAATCCTGGATGAATCTCCGATAATATCCCGCTAACCCTATGAAACTCCTGATCTCCGTTGGTGTCTTTGGCTGCTCCCAGTTGATAATGGCTTCCACCTTTGCTGGGTCTACCGAAACACCATTACTGTCAATGACGTGTCCAAGAAACTGCACCCTCTGCAACCAAAATTCACACTTCGAAAACTTTGCGTACAGTTTCTCCCTTCTTAATGCCTCCAGGGCAATCCTTAGGTGTTCAGCATGTTCTTCCTCTGACACTGAATACACCAAGATATCATCGATGAATACTACCACGAACTTGTCCAAATACTGCTTGAACACTCTATTCATCATATCCATGAATGCCGCTGGTGCATTTGTCAGGCCAAATGACATAACCAGAAACTCGAAATGTCCATAACGAGTTTTGAATGCCGTCTTCGGGATATCCTCATGTCTCACCCTTAGTTGATGATAGCCCGTCCTTAAATCGATCTTCGAAAAGTATTTCGCTCCCTTGAGTTGATCAAACAGATCGTCTATCCTGGGCAGCGGATACCTATTCTTAATCGTAACTTTGTTCAACTCACGGTAGTCGATACAAAGCCTCATCGAGCCATCCTTCTTCTTTACGAACAGAACAGGCGCTCCCCATGGTGACACGCTCGACCTGATATAACCCCTGTCTAACAGTTCCTGCAGTTGAACCATCAGTTCTTTCATCTCTACTGGTGCCATTCGGTAAGGCGCCTTAGATATCGGTGTCGTCCCGGGTATCAAGTCGATTGCAAATTCTATCTCTCTATCCGGCGGCAGTCCCGGAAGTTCATCTGGGAAGACATCAGCGAATTCCCTTACAACGGGTATCTGACTCAGTTCCCCCTCGACCCGTCGAGTATCTACCACGTGAGCCAAATAACCTATACAACCCTTCTTAAGCAATCTCTTCGCTTGCATCATCGTCAGACAACAAGACTGTCTCGGCGATTTACTACCATAGAACACCACCTTCGACTTACCCGGAGTCTGCAGGTGTATGCACTTTTTCTTACAGTCAATGACCGCCCCGTGGCTCGCTAACCAATCCATCCCCAGGATTACATCGAATTCTCCAAGACGAATCGGCAACAAGTCCACGTTAAGCTTAAACCCTCTCACATCCGCACAACAATTCTTATAAATATAGTTTACGGGGATAATCTCTTTGTTCGCTACTTCTACATTCATCGGGTGTTCTAACAGTTCACTAGGAAATTTAAATCTTTGAGCAAATTCATCAGAAACAAAAGAACATGAAGCACCCGAATCAAATAGCACATATGCATCTATGTTGTTGATTGGAATAATACCTGACACCACCTCTCTGGATGCCACAGCATCTTGTACTGTCATGTTGAAGGTCCTTGCTGTTGGCTTATTTGGCTGGGCTGGTCCTCCACTGGTTGTTCTCGAGTTGTTGCCCCTGTTGCCATTTCCGCCATCCAGGTTTCTTTTTCGGGGACATTCCTTGCTCCGATGTCCTATCTCTCCACAATTGAAGTAACCTCCCTTCTTCGCCTTAGGACAATTGGGCGAGATATGCCCTTCTTGTCCACAGGTATAACAAACCATCTTTCCCTTCATGCACTCTCCCGAGTGACCCTTTCCGCACTTCCCACATACCGGTCTTTTCTGCTGCGTGTTCCCTTGCTGCATTTCAGAATTGCTACCCCCACTGCTCCATTGACGCTTCCTGCTGTTGCCGCCACCACTGCTAACATTCACATTTCCTCCTTCTACCTTCTTCTTGTTCCTTTCCCGATTATATTTCGAAACCGCTTCACTCCCACCTTCGGCAATGAGAGCTTTCTCCAACAAGGTTGAGAACGATGTAATTTGCAAAACCGCTACCTTGCTGTAGATCCACGGCTTTAATCCATTCTCGAATCTCCTGGCCTTCCTCACCTCAGTATCCACTTGATGTGGGGCGAATCTAGCCAATTCATTGAATTTTGCAGCGTACTCTGACACCGACAAATTTTCTTGTTTCAATTCCAAAAACTTGATTTCCATTTTCGCCTGCGTACTCTCAGGAAAGTAATTCTCGAAAAACAACGTCTTGAAAGCTTCTCACGCCACGACTCTAGTTCCGGCTTTATTCTGATTGGCTTCCCACCAAAAGTTAGCCTCACCTTTCATTAGGTAGGTAGCAAAAACTGTCTTCTGCTCCTTAGCGACTCTAGCAATGACAAAGGCCTTTTCAATCTCCTTTATCCATGACTGGGCCTCTATCGGGTTCGTTGTTCCTCTAAACTCCGGAGGCCCTACTTCCTTGAAGTCTTTAAAATTGGCTAAGTGGTTGCCTGTCTGGTTTCCTGTAGTAGTGGTTTGATTCCGCAAGGCTTCTGCCATCATGTTCACAAAATCTTGCATTGGGTTTGGTGGAGTTTCCTCTACATTGTTAACTGACTCTTCAATCCCTTGGTTTCGTAGGATTCGTCTGGGCGGCATTATCTGTTTAAGCAAACCCTAACACGTTACTCGGGCTTTCTTAAAACATAAGTATTTAGCATGTAATACAATAATCACATTACTCTTGTGTGGGAGTTTTTAGATTACCCAACCTCGGAAATTCTGCTTTCCCGATTAGTGATTTAAGTTACTAAGATACCGATTCAGTCTCACTGAATTAACATAATCATTGCATAAATGGTATATCAAGTAAAATTCTCAAGCACATACCATAATAATGCATCTATATTCATATACCGACTTAAGCGTCTTACACGCTTATCACAGGCATATTGTCATGATTGCTACCATCCCATTTAATATAACAAAAGGTGGGATTCACTTAAACCATTCTTTCCTACCTACATAATTGGGAAGTACATCCTACATACAAACTACCTCGCACCTTGCTGAGGTTAATACAATTTCTAGTAAACCAAATGGTAGTACCAATAACACTGCTCAAGGCATAACCACCCACTTCCAACTATCCTCTAAGGGACACAAGGTGAATACAATTTAACGCTTGCTCCCGCTACTGGAGGGCAGATTCATCCATCTAGCGTCGAACTGCATCCAGACAATGTCTAAGGCTCGCTCCAATTCAACTATCTTCGCATCCTTAGCCTTTACCTCATCCTTCAATTGTCCTAACTGCAGCTCCCTTAGCAGCAGCCTCCCTCGCAACTCGGCTAACTCAGCCTGGGCCTGGTAAGCAGCGTCCTTGTACTGCTGTTCAGAAATCTGGTGGATGTGGTTCTGCGCCTCTAATTGTTTAGCCCTAACCTCTAGCTCGGCGTTCCTTGCCAGCAAATCTCCTATCACATCAGGCTCTATGGGCTCCTGGGTCACTGGACAGCTATCTTGACTCTCGTTCGACATCCTACAAACACCACACAAATAAATCAACATTTGTACCATAATAAAATATATTCATTGATGAAATGAAATGATATTTTATTCGGTACAACTAGAACTCTATGAATCTCCCCGACCCATCACCTACATACTCTATGTGAGTTTTCTACTAAGGTTATATCCTAGGTTTCTTGTTCCTAACGTTTATAACCTATAGCTTTGATACCAACCTGTGACGCCCCCAAATCCGGGTTTCCTAACCTCGAATTCGGTGCTCACGATTTCTCAATAACAACATACTTTCTAACTAAATGCGGAATAATAAACATACATTGTTTATCGAATAGAATTAAAGTATTACAATTCCGGTCCCAAGGTTCTTTAACCTTAACATAAAACGTACCCTTAACACAATAAAAGGTTCACCTAATCAAACAACATTCAATAATAACTAGTACATAGGCACTAACGGGCATCTATTCCTGCACCTTCCCCTTTCCTTTGTCTCCTCTAGACGTTTCTGCCTTAGCTGAAATAAAGATCATGATATAGCAAGGGTAAGCAACTAATTTGCTTAGCAAGTATATACACAAGAGATATATCATGATAGAAGGAAATTTTTGCTTTCAATGTTCAACAACAGTATAAGGGTGTGAAGGAACATGAATTAGTAAACAACAGTTGAATATCCGAATAATTGAATGACAATTACTGAGTGGTTTGAAATAACCAAGGACGTTTTCCAAGGTTCTCAGCATGTAAGCTGGACCTCTTAAAAAGTTTTGGTAATCGAGGGGATCAGCCTCTCCTACCCCGTGATTTATGCATAAACACTTAATAACCAGCATTGATATCATGCCTTAAACAAGTTTATCCTTTTCTCAGCCAAGAGTTCTTACCACAACAATTTAATAAGAACAGCTTTTAAAATACCATTGTCTTAACCAATTTAGACATGCTGGATCTAGCTGATACAAATAGCATAGATCGATCTCATAAACAATTCATACTTGGAAGAACTTTAATTAAATTTACAGTTCAATCATAATAGGATAGGAATTCAATTGCACAATGTGCGAATCTCAATAATCAGTATAGATGTGAATAATCGACAATAATTATTCACTAACATGCTTCGAAAATAATAACTCGAGATTTAGTTAGGGAACTTGCAATAATGTAAGAAGTTTAGGGTTAGGAACTTTCCTGTTTGCTCAGCTACAAATAATTCTAGCTTTAACTATTTGGCCTTGAGGAACCTAACATAGATAATGTCGGTCTAACAATTAGTACTGCGTAGTGGTACGTCGATACGCTTACTTATGCTATTTATTTAACAATTAAGCAATTCACATAGCACACAGTAAATAAACTATAGTAATTTTATAAGGCACTTAATTGATTTCTAGATTGGTGGTTTAAATAAATTAGCCATGTATCCCTTAAGTAATAAACACTTATTAATCCCTTAAACAATGAATTATAATTGTGTAATTAATTAACATTACTTTTTCTTAATTAATATTCATTTATTAAACCCTTAAACAATTAATTATAATTGTTTAATTAATGAGTTATTTAAACTCTCTCTATTTTATTAACTTTATCTTTATTTAACTACTATTTAATAATTAACTAATTATCTTTAATTACCAATAATAGAAATTAGCAACTAATTATATTTGCTTATTATTCAAGTATTAATCAAATAATAATTGAATTATTAATTTTAATCGTCTTTAATTATTACTTAGGATTAAATAATAATTAATTAGTGAGTAAGAGTTACCTTTAGTTATTATCTAATAGTAAATAATAACTAATTAGGTTTACTCATCAATTAAAGTTAATCAAATAATTATTAATGAACTTATCTTTAGTTATTATTTAGTAATAAATAATAACTAATTAGGTTTATTTAAGGTAATTCAAATAATTAATTTACAATTCTTAATCATTGTTTAAAATAGATAAACAATTTATTTTATATGGAAAATATATTAGCATATTCCGGAATTAAATTTTGTAAGGCTATTTTATTACTTTTATTCATACTAAATTATTAGTTAAAATAATCAAATCTTAAATAGTTATTTTGCTACTTTATTCATATGCAATTATTATTTAATACTAATCAAATAATATTTATTATCTTTATTTATTAAAAATAAATAATTACTTACTAATTTATTTGTACTTAATTATTATTTAATATTAATCAAATAATAGTTAAATACTTATTATCTTTATTTATTATTTAATTGATAAATAATAAATAATTATTTGATTGATTTTATTATTATTATTATTATTATTATTATTATTATTATTTTGTTATAACAACTAATCAATTCACAAGTATAATATTAGCTCCAAATTAATAACCACATTTGAGCCAATGATAGCACAAATAGCAAGCAACAGCAACCATGACGCACGGCATAGACAGGGAAAAATGATAGGAAACTCGTTTAGGCATAAAACCAAACAGTTAACAGGCACGTCTAAAATTGCATACAGAGGTTTCATCCGATTATTCCTAATCCACCCAAACGGGTTATATGCATCAGGGACTGACCATCAGAAAACCCAACACAGAATAAGCAACCAAACGATACAATTGTTACACAATTAAAATCCATAACACAATCCCAACTTATTAATCTAGAACTCACAGAGGCAACTAGTTAATCACCCAAAAGTAATTACAACAACCCCGAACAATGATATAGACAACAGGAGAAATTAGCTTGGAAAAATTACAATCAGCTAAAACAATTGTCCCAACAGTCCCTATTGCGTTCGAATGCACCAACCCAAACACAAAACAAACAAAACAAAAAGAAATACCCTCCGTTGCTGCTTGATCCCTTCGACAAATCTGGGCTTCAATTGATTTCCCCTTCCTTGCTGCGAGCCCTAATGTGTGTATATATATATATTTGGGACTCACAAGAACAATCGAAAATCGGCAGCTAGGCTTGGGTTGATTTCAATTTATAGCAATTTGCTTTACCCAATTCGCTGGGTATTACCTCAATCGTCCCATCACTGCCCAACGGTAGGAACGAGGCAGCGACTGATGGTCCACATCGCGCCCCACCCGTTGCACAACTAGGTTTGGCCGCCCCTCGAGCCTTGCGTCACCCTCACCGGTCAAGTCGCCGGACTTCTGGAACCCTTGGTCCGAACGTCGAACCCTCGGTCGTCCACTTCTCCCCGCCTTGTCCGCTGGTCGATTCCTTCACGCCGCCCGCTTGCTTAGAGTTGTCGCCGGCGTACGCCTGGCGACACTCCCTGCTCGTCCCGTTCAATCAGGCTGAGGGTTTGATTTGATTGAGAAGCTAGGGCTTTGGATTCCCTTCTTGTTCGACTGATTTTCCCCAAATCGACTTGCTCGGTTATCTGAGTTGAGGGGTTTGGTTTCTCCCTTTTGCTCGGTTGTAGTTGATTTGAGGGCATGTGTTTGCTGGTCTGGCTAAATCCTCAAATTGGTAATGCCAATTGGGTTTTCCCCAGACTCTTAACAACCGACCCAAACGTTTCCCCCAATTCGAATGGACCGACCCAGCTGGTGGAATGGGCTCATCCCATTTTATTTAGTTCTTAAGGACTTGGCAGCCCATTTGGTTCGGCCCATAGGAAAATATAGAAAGGATATTGGGCTCACTAAAATTTGGGTTAAATCAACTAATTAAAAAAAAAACAATGGATCAATCTAAATAAAAAGGATGACCCAAATTAAATTATTCACATTGCATTTCTAATATTCTAAATCAATAACTAAACCAATTAATTTATTTATTTAAAATATTTATTTTAACCGCAATTCTTTATTCGAATTGTTTAATCCAAAAATGATAAAATTATTTATTCAATTTCTTCCCAATTTTCTTACCAATCAATTGTTAGGGATTAAGTTATTAATTTATTTAAACTATTGATGAGCCTCTTTAATGCAAAGAAATTTAATGGGCCACATAATTATTTAATTAAATAATTATTCTTACATAGATCCAAATTAAATTCGTAAAATTAAATAAAACGAATTTCATATATTAAAATAATTCAATACAATGTTTAGAAATTCCTGGACATTACAGCCTGCGCAACAGCTCCGGTGTTGTCACAAAATAAAGGTACAGCTCCTCTAATGCTAGGAACCACTCCAAGTTCAGTTATAAACTTCTTCATCCAAACAGCTTCCTTTGTAGCTTCACTTGCAACTATGTACTCTGCCTCTATCACTGAATCAGCAACTGTTTGCTGCTTGGAACTTTTCCAACTCACTGCGCTACCGTTTAAGGTAAACACGTACCCTGAAACGGATTTACTGTCATCTTGGTCCGTTTGAAAACTTGAGTTTGTATAGCGCTCTAGATTCAATTCAGACCCACCGTAGACAAGAAATACATCCTTAGTTCTTCTCAAGTACTTTAAGATGTTTTTCACTGCCTTCCAGTGCTCTTCTCCTGGATTCGACTGATATCTGCTTGTTACACTAAGTGCATAAGCGACATCTGGTCTAGTACATATCATACTGTACATGATAGATCCTATTGTTGAAGCATAAGGAATCTTACTCATTCGGTCTCTCTCCTCAGGTGTCTTTGGGGCCTGTTTCTTGGAGAGATATATTCCATGGCTCATCGGCATGAGACCTCTCTTGGAATCTTCCATGCTAAACCTTTTTAGCATCGAGTCAATGTACTTTCCTTGGGTCAAGCCAAGCATCCTTTTAGATCTATCTCTATAGATCTTTATCCCCAAAATATAGGATGCCTCACCCAAGTCCTTCATGGAGAAGTGTTTAGATAACCAAATTTTGATCGACTGTAGCATAGGAACATCATTCCCTATCAGTAATATATCATCAACATATAATACAAGGAATGAAACAGCGCTCCCACTAACCTTCTTGTACACACATGGTTCATCCTCATTTTTGATAAAATCAAACCTTTTGATTATCTCATCAAAACGGATGTTCCATCTTCGAGAAGCTTGCTTCAATCCATAAATGGATCGTTGTAGCTTACAGACTTGGTTTGTTCCAACCGTTGAAACAAAACCCTCTGGCTGTATCATATATACATTCTCCTCAAGCTCTCCATTGAGGAAGGCCGTTTTTATGTCCATTTGCCATATCTCGTAGTCATAATAAGCTGTAATTGCAAGCAAAATCCGAATGGACTTGAGCATAGCTACTGGTGAGAAGGTTTCATCATAGTCAACTCCTTGTCTTTGTTTGAAACCTTTTGCAACTAGTCGGGCCTTATAGGTCTCTACCTTGCCATCTGCTCCAGTCTTTCTCTTAAAAACCCATTTACACCCAATAGGCTTAATGCCCTCAGGTGGTGAAACCAAAGTCCATACTTGGTTTTCATACATGGAGTCCATCTCGGATTTCATGGCTTCTAGCCATTTCTCTAAGTCTTTACTACTCATAGCCTCTTCGTAAGTCAATGGATCATCATCATCTATGATGCGTACCTCATCATCATCCTCATCCTCTATGATGAATCCATACCTATCAGGTATCTTCGGTACTCTTCCAGATTTACGAATAGGTAGTGGTACAGTAGGTTCTTCTACTTGGTCAGGTACCTGACTTTGATCCGTAGTATTTTGTGGTTCTTGAACTTCTTCAAGATATATCTTACTCCCACTGACCCCTTCAAGGATAAACTCCTTTTCTAAGAAGGCAGCGTGTTTCGCAACAAACACCTTTTGATCAGTAGGATGATAGAAATAATATCCTAAACTTTCTTTAGGATATCCCACAAATCTACACTTGTCGGATCTAGTCTTCAGCTTATCATGCTCAAACCTTTTGACATAAGTTGGACAACCCCAAGTCTTAACATGCTTAAGACTAGGTTTCCTCCCTGTCCATATCTCATATGGGGTCTTTGGGACAGATTTGGTAGGTACCTTGTTAAGCAGGTATGCAGTCGTTTCTAGGGCATAACTCCAGAAGGATACTGGAAGGTCGGTATAACTCATCATGGAACGAACCATGTCCAACAATGTTCGATTTCTCCTTTCAGATACACCATTCAACTGTGGCGTCCCTAGAGGAGTCCATTGTGAGATTATACCATTTTCTTTGAGACAACTTAGAAACTCATTGGTCAAGTATTCCCTTCCTTGATCCGATCGAAGAATCTTAATACTCTTACCAGTTTGCTTCTCTACTTCACTTCTGAATTCTTTGAACCTTTCAAACGATTCAGATTTGTATTTCATTAAATACACATATCCAAATCTAGAATGATCATCAGTGAAAGTAATAAAATAAGAATACCCTCCTCGTGTATTCGTTGTCATAGGTCCACATACGTCTGTGTGTACCAACGCTAACAACACTGTAACTCTTTCTCCTTTTCCACTAAAAGGAGATTTAGTCATCTTACCCATGAGACAAGATTCACAAGTTGGATATGATTCGTAATCAGATAGCTCTAAAAGCCCATCTTTATGCAACTTGGTTAATCTTGTTTCATTGATATGACCGAGCCTACAGTGCCACATAAAGGTATAATTAGCATCATCTCTTTTTCTTTTCTTAGTTTGTTCAATTTGAAGTATATTTTCATGCAAGTCAAGTATGTAAAGTCTATTCAGTAGATTGCCAACACCATATAAAACATTTTTATTATAAATACAACAACTGTTGTTCTTTATTATAATATCAAAACCATCCATATCCAATACAGAAATTGAAATAATGTTTCTAATGAGTGTTGGAACATAATAACAATTATTTAAACTAATGAACTTGCCCGAAGGCAGTGCTAAACAATAAGTTCCTACAGCTAATGCAGCAACCTTTGCTCCATTTCCCACTCGTAGGACGACTTCATCCTTGTTCAGCTTTCTACTTCTGCTTAGTCCCTGCATATTATTACATATGTGAGAACTACAGCCGGTATCCAATACCCAAGTAGAATTTTGACTTTCAGAAAAATTAATTTCAATCATGAACAAACCTAGATCGGAAGTCGAAGCTTCTCCAAGCTTCTTTTGGTCCGCAAGATACTCCTTGCAGTTCCTCTTTCAGTGTCCCAGCTTATTGCAATGGTAGCAAATTCCTTTACTATCTGGATCAGGTTTCTTTTTATCCTTTCTCTTCGCCTTGCCCTTAGCCTTCTTGTTTTTCTTCTTTTCAGAAGATACCTTGGGCCTCTTCCTTTTCTTGGAAGAATCATCCACTAGTAAGACTTGGTCCTTGTTGGATGAGAAGTGACCTTCAGCAGTTTTCAACATGTTAAGTAACTCAGGCAAGCTGACGTCCAACTTATTCATGTGAAAATTCACAACAAATTGTGAGAAGGTGTCCGGGAGTGACTGCAAGATCAAATCTTGGCTTAACTCCCCATCCATCACGAACCCAAGCTGTCCAAGTTGTTCAATCAGTTTGATCATCTTAAGGACATGAGTCTCAACAGCAGTGCCCTCGGTCATACGAGATCGGAAGAGCTCCTTAGATATCTGATATCTAGCAGTCCTACTTTGTTCACCATACAACTCTTTGAGGTGAAACAATATAGTAGGAGCATCCATAGTTTCATGCTGACGCTGAAGCTCGTTACTCATGGATGCGAGCATGATGCATTGAGCCAAGATTGCATCATCTTGCCACTTTCTGAAAGTAGCAATCTCTTCCTCAAAGGCTGTTTCTGCAACATTTTGCAGGGACTGGCGAATTTAGGACATAAAAAATCTTTTCAGCAGTGAGAACAATTCTCAAATTCCTTAACCAGTCCGTGTAATTCGGTCCGGTCAGTTTGTTAGCATCAAGTATGCTACGCAGTGATAGTGAGTTTGACATTTTTAAATTCTGCATGTAAAATAGACAACATTTTAGCATACATTCATTTTATTAATCATCAAAATAAATTAGGTCTTTATTTAAATTGGTATCTCTCACTTTTTCATCAAACTATATTACCCTCAATATATAGTTCGGCAAATCTAATTAAAGATTTGCTAGTGAAAATAAAGATCCCATTTCAAATGTATATAGCCTTGTGTGTGCACAACAAACTATATATAAATAAATAGGTAGACAACTATTGTCAATTACATCACTATGTAACTCCTTGTATTTTGCCTCTTAGATTATAATGGTCAAGTGTGTGCACATCCGAACTAAAATAATCTAAGTTAAGTCCAACCTAGCACTTCCATATATGTGAAGAGAAAAAGACCGCCCTTGTGTGTGCACAACAAAGCAGTAATGTTCAATTCCTTAATAAGCATCAAATGTGATAAAACAACATATTAAATATTTAATACTCGCCTTGTGTGTGCACAACAAACTCATATTAAATATTCAATACTCTATTGCTTTACCATACTAGAAGGCGACGTTCGATATTCCAAATATCTTTGAACGCTTAGGACTTAATATGATTTCTTTGAGGGGTTTATTATTATTAGTCTCATCTTTTTTAGCGCGCATGCACATATATATATAAAATACGCGTCATATTATTTAACATGCGAAGCATGTTGGATAATATATAATATATATATAGTAAGCATGCACATATAGAATACTATATTCTACCCAGATTGATTATGGACTTTTATTCTAGTTTGGTTCACTAGAGCCACCAAGTGAACCAAAAGGTCAAACCTAGGGTGCAAGAATTAAATTTAAATATAACTATTACATTTAAACCCGGGTTCCAATACAAACGGGTCTTCAAGTGCTCCTTGCTCATTTGTCTCTAATTCTTCAAAATTAATTCTTACTAGTCCTATTACATAAACTATTTACAATAAATAGAAACCTTGATCAGTAGTCAAGGGGAAGTACATAGGAGGGAGATAGAATTTATATTAAGAAAAATTAGAGAATATGAGGTACGCAGACCCCATTTATAAAAATCCATACATTCAAGCATCCTCTAAAATAATTCCAATCACACATTGGTCAATAGTCCATAATCAACCCCTATTTATTATCAGACATATCTCTATATGTATCAATAAATAACAGTAATCTCATGAATAATAAAACCATTCCACATATGCATTGATATCAATTAATGGGCAAACGTTTTGCTAATATTTAGTTTTGAAACAAAATAAACTCTTTTCTTTTAATCAAAAACCAAATTCAAATTAAACTCCTTTAATTTTAGCAATTTGAAATCCTATTCCAGATAAAATAAATATCTTTATTTTAAACTTATATCAATTAAATAAACTATTTATGTTAATTGAAAAAACAAAAAAAATTTTAAAGTCTGCACACCTGCGCGGCTGCGCTCTAAATTGAACTAGGAGCGGCGCGGCCGCGCTGCACCCCCAGAAACGTTTTCTGGGTTAGGGCGCGACCGCGCTCCAGAATGAACTAGAAGCGGCGCGGCCGCGCCGCGATGCAGATTCAGAAAATTTTTCCAGCCCAAAAATCCGATCGTATCGCATATCAATTCATACATGGAATCATCACAATCAATAATTAACACAAGGATTAGGCTCTGATACCACTGTTAGGTTTGTATATTATGCAAGCATGCAATCCAATTACACAAATAGTGCAGAAGCGTGATAAAACGGATTTTAAACTTTTTATACAAACCATCACCATGATCTATCCTTATGTTCAATTATCAATTAAACGAAAGAGAAAGAGAATAAGAATTATACCCTTGTAGATCAAAGCTTCCTCGGGTACAAGTTCAACTCCTAGTCCTTCATGTTCTCCTCGAATTCCACCGATGAGATTCCTTCCTTTGATCAACGTTAGCCACCCAAATGTTTGGCCTCTAGAGGTGATCCACCAAGGAAGAATAGGTATTCAAGAAGTTGGGTATTGGCAAAAACCTAGTTTCTATCTCTATAGAAATTGCAAGTACTCTCCACAATCTAATGCAAGAGTGTGTAACCCTAATCTATGATAAGACTCCTCTTATTTATAGATGTAGGAATAACCCTTCCCTAAACTATTTAGGATTATGGTTTCTATTATAATTAAACTCCTTTAATTAATTATGCTCCTAATCCAATTAGGAATTCATAAGAGAGTACTTCTATTAATTAATTCACAATCCCTATTCGGAATTAAATAATAGTAATAATAATAATAATAATAAGACTCCTCTTATTAATTTAAATTTAATATTTCCAAAATATTAAATAATAAATATTAAGCTATTTAATTTATTCTATCTCCATAGATTAAATTAAATACACTTAACTTATTATTACAATTATGCCATTTACTTCTTAAATAAATATATTTTTTTTGCGGTGTGACCCTTTAGGTTCTCCATATTAAACCGGTTGTGAATAAATCAATTAGAACAATTCTAATTATATTTAAATAAATAAATTAAACTATTTAATTCATTTAAATAAATAATATTTATTCTACAATAAGGGTAAGCCCCCTTAACGATCAACGACTTTCCAGATAATATAGATTTCAACATTAATCACAAAAGAACCTTTCAGTGCATAGTTACAGTACAATTCAATCCTTCTACCATACAATATCCCAATTAAATATAAGACATGAATTTACTGTCAAGTCTTATTTTATTTAATTATATGCATTTCGACTCCCAAATGCACAACTTTAAATAATGCAAATTAGAAACTCCTTTCTAATTTCATTTTGCCTTGGCCAAGGACTACTGAGTTGTCATTTATCGAATCACATAGGACATTCACATCTTTTACTAGATGAGGTAGATTCTTTGTTGATCATTCACTTATCTCCATGTACAACTTATTATACCCAATCATACCCTTTGATATACCCTAAAGGTCTTAACGGACATGTCAAAGTATAACTCATCATATACAAGATACTATGATGATCTCAAGTCCAAGGATCACTTGTACTACTATCACTAGAGGAATTCCTATTGACAGGCGAGTAAAACTCTATTAGGTATTCCTTAGCGAGCCACGTTCAGTGAACTTATTCTCCAATAAGTACCTACATACTTGTTTTAGTGTCTCCACATAAATGATTATGAGATCAATCATCCTCTTCCTAAGAGCAAGCAACGTATGTACTAATCTATCTGCATTCACTAATCTCCTTTTTAGTAATCCAACGATTAGGAACAATTTTAGTTTGTGAGCTATCTAGAATTTAGATCTCATTAGCATGATCACCATCATGATTCTAAAAGCATTGCTCAAAACTATGGGTTTATCACATTTAATATAACAGCACTATGTAGATAATGTAAAATGCCTTTTAAAAAAATCAATTCTTTTATTAATAAATGAATAAGATTACAAAGTATATGCTACATCATATCAAATATGATTGGCTTGTGTGCATACTACTTTCATCAGATTGGTCAGAGTTCCTGCTATTTTCGAAAAATCCTGAATGAACCTTCTATAATAGCCTGCCAATCCCAAGAAACTTCTTACTTCTGTTGGTGTCTTTGGTTGTTCCCAATTAATTACTGCTTCCACCTTTGTTGGATCGACAAAGATTCCATCTTTGTCAATCACATGACCCATAAATTGAACTCTTTCCAACCAAAATTCACACTTCGAGAATTTTGCGTATAATTTCTCCTTCCTCAACGCTTCCAACACCATCCTTAAATGTTCAGCATGATCTTCCTGAGTCTTAGAATAGATCAGAATATCATCTATGAACACTACTACAAACTTATCCAAGTATTGCTTGAATACCCGGTTCATCATGTGTAATATTCCGAACCCTAATAAGATTTATAAATATAAACTATGTGTTTAATAAATGAAATTTCTTGTTCTGACTTGGTATTATGTGATTTCGTATTTTATTAAACAATTAGGTCAAATAAAATTTTTTCGCCAAGTAGCTGTGTCGTGCTTAATCGGACAAAATGATTTGTCGTGCTTCCGGCGAATTCACCAAGAAGCGTTACGGTAAATTAGTTTTGTAAGCTGCTGTGTCGTACTTGGAATTGACGAAGTGCTTTGTCGTGCTTCGACATTAATATAATATTATATTAAATGATAAAATTTTAAAATAAGTTAAATAGGGTTTAAAATGTTAAACGAAAATAGAAACCCTAAATTTCAAAACCCTAATTGATAAAATTATCCGAATTATTTAATCGAAACCCTAATTATTGTATAAGAATTTTAATTGATATACTTAGATTCTAAATAATGAAACATGATATTAATTATGAATTATTGAGGTTAAATTAAAACATAAACGAAAGATTAAAACCTTAATTATAGGATTGAAAACCCTAAACCCTAATTCGGAACCCTAAAACCCTAATTTGGTTCAATAACCCTAATTTATGAAGTGTAAAACCTTAATTATGATATATAACATTAATTAAGGTATTACTAAACTTAAATTAACATCCTAATCATGATTAACAAAAATCTAGATTTAATTAGTAAGTAAATAAGTGAAAAATAAATTCCTAGCCAATAAAAATTAAGCTAGGAGTGTGCAAGCTTGTGCTTGACACACTCCAGCACAAGCATGATAAGCTAGGATCAGATTTGAGCAGCACAAGTTAAGGAGTTAGATATTTGTGGAGGCAAGAATGTGAGAAATGACCTAAAAACCCTAAATTGGAAGTTGCTATAAATAGAACATCAAGCTGGTCATTTAACCTACGAATTTACAAACCCTAAACACCTATAGTACCAGCCATAACAAGCCTCTGCAATCACAAGATCAGTTGCCAAGATCAGAAATCAAATTTTAAAGAAAAAGGTGCAGAAAACCCTAATTTATGTTTGATCTTCAAACCTGCAAAATTTTTGTGTTTTAGATGTTTAGGAATACTTGTTAATATGTTATTTAGTGATCTGGGCGGTCAAAACATGTTTACATAACATCTAGATATGAAAATCAAACCAAAAACTCAAACTGTTCTTGGCAGTCAAGAACAGTCTGACAAGCTACTTTGTCAGGCGGTTTGATCGGCTTAATTTATGTGTTAGATCTGTTTTAATGTTTGTATGTGTAGCCTGATATGAGGTCTATAATATCCAACTTGAATTGTAGTAAAAGAATGTCTAGAAATGAAGTTATGATCGGTCAAAAGTCCTTTGACCGTTCGGATTGGCAGATTTCTGGGCAACCCAGAAATCTTTGAAGAACTCTGACAAGGTTTGTCAGAAGTTCATGCTGCCCAGATTTGGCCTAAACGAGATATTTTGGGTAATTTATTTGCTTAGACTTGTTGTATGCTACATAGATAACAACCTCATAACATTAAAACACATGAACAATAATTAATCTAGCCAGAAATCGTGGTCAAAGTGCCTTGACCGAACCTGACTCATGAATTTCTGGGTTACCCAGAAATTCTCAAGAACAGTTGGTCCCTACTAGTTTGACTAAATTTAAATGGCATCAAATGATGTTGTTTGATCTCAAACAACACATGTCGTTACTCTCTACCATATAAACTGTAACTAGCAACAAGAATCAAACACAAACCTTTAAGCATCAAGGAGAAATTTGAGATCAAAGTAGGCTGACCAGCGTTGACCAGGTGTTCTTCATGAAGAACACCTTTAGCGACGAAATGCATGTGAAAACCCAGAAACTAAGAAAAATAAGCAGACCGTCGCTAAAGCCCTTTAGCGACGGATTTTTAATAAAAATAAAATAAAAATTAATTAAATAAATTATAAAATATAAAATAAATATTAAATAAATATTAATAATTAATAAATAAATCCGAAAATTCATTTTTAAATTATAAAAATTTATTTTTAATATTTTTCTATATTCTGAAATATTATTTAATTTAATTAAATAATAATTAATAATTATGATAAATCATTTAATAATTGTTTTAATTATTTAAAAATGGTATTAAATTATTAAATAATTATATTAATTATTTAAAATGATATTAAGGTAAATAAAATTATTATATATTTTAATTAAATAAAATATTAAATATTTAAATATTATTAATGATAAATAAATCATTTAAATAATATATTAAGTATTTAAAAATTATTTTAAATGATAATTAAATCATTTAAATATCAAATTAAGTTTTGAAAATTATTATAAGTAATAATTAAATTATTATAATGATAATATAAATTCTAAGAATATTATTAATGATAAAATAAATCATTTAAATAATATTCTATCTTTCTAAAAATATTATAAATGATAAATAAATCATTTAAATAATATTTTAAATATCTAAAAATATTCTAAATGATAAATAAATCATTTAAATAACATATTAAATGTTTTAAAATTATTCTAAATGATAATTAAATCATTTAAAAATATTCCTAAGCTTGTAAAAATTATTTAAAAATAATATCAAGCTTCTAAAAATGTTAGAAATAATAATTAAATTATTTAGACTAATAATTCGACTTCCAAATGAAGTTTTATCGAACAATCTATGTGTTTAGCCTTTAAGGATGCGACCGAGATACCGAATCAACGTCGAACCTTAATGAAACTTGTGTAGATTAGCGTGATACATGTTTATATACGTGCTAACGCTTATTATTGGTATACGTAGACTACGTGCGTTGACCGATTGTACTAAAATTATAGTGAGCTACGCTAAGGCAAGTGTCCTAACCTTTCTCAATTTATATTAAGCAAGTATTATACATCTTGCTATCAATTATTGTGAAGTTATTGCTTCTTGTTCAGCATAACTTAAGAAATGAATTATTATTCATATATTGCTTGTTCGAGCTTAAATTGTTGTGTCAAGCCAAATTGTTTGGTACGACATCTGATACTGAGAAATGGAACACCTTGATGTAAGGTGAACCCGAAAATTTTTCCTTAAAATAAGGTGACGAAATTCCCTTAATATAAGGTGACGAACAGTTGATAATATATCAACATAAATTGGTAGGATGATATGCATACTCCTAGGATATTGGTGAGGCTGATCACCTACCAGATATCCAAAACTCAAATGGTTCTAAGTCATTAAAGACTGATAGAACTAAATGAAATATATGGTTCATGTACAGAACCCTCAGTATACATCATTGACATCTTTCAAATCAAACACATGGTGTTTACATATTTAAATGAACTTGCTGAGCATTTGTAGCTCATTCTTGCGCATATCTTCTTTTGCAGCTATAAATGATATCCCTGGCACGTCTGGGACTAACAAGGGGAAAAGCCATGCTTATTAGCTTTATTGTTTATTGTTGTATACTTTAAGTCTTTTTAAAGACTTGTTATTGTAATAACTTAGTATAACGAATGATGTAACCGAACAAAATGTTATGTAATATATTATGATCCTTTATGTTATAGAATGCGTTATACTCTGATCTTTAAATTCTTTAGAATAGTTGTACTAAGTTAAATACAGTATCTATATGAACTATACATCTGAATGAGGGTATTTAAATGATGTTGAGAGTCCTATAAGCTCTGGAGTTACACTTAATGAGCGCCGGTAAGGTGCCATCTTTACCGGAATGCGCCCCTCAGTTCTATGGATAATCTTATCATTAATACTGTGAATGTCAGATAGATAGGGAATATTGATATGAAAGAGATATCCACAAGATATGAATCTGTACATCCAAGTGAGGGTATCCAAACACGGATAACGTTCTGACGAGAATTATTATCTGTTATGGGATACTGTGAACCTTGGATAGATAGAAGTCATATTTTATTGAATATTTATAGTTGTATAGTTCCACGTGAGCACCAGATCTGCTACAGGGGAGTGTAGAGATTTGGGGGCGTCACAAGATGGTATCAGAGCTGTAGATTATAGCTCTAAGGTAGTTGGGAAATACCTTAGGATATAATCTTTGAGTCCGTAAAATACTTAATACACATAAGATAACCTTAAAAGCCTTATATTTTGTGTAAACTTGCTTCATCATAATGCTAAACAAGTAAAATTCTTTTGTAGGATGGCAGACCCAGATTGGGAAGATAGTTCAAGGGAGATAGGTTCACAGGTGATAGAGCTTGAGCAGGGCAGTGATCCTGAAGGACAAGAAGTTTAAAATAACTTGGAATTCCATGACGCCGAAGCGACAGAACCTAATGAGGACGCTACAGAGGTTCAGATTATAGACGAAGGAGAAGATGAGGAAGAACCAATAATATGGAGGGATATATCAGAAGTTCAAAATCAATCTGTAGAAGAATTAGAAGAAGGAAACCCAGAGGAGGAAAACCTACTAGAACAAGCCCAGATAGAAATACATACCTTGAACAATAGGGTAACATATGTGGAAGAAAGGTTGGAGAATGAAGGACGATTGAATATCCGACTTCAGGCACTGTTGTCAAGAAAGGAAAGAGAAAGATATCAAATCCAAGCAAGGCTTGATATGACTAATAAAGAATTTCGTGAAACACTTGTGGATCTGGATAAGCGAGTAGCGGATTATCCCGTAGAGAATGGAAAGACTAGATACGACATCAATAGGTGGGTGGTATCCAGTATGTTGTGTGATGAATATCGTAAGATTAAGCTTTAGATAAATCTGGTCACCAAAGTGTGTATGTAAATAGTAGTATCTAAACTACTTTACCCAAGTTTTGCGAAACTGGTTTGGGAATGCTAGTAGTACTTATATAAACTACTAGCCGAATATGTAAACCTTCTGTATGAATATACAAATTATGTTTGAACATTATGTGCATTTCATACTTGTAATTATACTAGTTTTCTTACTTATATAACTTAACGCCGCTTGAAAGAAGACCATAGACATTAGTAGAGGCTTAAAATAGAGAAGTAAACCCAACAGTTAATAAATTTAGATATGCCTTGTAAACGTAAAAAATTGCAAATAAAGAGATAATTCCGGTTAAAACCATATAGAAATTATAATATAGAAATTAAGAGACATAAGTTTCTTATGAACCTCATTCCTATACAGCTAGGGGAATTCGATATAATCTTAGGCAGGGATTGGTTGGTTAATCATAATACAATGATTGACTACCATCGAAAGCGTGTAAACCTATTGACTGTGTCGAAGTCAAAGGTAGTGTTCAACGGTGGTTGTTCACCTAAACGATCTCGATGTTTGACAGTAATGCAGGCAGAGAGATTGCTTAGGAAGGGTTGTACAGGCTATTTGGCATATATAGTAGATACTCGAAAAGGAGTAAAGCTAGCACAAATACCTGTAGTTAGAGAATTTCCGGATGTGTTTCGAGATGACTTACCCGGTTTACCTCCGGACAGGGAGATCGAATTTGTGATTGATCTAGCGCCGGGTATGACATCAGTTTCCAAGGCACAGTACAGAATGGCACCTATAGAGTTGAAGGAGTTACTTGTGCAGCTACAAGAACTCTTAGACAAAAAGTACATACAACCAAGTGTTTCACCTTGGGGAGCACCGGTGTTGTTTATAAAGAAGAAGGATGGGACATTAAGGTTGTGTATTGATTATAGAGAATTAAAGAAGTTAATAATAAAGAACAAATATCCTTTACCACGAATTGATGATTTGTTTGACCAGTTGAAAGGGGCCGAATACTTTTCGAAGATCGACCTACGATCGGGTTATCATCAATTAAAGGTAAGAAAAGAAGATGTGCCGAAGACAGCGTTTAGGACACGCTACGGACCTTATGAGTTTCTTGTGATGTCTTTTGGATTAACAAATGCGCCGGCAACATTTATGGACTTAATGAACAGAGTGTTTAAACCATGCTTGGACAAATTTGTAGTAGTATTCATCGATGATATTTTAGTATACTCGAGAACAAAAGAGGAGCATGCTGAACACTTAAGAAGCGTATTGGAGATATTACGCAAGGAACAACTTTATGCAAGGTTTTCCAAGTGTGAATTCTAGCTGGAACGAGTCCAGTTCTTGGGTCATGTAATTGACAAGAATGGAATAGCGGTAGACCCAGCCAAGATAGAAGCGGTTGTGAATTGGGAACAACCAACAACTCCAACAGAAGTAAGAAGTTTTCTCGGTTTAGCAGGGTACTATCGGCATTTTATACAAGATTTTTCAAAAATAGAAACCCCACTAACCAATTTGACTCGAAAGACGGTGAAGTACGTCTGGACAGACAAATGTGAAGAAAGCTTCCAAGAGTTGAAGAAGCGGTTAAGTATGGCACCAGTATTATCTTTACCAGATGATACAGGAGGCCTCGTTGTTTATAGTGATGCATCACACAAAGGGTTAGGGTGTGTGTTAATGCAACACGGAAAGGTGATTGCATATGCATCAAGACAACTCAAAGATTATGAGAAGAGGTATCCTAAGCATGATCTTGAGTTAGCCGCCGTAGTATTCGCCTTGAAAATTTGGAGGCATTACTTGTACGGGGAGAAGTGTGAGATATACACAGATCACAAGAGTCTGAAATATATTTTCACACAGAAGGAGTTAAATATGAGACAAAGGAGATGGGCTAGAGTTGATAAAAGATTTTGATTGTGAGATCTTATATCATCCAGGGAAAGCCAACGTCGTAGCAGACGCATTAAGTAGGAAGAACCAGGAGAAATTGAATGTGATGACTGATAACGAGGATGGTACTGATAAAAGAGTTTGACAAACTTGAGATTGAGGTGCGAGTTCCAGTTAACTCTACCCAGAAGTTATTTGTCATCGAGAGTAATTCGACTTTATTGGACAAAGTCAAAGAATTACAGGAGACTGATGCAGAATGTCAGAAGTATAAGGCAGAAATGACTCATAAAAAGAATGTTAAGTTTAGAGTGGATAAGGATGGAGTACTAAGATGCGAAAATAGAATTTGGGTACCTTCAGTACAAGAGTTAAAAGACGAAATACTGAATGAAGCCCATAATTCTAAATTCGCTGTACATCCAGGGAGTACAAAAATGTATAAAGACCTGAGCCAACATTTTTGGTGGTCTAACAGGAAGAGAGAAATAGCGGAGTGGGTAAGTAAATGTTTAACATGTCAAAGGGTTAAAGCTGAACATCAGAAACCGAGTGGATTATTACAACCCTTAGAAATTCCTGAATGGAAATGGGAGCATATTACCATGGACTTCGTAGTAGGTCTTCCAAATACACCGAAAGGTCATAATGCCATTTGGAAAAAATTGTAGATCGTCTTACCAAGTTAGCTCATTTTCTTAATCATCAAAATCAACTTCAGTCTACACCAGTTAGCCGAACTGTACATCAATGAAATTATTTTTAGACATGGAGTCCCTGTTTATATAGTATCAGACCAAAATCCCTAATTTACTCCGAACTTTTAGACAAGTTTCCAGAAACACTTAGGAACCTAGTTGAGATTAAGCACAATTTGTCACCACAAACAAACGGTCAGAGTGAGAGAACGATTTAAACACTAGAGGACATGTTGCAAACTCGCAACATGGATTTCAAAGAAAGTTGGCAAGATCAATTACCTTTAGTAGTATTTGCCTATAATAATAGTTACCATGCCAGTATAGGAATGCCACCTTTTGAAGCCTTGTACGGAAGAAAATGTAGGACACCTTTATGTTGGGACGAGGTTGGGGAACGGCAAATGCTGGGAACCGAAATAGTGCAACAAACCACGGAGGTAGTTCAATTTATACGGGGAAGATTACAAGCGTCACAAGATCGACAGAAGATGTGACGCCCCCAAATCTCTACACTCCCCTGTAGCAGATCTGGTGCTCACGTGGAACTATACAACTATAAATATTCAATAAAATATGACTTCTATCTATCCAAGGTTCACAGTATCCCATAACAGATAATAGTTCTCGTCAGAACGTTATCCGTGTTTGGATACCCTCACTTGGATGTACAGATTCATATCTTGTGGATATCTCTTTCATATCGATATTCCCTATCTATCTGACATTCACAGTATTAATGATAAGATTATCCATAGAACTGAGGGGCGCATTCCGGTAAAGATGGCACCTCACCGGCGCTCATTAAGTGTAACCCCAGAGCTTATAGGACTCTCAACATCATTTAAATACCCTCATTCAGATGTATAGTTCGTATAGACACTGTATTTAACTTAGTACAACTATTCTAAAGAATTTAAAGATCAGAGTATAACGCATTCTATAACATCAAGGATCATAATATATTACATAACATTTTGTTCGGTTACATCATTCGTTATACTAAGTTATTACAACAACAAGTCTGTAAAAAGGCTTACAATATTCAATAACAGAAATAAAATTTAATAGTTATGACTTTTCCTCTTTTTGGTCCCAAACGTGCAAGGGATATCATCTAAAGCTGCAAAAGAAGATATGCGCAAGAATGAGCTACAAATGCTCAGCAAGTTCATTTGAATATGTAAACACCATGTGTTTGATTTGAAAGATGTCAATGATGTATAATTGATACTGAGGGTTCTGTACCGGAACCATATATTTCAAAATTGTCCTGTCAGTCCTCAATGACTTAGAACCTCTTTGAGTTCGGATATCTGGTAGGTGATCAGCCTCACCAATATCCTAGGAGTATGCATATCATCCTACCACATTTTTGGTCAATTTAAGTTAATTGCCAATATTGGTCAATTCATTGAATTGCCAATTTAAACCTTATCTGAAGGTTTGTCGGACCACCTTCCATCTACGGTGTCCCTATTACTCAGTATAGATGTCGTACCAAAACAATTTGGTTTGACTCAACAATTTTAAGCTCAAACAATCAATAAATGATTTCATTTCTTAAGTTATGCTGAACAAGTAGCAATAACTTCACAATAATCGATAGCAAGACATAAATGAATTGCTTAATATAAATTGAGAAAAAGTTAGGACACTTGCCTTAGCGTAGCTCACTATAATTTAATTCAATCGGTCAACGCACGTTAGTCTACGTTTATACCAATAATAAGCGTTAGCACGTATATAAACATGTATCACGCTAATCTAAACAAGTTTCATTAAGGTTCGACGTTGATTCGGTATCTCGGTCGCATCCTTAATGGCTAAACACATAGATTGTTCGATGAAAACTTCATTTAGAAGTCTAATTATTGGTCTAAATAATTTAATTATTACTTCTAACATTTTTAGAAGCTTGGTATTATTTTTAAATAATTTTCAGAAGCTTGGAAGTATTTTTAAATAATTTTACAAGCTTAGGAATATTTTTAAATGATTTAATTATCATTTAAAATAATTTTAAAACATTTAATATGTTATTTAAATAATTTATTTATCATTTAGAATATTTTTAGATATTTAAAATATAATTTAAATGATTTATTTATCATTTATAATATTTTTAGAAAGATAGAATATTATTTAAATGATTTAATTTATCATTAATAATATTTTTAGACTTTACTTTATCATTAAAATAATTTATTTATTACTTATAATAATTTTCAAAACTTAATTTAGTATTTAAATGATTTAATTATCATTTAAAATAATTTTTTTTAAATACTTAATATATTATTTAAATGATTTATTTATCATTAATAATATTTAAATATTTAATATTTTATTTAATTATTATATATAATAATTTTATTTACCTTAATATCATTTTTAAATAATTAATATAATTATTTAATAATTTAATATCATTTTTAAATAATTAAAACATTTATTAAATGATTTATCATAATTATTAATTATTATTTAATTAAATTAAATAATATTTCAGAAAATAGAAAAATATTAAAAATAAATTTTTATAATTTAAAAATGAATTTTCGGATTTATTTATTAATTATTTATATTTATTTAATATTTATTTATTATTTTATAATTTATTAAATAATTTTTATTTAATTTTATTTAAAAATCCGTCGCTAAAGGGCTTTAGCGACGGTCTGCTTGATTCCTTAGTTTTCTGGGTTTGCTATGCATTTCGTCGCTAAAGGTGTTCTTCAATGAAGAACAGTTGGTCATGGTCCAACAGGGACGTTTGACCTCAAATTAATCCCAACTGGTTTGATGTTTGTGTTTGATTTTTGTTTGTTGTTATAGCCAACATGGCAGTGTACAACGACATATCAAATTTCATCTCAAATTATATCATATCATGCTCTAAATTTGATGGTCAAACCACCGGGTTCAAACTGTTCTTGAGTTTCTGGGTTACCCAGAAACTCAAGCAGTCATAACGGTCAACGCCTTTTGACCATTAATAACTTTGATTCTGTGTTTTCTAAATGTGTTTTGATGATTCAAGATTGTAGTTTACATACCAAATAACATGTTTAAAACAAGAAACAACATATTAAATATCATCTAGGTCATTTCTGGGTTGATCAAAAGTCTGACATTAAACTGTCAGACATTCATACGATTTCTGGGTTACCCAGAAATCAGTCTTTCATGGTCGGTCAATGGGTTTTGGACCATTAATAACTTTCATCCTAGAGATAATTTAAACCATGCTACAAGTCGGGCCTTAAAGCTAACATGGCATAGTACTGATTCAAACTTTAAAACACATCAAACAAACATTTTAAGCCGATCAAAAGCTCTGACAAAATAGCTTGTCAGACTGTTCTTGACTGCCAAGAACAGTTTGCTATTTTGGCTTGATTTTCATACCTAGATGTTATGTAAACATGGTTTTGACCGCCCAGATCACTTATTAACACATTAACAAGTATTCCTAAACATCTAAAACACAAAAATTTTCCAGGCTTGAAGATCAAACATAAATTAGGGTTTTGTGCACCTTTTTTCTTCAAATTTTGATTTCTGGCTTCTGATTCTGAGCTTGTGATTGCTAGGGTTTGTTTAGGCTGGATATGTGAGTGTATAAGCTTTGAAATTTCGTGGCTTAAAGCTCAGCATCTCATTCTATTTATAGGGTGGGGAAATTAGGGTTTCCTAAACTAATTTCCAAACTTTGCTCCCAAAAATATCTAACTCCTGAACTTGTGCTGCTTAGGATCTGGTCTTGGGCACCTACTTGTGCTGGAGTGTGCCAAGCACAAGCTTGCACACTCCTAGCTTGATTTTCATTGGCTAGGGTTTTATTTTTCCTTTATTTACTTACTAATTAAATTAGATTTTTGTTAATCATAATTAGGATGTTAATTTAGGATTAGTAATACCCTAATTATGTTTATATAACATAATTATGGTTTTAGATTTCATAATTTAGGGTTATTGAACCAAATTAGGGTTTTAGGGTTTCTAATTAGGGTTTAAGGTTTTCAATTCTACAATTAGGGTTTCAATCTTTCGTTTAGGGTTTAATTTAATCTTAATAATTCATAATTAATATTATAATTCATTATTTAAATCTTAATTATATTAATTAAGATTATTGTAACAATACTTAGGGTTTTAATTGATCAATTCGAACAATTATCACCAATTAGGGTTTTCAAATTAGGGTTTCTATTTTAGTTTAACATTTTAAACCCTATTTAACTTATTTTAGAATTTTATCATTTAATATAATATTATATTAATGTTGAAGCACGACAAAGCACTTTGTCAATTCCAAGTACGACACAGCAGCTTACAAAAATAATTTACCGAAACGCTTCTCGGTGAATTTACCGGAAGCACGACAAATCATTTTGTCCGATTAAGCACGACACAGCTACTTGGCGAAAAATTTTTATTTGACCTAATTGTTTAATAAAATACGCAATCACATAATACCAAGTCAGAACAAGAAATTTCATTTATTAAACACATACTTTACATATACAGATCTTATTAGGGTTCGGAATATTACATTCACCCCCACTAATAAGAATTTCGTCCTCGAAATTTACAGTACAGTCTATGAAAATAAATGTGGGGTAGTTATCTCGCATTTTACTCTCGAGCTCCCACGTAGCTTCCTCAATATTCTGATTTCTCCAGATAACCTTAACTGAAGGTATCTTTTTATTTCGTAAATTTTGTTCTTTCCTATCCACAATTTCAATAGGAATTTCTTCATACGATAAATCCTTCTCGATTTGAATGGCTCATAATCGATATAACATGTTTATAATCAGGTTTGTACGGTCGTAACAACGGACACATGAAACACGTTATGAATATGTTCTAGTTCAGGAGGTAGGGCTACCTCATAGGCTACCTCGCCTATCTTTGTCAATATTTGAAATGGCCCAATAAATCTCGGACTCAATTTGCCCTTCTTGCCGAAACGTATTTTTCCCTTCCACGGAGATACTTTTAAGAATACGTGACTACCAACTTCGAAATCTTGTAACTTCCTGTGTTGATCAGCATATTTCTTCTGTCGATCTTGTGACGCTTGTAATCCATTCCCCGTATAATTCGAACTACCTCCGTGGTTTGTTGCACTATTTCGGGTCCTAGCATTTGCCGTTCCCCAACCTCGTCCCAACATAAAGGCGTCCTACATTTTCTTCCATATAGGGCTTCAAATGGTGGCATTCCTATGCTGGCATGGTAACTATTGTTGTATGCAAATTCTACCAAAGGTAATTGATCTTCCCAACTTCCCTTGAAATCCATGATGCAAGAGCGCAACATGTCTTCCAATGTTTGAATGGTTCTCTCACTCTGACCGTCAGTTTGTGGTGATAAATTGTGCTTAACCTCAACTAGGTTCCTAAGTGTTTCTAGAAACTTGTCTAAAAGTTCGGAGTAAATTAGGGATTTTTGGTCCGATACTATATAAACAAGGACTCCATGTCTAGAAATAATTTCGTTGACGTACAGTGCGGCTAACTGGTCTAGACTGGAGTTGATTTTGATGATTAAGAAAATGAGCTAACTTGGTAAGACGATCTACAATTTCCCAAATGGCATTATTGACCTTTCGGTGTATTTGGAAGACCTACTACGAACGAAGTCCCATGATAATATGCTCCCATTCCCACTCAGGAACTTCTAAGGGTTGTAATAATCCACTTGGTTTCTGATGTTCAGCTTTAACCCTTTGACACGTTAAACATTTGCTTACCCATTCCGCTTACTTCTCTCTTCATGTTAGACCCACCAAAAATGTTGGCCATCAGGTCTTTAAAACATTTTTTGTACTCCCTGGATGTACAGTGAATTTAGAATTATGGGCTTCATTCAGTATTTCGTCTTTTAACTCTTGTACTGAAGGTACCCAAATTCTATTTTTCGTATCTTAGTACTCCATCTTTATCCACCCTAAACTTAAACATTCTTTTTATGAGTCATTTCTGCCTTATACTTCTGATATTTTGCATCAGTCTCCTGTAATTCTTTGACTTTGTCCAATAAAGTCGAATTACCCTCGATGACAAATAACTTCTGGGTAGAGTTAACTGGAACTCTCACCTCAATCTCAAGTTTGTCAAACTCTTTTATCAGTACCTCGTTTATTAGTCATCCATTCAATTTCTCCTGGTTCTTCCTTACTTAATGCGTCTGCTACGACGTTGGCTTTCCCTGGATGATACAAGATCTCACAATCAAAATCTTTTATCAATTCTAGCCATCTCCTTTGCCTCCATATTTAACTCCTTCTGTGTGAAAATATATTTTAGACTCTTGTGATCTGTGTATATTTCACACTTCTCTCCGTACAAATAATGCCTCCAAATCTTCAAGGCAAATACTACGGCGGCTAACTCAAGATTCATGCGTAGGATACCACCTCTTCTCATAATCTTTGAGTTGTTCTTGATGTATATGCAATCACTTTCCCATTGTTGCATTAACACACACCCTAATCCCTTGTGTGATGCATCACTATAAACAACGAGGCCTCCTGTATCATCTGGTAAAGATAACACTGATGCCATACTTAATCGCTTCTTCAACTCTTGGAAGCTTTCTTCAGATTTGTCTATCCAGACGTTACTTTTACCGTCTTTTGAGTCAAAATTGGTTAGCGGGGTCGCTATTTTTGAAAAAATCTTGTATAAAACGCCGATAATACCCTGCTAACACAGAGAAAACTTCTTACTTCTGTTGGAGTTGTTGGTTGTTCCCAATTCACAACCGCTTCTATCTTGGATGGATCTTACCCACTATTCCATTCTTATCAATTACATGACCTAAGAATTGGACTCGTTCCAACCAGAATTCACATTTGGAAAACTTTGCATAAAGTTGTTCCTTGCGTGTAATATCTCCAATACGCTTCTTAAGTGTTCAGCATGCTCCTCTTTTGTTCTCGAGTTATACTAAAATATCATCGGATGAACACTACGACAAATTGTCCCAAGCATGGTTTAAACACTCGGTTCATCAAGTCCATGAATGCTGCCGGGCGCATTTGTTAATCCCAAAAGACATCACAAGAAACTCATAATGTCCGTAGCGTGTCCTAAACGCTTGGTCTTCGGCACATCTTCTTTTCTTACCTTTAATTGATGATAACCCGATCGTAAGTCGATCTTCGAAAAGTAATTCGGCCCCTTTCAACTGGTCAAACAAATCATCAATTCGTGGTAAAGGATATTTGTTCTTTATTATTAACTTTCTTTAATTTCTCTATAATCAATACACAACCTTAATGTTCCACCCTTCTTCTTTACAAACAACATCGGTGCTCCCCAAGGTGAAACACTTGGTTGTATGTACTTTTTGTCTAAGAGTTCTTGTAAACTACACAAGTAACTCCTTCAACTCTACAGGTGCCATTCTGTACGGTGCCTTGGAAACTGGGTGCCGTACCCGGCGCTAGATCAATAACAAATTCGATCTCCCTGTCCGGAGGTAAACCGGGTAAGTCATCTGGAACTACATCCGAAAATTCTCTATCTCAGGTATTTGTTCTAGTTTTACTCCTTCTTTTCGAGTATCTACTATATATGCCAAATTAGCCTGTACAAACCCTTCCTAAGCAATCTCTCTGCCTGCATTACTGTCAAACATCGAGATCGTTTAGGGGAACAACCACCGTTGAACCCCACCTTTTGACTTCGACACCGTCAATAGGTTTACACGCTTTCGTTGGTAGTCAATCATTGTATTATGATTAACCAACCTATCCCTGCCTAAGATTATATCGAATTCCCCTAGCTGCATAGGAATGAGGTTCATAAGAAAACTTATGTCTCTTAATTTCTATATTATAATTTCTATATGGTTTTAAACCGGGAATTATCTCTTTATTAGCAATTTTTTACGTTTACAAGGTATATCTAAATTTATTAACTGTTGGGTTTACTACTCTATTTTCTGCCTCTACTAATGTCTATGCTCTTCCTTCAAAGCGGCGTTAAGTTATATAAGTAAGAAAATTAGTATAATTACAAGTATGGAATGCACATAATGTTCAAACATTTAATTTGGTATATTCATACAGAAGGTTTACATATTCGGCTAGTAGTTTATATAAGTACTACTAGCATTCCCAAACCAGTTTCGCAAAAACTTGGGTAAAGTAGTTTAGATACTACTATTTACATACACACTTTAGTGACCAGATTTATCTAAAGCTTAATCTTACGATACTCATCACACAACATACTTGATACCCACCCACCTATTAATGTCGTATCCAGTCTTTCCATTCTCTACGGGATAATCCGCTACTCGCTTATCCAGATCCACAAGTGTTTCACGAAATTCTTTTATTAGTCATATCAAGCCTTGCTTGGATTTGATATCTTTCTCTTTCCTTTCTTGACAACCAGTGCCTGAAGTCGGATATTCAATCGTCCTTCATTCTCCCAACCTTTCTTCCACATATGATACCCTATTGTTCAAGGTATTTGTATTTCTATCTGTGGCTTGTTCTAGTTAGGTTTTCCCACCTCTACCTCTGGGTTTTTCCCTTCTTCTGAATTTCTTCTACAGATTGATTTATGAACTTCCTGATATATCCCTCCATAATTATTGGTCTCTTCCCCTCCATCTTCTCCTTCGTTCTATATATCTGAAACCTCTGTAGCGTTCCTCATTAGGGTTCTAATCGCTTCGGCGTCATGGAATTCCAAGTTATTTTGTGAACTTCCTTCGTCCTTCAGGATCACTTGTCCTGCACTCGAAGCTCTATCACCTTCGGTGAACCGTATTCCTCTCCCTTGAACATATCTTCCCAATCTGGGGTCTGCCATCCTACAATAAAGAATTTTACTTTGTCTTAGGCATTAAGATGAAGCAAGTTTACTCACAAAATATAAAGGGCTTTTTATAAGGTTATCTTAATGTGGTATTAAGTATTTTACGGACTCAAAGATTTATATCCTAAAGGGTTATTTCCTCCCAGACTTCCTTATGAGCTATAATCTACAGCTTCTGATACCATCTTGTGACGCCGCCCCAAATCTCTACACATCCCCCTGTAGCAGATCTGGGTGCTCACGTGGAACTATACAACATATAAATATTCAAATAAAATATAGACTTACTATCTATCCAAGTGGTCTCACAGTATCCCCATTAACAGATAATAGTTCTCGTCAGAACGTTAATCCGTGTTATGGATTACCCTCACCTTTGGTGATGTACAGATTCATATCTTGTGGGATATCCTCTTTTCATATCGATATTCCCTATCTATATGTACATTCACTTAGTATTAATGATAAGATTTATCCCATAGAACTGAGGGGCGCATTCCGGTTATAAAGATGGCACCTCACCCGGGCGCTCATTAAGTGGTAACCCACAGAGCTTATCGGACTCTCTCATACATCATTTTAAATACCCTCATTCAGATGTATAGTTTCGTAATTAGACACTGTATTGTAACTTAGTACAAACTATTCTAAAGAATTTAAAGATCAGAGTATAAACGCATTTCTATAACATCAAGGATCATAAGTATAATTACATAACAATTTTGTTCGGTTACATCCATATTCGTTATACTAAGTTATTACAACCAACAAAGGTCTGTAAAAAGGGGCTTACAATGATTCAATAACATAAAGGAAATAAAAATTTTTATTTCAATAGGTTTATGACTTTTTTCCCTCTTTTTTTGGTCCCAAAACGTGCAAAGGGATATCAATCTAAAGCTGCAAAAAGCGAGATATGCCGCAAAAACGAAGATGAGCCTACAAATGCACAGCCAAGTTTTCATTTGAATATGTAAAACACCATGTGTTATGAATTTGAAAGATGTCAATGGATGTATAATTGATACTGAGGGTTCTGTACCTGGAGGCGGAACCATATATTTCAAATTGTCCTGTCAGTCCTCAATGACATTAGTAACCTCTTTGAGTTTCGGATATCTGGTAGGTGATACCAGCCTCACCAATATCCTACGGAGTATGCATATCACCCTACACACATTTTTGGTTCAATTTAAGTTAATTTGCCAATATTGGTCAATTCAATGAATTGCCAATTGTAAAACGCTTATCTGAAGGTTTGTCGTGACCACCTTCCATCTTACGGTGAGTTCCCTATTACTCATGTAATAGAATGGTCTGAACCAATAAACCAAATTTGGGTTTGAGCTCACAACAAATTTTAAAGCTCAAGACAATCAATAAATGATTTTCATTTCTTAAGTTATGCTTGAACAAGTAGCAATAACTTCACAATAATCTGAATAGCAATAGACATAAATGGAATTGCTTAGATATAAATTGGAGAAAAAGTCTAGGACCACTTTGCCTTAGCGTAGCTCACTTATAATTATTAATTCAATCGGTCAACGCACGTAGTTCCTACGTTTACCATAATAATAAGCGGTTTAGCCACGTATATAAACTGGTATCACGCTAATCTAAAACAAGTCATTCATTAAGGTTCGACGTATGAAATCGGTATCTCGGGATCGCATCCTTAATGTGCTCTAAAACCACAATAGAATTGACATCGATGAAACTTCATTTAGAAAGTCTAATTATTTGGTACTAAATAATTTTAATAATTACTTCTAAACAATTTTTAGAAGCTTGGTTATTATTTTTAAATAATTATTCAGGTGGGGAAAAAAAAGGGCTTGGAAGGTATTTTTAAATAATTTTACAAGGCTTAGGAATATTTTTAAAAATGATTTAATTATCGATTATAAAATAATTTTAAAACATTTAATATGTTTAATTTTAAATAATGTTATTTATCATTTAGAATATTTTTATAAGATAGTTTAAAAGATAAAATTTAAATGATTTATTTATCATTTTAATTAAATATTTTTATTAGAAAGATTAGAATATTATTTAAATGATTTTAATTTATCAATTAATAATATTTTTAGACTTTACTTATATCATATAAAATAATTTATATGTATTACTTATAATAATTATTCAAAACTTAAAAGTTAGTATTTAAATGATTTAATTATCATTTAAAATAATTTTTAAATACTATAAATATAGTTATTTAAAAAAATATGGATTTATTTTATCATTAAATAATATTTAAATATTTAATATTTTATTGTATATATATATATATATAATAATTTTATTTTACCTTAATATCATTTTTAAAACTAATTAATATAATTATTTAATTAATTTAATATCATTTTTAAATAATTAAAACAATTTATTTAAATGATTTATCATAATTTAATTAATTATTATTTAATTAAATTAGAAATAATATTTTCAGAAAAATGAGAAAAATATTTAAAAATAATAATAATTTTTATAATTTAAAAAATGAATTTTCCGAATTTATTTATTAATTATTTATATTTATTTAATTAATTTATTTATTATTTTATAAGTTTATTAAATAATTTTTATTTAATTTTATTTAAAATCCGTCGCTAAAGGGGCTTTAGCTGACGGTCTGGCTTTGATTCCTTTAGTTTTCTTTCTGGGTTTTGCTATGCATTTCGTCGCTAAAGGTGTTTCTTCAATGAAGAAACAGTTGGTCATGGTCCAACAGGGACGTTTGAACCATCCAGAATTAAATCCCAAACTGGTTTGATGTTTGTGTTTGATTTTTTGTTTGTTGAGTATATAGCCAACATGGCAGTGTAGGCAAACGACATATCAAATTTCAATCTCAAATTATCATCATATCATAGCCTCTAAATATTGTATGTTGACAAACCACCGGGTTCCAAACTGTTCTTGAGTTTCTTCTTCATGGGTTACCCAGAAACTCAAAGCCAGTCATAACGGGTTCAAAACTCGCCTTTTTGACCAATTTAATAACTTTTGGATTCTGTGTTTTCTAAATGGTGTTTTATGATGATTTCAAGATTGTAAGGTTTACATACCAAATAACATGTTTAAAACAAGAAACAACATTATTAAATATCATCTAGGTCCATATTCTGGGTTTTGAATCAAAAGGCTCTGACATTAAAACTGTCAGACATTTCATGTCATACGATTTCTGGGTTACCCAGAAATCAGGTCCCTTTCAATGGGTCGGTCAATGGGTTTTTTTGACCATTAATACACTTTCACATCCTAGGAGATTATTACTAAACCAAGGGCTACAAAGTCGTGGGCCTTAAAGCTTAACACATGGCAAAAGTACTGATTCAAAGACATACCTTTAAAACACATCAAACAAACATTTTTAAAAGGCTCCGATCAAAAGTGCTCTGACACAATAATAGGCTTGTCAGACTGTTCTTGGGACTGCCCAAGAACATGTTTTGCTATATTTGGCTTTGAGATTTTTCATGACCTAGATTGTTTATGTAAACATGTTTTTGACCGCCCCCAGATCACTTATTAACAACATTAACAAGTATTCCCGTAAAACATCTAAAACACAAAAATTTTGCCAGGCTTGAAGATCAACTCCAAAACAATTAAAATTAGGGTTTTGTGCACCTTTTTTTCTTTCAAATTATGATTTACTGGCGATTCTTGATTCTGAGCTTTGTGATTGCTAGGGTTTGTTTTAGGGCTTGGGATATGTGAGTGTATAAGCTTTTGAAATTTTTTCGTGGCTTAAAGGCTCCAAGCATCTCATTCCTTATTTATAGGGTGGGGAAATTAAGGGTTTCCTAAAACAAATATTCCCAAAACTTTTGCTTCCCAAAAATATCTAACACTCCTGAACTTGTGCTGCCTTAGGATCTGGATCTTGAGGGCACCTACTTGTGCAGGTAGATGGTGCCAAGCACAAGCTTGCACACTTCCTAGACTTAGATTTTCTATTGGGCTAGGGTTTTTTATTTTTTCCTTTATTTACTTACTAATTTAATTTAGATTTTTTGTTAATCATAATTAGGATGTTAATTGTAGGATTAGTAATACCCTAATTATGTTTATCTATAAACATAAATATGGTTTTAGATTTCATAATTTTCGAGGGTTATTGAACCAAATTAGGGTTTTAGGGTTTCTAAATTAGGGTTTAACGGTTTTTCAATTCTACAATTAGGGTTTCAATCTTTCGTTTTTAGGGTTTATAATTTAATCTTAATAATTTCATTAATTAATATTATAATTCATTATTTAAATCTATAAATTATATTAATTAATTAGTTTATTGGTAACAATACTTAGGGTTTTAAATTGATCAATTTTTCGAACAATTAATCCACCAATTAGGGTTTTCAAATTAGGGTTTCCTATTTTAGTTTTAACATTTATAAAACCCTATTTAACTTATGTTTAGAAATTTTAATCATTTTAATATTAATATTATATTAATGTGTGAAGGCCAACGACAAAGCACTTTGGGTCAATTCCAAGTAACGACACATTGGCAGCTTACAAAAAATAAATTTACCGAAACGCTTCTTTCGGTGAATTTTACCGGAAGCAACCGGACAAATCATTTTGGTCCCGATTAAGCGACGACGACAAGCTACTTGGCGAAAAATTTTTTATTTGACCTAATATGTTATTAATAAAATACGACAATCACATAATAACCCAAGTCAGAACAAGAATTTCATTTATTAAACACAATACTTTACATATACCAGATCTTCTTAGGGTATCGGGAAATATTACAGAAAGAAATATGCTGTATCAACACAGGAAGTTTACAAGTTTTCTGAGAGTCGGTAGTACACGTGTTCTGTAAATGTATCTCTGTGGAAGGGAAGGAAAAAATACGTTTCGGAGCAAGCAGGGCAAATTGAGTCCGAGATTTTATTGGGCCATTTCAAAATATTTGAGGAGAATATGAGTGAGGTAGCCTATATGAGGGTAGCCCTACCCGCCTGGAAACTAGAACATATTTCATAACGTGTTTCATGTGTCCGTATGTTAACGACCGTACAAACCTGATTATAAACACGTTATCGATTATGAGCCCATTCAAAATCGAGAGAGGTATTTATCGTATAAGGGAAGTTCCTAATTAAAATTGTGGATAGAAAGGAACAAAATTTGCGAAATAAAAAAGATACCTTCGGTTAAGGTTATCTGGAGAAATCAGAATATCGAGTGAAGCTAACGTGGGAGCTCGAGAAGTAAAATGCGAGGAGGATAACTACCCACATTTATTTTCATAAGACTGGCACTGTAAATTTCGAGGTAACGAAATTCCTTTCTTATTAGAACACACAAATAAAAAAAAAAAAAAACTGGTGGGTGAATGTAATATTCCGAACCCATAATAAGATATTATATATATAAACTATGTGTTTTAATAAATGAAAAATATCTTGTTCTGACTTGGTATTAGTCTGTGGTATTTCCGTTTATATTTATAATTAAACAATTAGGTCAAATAAAAATTTTTCGCCAAGTAGTCTGTGTCGTGCTTAATCGGACAAAATGATTTGTCGTGCTTCCGGCGAATTCACCAAGAAGCGATTACGGTAAAATTAGTTCTTGTAAGTGCTGCTGTGTCGTACTTTGGGAACTTGACGAAGTGCTTTGTCGGTGCTTCGACATTAATATAATATTATATTAAATGATAAAATTTTAAAAAATAAGTTATTAAATAGGGATTAAAATTAGTTAAACGGAAATAAAAACCTCCTAAATTGCAAAACCCTAATTGATAAAAGATTATCGCGAATTAATTTAGATGCGACAACCCTAATTATGTGTGATAAGAATTTTAATTTGAATTACTTAGATTCTAAATAATGAAACATGATATTAATTATGAATTATTAGAGGTATAAATTAAAACCTAACACGAAAGATTAAAACCTTTATGTATAGGATTGAAACAACCCTAAAAAACCCCCCCTTAATTCGGAACCCTAAAACCCTAATTATGGTTCAATAACCCTCAATTTTAGAAGTGTAAAACTGTATAATTATTGATTAGTACTAACATTAATTAAAGGTGATTACTAAACTTAAAAATAACAATCCTAATCATGGATTAACAAAAAACTCTAGATTTAAATTTAGTAAGTAAAATAAAGTGGAAAAATATAAATTCCTAGCCCATATAAAAATTAATGCTTAGGAGTGTTGGTCAAGCTTGGCTGCCTTTGGACACACCTGCCAGCCACAAGCAGTGATAAGCTTAGGATCAGATTTGTTGAGCAGCACACGTTAAGGAGTTAGGAATATTTGTGGAGGCAAGAATGTGAGAAATTGGGACCTAAAAACCCTAAATTGGAAGGAATTGCATATAAAATAAGGAAACAATCAAGCTGATCATTTAAACCTACGAATTTACAAACCCTAAAACAACCTATAGTTACCAGCCATAAAACAAGAACCTCATGCAATCACAAGATCAGTTAGCCAAGATCAGAAATCAAATTTTAAAGAAAAAGGTGCACCAAAACCCTAATTTATGTTTGATCTTCAAACCATGCAAATTTTTTTTGATGGTTATTAGATATGTTTCTAGGAAATACTTGTTAATATGTTATCTTTTAGTTGATCTGGGTGCGGTGGTTCAAAACATGTTTGTACAATAACATCTCAGATATGAAAAGTCAAGCCAAAAACTCAAACTGTTCTTGGCAGTGATGTCAGAACAGGTCTGACAAGCTACTTTGTCAGGGCGGTTTGAATCGGCTTAATTTTTGTGTTTAGATCCTGTTTTTAAATGTTTGTTATGGTGTAGCCTGATATGAGTGTCCTATAATATCCAACATTGGAATTAGATAGTAAAAATGAATGTGCTTTAGAAATGAAGTTATGGATCGGTATCAAAAGTCCTTGTGGGACCGTTCGGATTGGCAGATTTTACTTCTGGGCAACCCAGAGAATCTTTGAAGAACTCAGTACAAGGTATTGTCAGAATGTTGCATGAGCTGCCCAGATTTGGCCTAAACGAGATATTTTGGGTAATTTATTTGCTATAGACTTGTATGTATGCTACATAAGAATAACAACCTCATAACATTAAAAACACAATGAACAATAATTTAATCTAGCCAGAAAATCGTGGTCAAAGCTGCCTTAGACCTGTAAAACCTGACTCATGAAAGTTCTTCTTCTGGGTTACCCAGTAAATTTACGTCAAGAACAGGTTGTGTCCCTGCCTAGTTTTGACCAAAATTTAAAATGGCATCAAATGATGCTGTTTGAAATCTCCAACAAGCACATGTCGTTACTCTCTAACCATATAAACTGTAACTTGCAACAAGAATCAAACACAAACCTTTAAAGCATCAAGGAGGAAATTAATGGAGATCAAAGTAAGCTGACCAGCGTTGACCAAGGTGTTCTTTTCATGGAAAAGAAACACCTTTACCGATCGAAAATGCATTGGTGAAAACCCAGAAGAACTAAAGAAAAATAAGCAGACCGTCGCTAAAAGCCCTTTAGCGCCGGATTTTTTAATAAAAATAAAATAAAAGAAAATAAAATTAATTAAATAAATTATAAAAATATAAAATAAATATTAAATATAAAATATATTAATAAATTAATAAAATAAATCCGCAAAATTCATTTTTAAATTAATAAAAAATTTTATTTTTAATATTTTTCTATTATTCTGAAACTATTATTTAATTTAATTAAATAATAATTAAATTAATTATGATAAAATCATTTAATAAATTGTTTTTAATTATTTAAAAAATGGTATATAAATTGATTAAATTAATTATAATTAATTATTTAAAAAATGATATTAAGGTAAATAAAATTATTATATATAAATAATTAAAATAAAAATATATAAATAATTTAAATAGTTATTAATGATAAATAAGATCATTTTAAAATAATATATTAAGTATTTAAAAATTATTTTAATAATTGATAATTAAATCATTTAAATAATCAAATTAAAGTTTTGAAGAATTATTATAAGTAATAATGTAAATTATTATAAATGAATAAAATATAAAGATTCTAAGAATATTATTAATGGATAAAATAAATCATGTTAAATAATATTCTATCTTTCTAAAAATATTATAAATGAATAAATAAAATCATTTAAAATAATATTTTAAATATCTAAAAAATATTCTTAAATGATAAAATAAATATCATTTAAAATACACATTATTAAATGTTTTAAAATTTAATCTAAATGATAATTATAAAATCATTTAAAAATATTCCTAAGCTTGTAAAAATTATTAGTAAAAATAATATCAAGGCTTCTAAAAATGGTTAGAAATTAATAATTAAAATTTATTTAAGACTAATAATTCGACCTCCAAATGAAGTTTTATCGACACAATCTATTTGATTGTTAAGCCTTTTAAGGATGCGACCGAGTTGATACCGGAAATCAACGTCGAACCTTAAATGGTAACTTGTGTTAGAAGCTTAGCTGTTTTTTTATATTCGAAATACATGTTTTATATACGTGCTAGACGCTTATTATTGGTGTATAACGTAAGACTACGTGCGATTGACACGGATTGTACTAACAATTAATAGTGAGCTACGCTAAGGCAAGTGTCCATAACCATTTGCTCAATATTACCTGATATTAAGCAGAGTATTATACATCTTGCTATTCAATGAAAATTGTGAAAGTTTAATTGCTTCTTGTTCAAGCAATAATACTATAAGGAAATGCATATTATGTATTATCATAATATTGGCTATGTTCGAGCTTAAATTGTTGTGTCAAGCCAACATATGTTTGGTACGACATCTAGATACAAAGAGAAATGGAAACACCTTGATGTAAGGTGTGAACCCCCGAAATTGTATTTCCTTAAAATCAAGGTGACGAAATTCCCTTATAATATAAGGTGGTTACGAACAGTTATGAATAAATATATCAAACATAAAATTGTGTATAGGATGATATGCATACTCCTACGGATTTTGGTGAGGGCTGTATCACCTACCAGGAATATCCAACAACTCAAATGGTTTCTAAGATCATTAAAGACTTGATAGGAACTAAATGAAATATATGGTTCATGTACAGAAACCCTCAGTATGACATCATTGACATCTTTTCAAATCAAAAACACAACGTATGATACGCTGGTGTTTACATATTTTAAAAAAAAGTGAACTTTTAGCATGAGGCAAGTATTATTGTAAGCTCAATTCTTGCGCATATCTTCTTATTTGCAGCTATAAATGATTATCCCCTACATCCCTGGCACGTCTGGGACTAACGAATTTGTGGGGAAAAAAGCCATGCTTGATATAGCTTTATTGTTTAATATTGTATAGTATACTTTAAGTCTATTTTTAAAAGTACGTGGATATTGTAATAACTATAGTATAACGAATGATTGTAACCGGAACAAAATGTTATGTAATAATATTATGATCCTTATTATGTTATAAGAATGCGTTATACTCTGATCTTTAAATTCTTTAGAGTAATAGTTGTACTAAGGTTAAATACCGATACTCTTATATGAAACTATACATCTGTGGAAATGAGGTGTATTTAAATGATGTTGAGAGTCCTATAAGCTCTGGAGTTTTACACTTCAATGAGCGCCGGTTAAGGGTGCCATCTTTTACCGGAATGTGCGCCCCTCAGGTTTCTTATGGATAATCTTATCATTAATACTGTGAAATGTCAGATAGATAGGGAATAATTGATATGAAAGGAGATACTCCCACAAGGATGATGAATCTGTTACATCCAAGTGGAGGGTATCCAAACACGGATAAAAACGTTCTGACTGAGAATTATTATCTTGTTATGGAGGATACCTGTGAACCTTCTGGATAGATAGATGTCATATTTTATTGAATATTTATAGTTGTGTTATAAGTTCCACGATGAGCACCAGATCTGGCTACAAAAAAGGGGAGTGTAGAGATTTGGGGGCGTCACAAAATGATGGTATACAGAAGTCTGTAGATTATAGCTCTAAGGTAGATGGGAAATACCTATAGGATAAAATCTTTGAGTCCGTAAAATACTTAATACACATAAGATAACCTTAAAAGCCTTATTATTTTGTTGTAAAGCTTGAGAGCTTCATCATATATGCTAAACAAGTAAAATTCTTATTGTAGGGAGTGGCCAGAACACCAGATTGGGAAGATAAGTTCAAGGAAGATATGTGGGGGGGGGGTTCACAGGTGAATAGAGCTTGAGCAGTGGCTAGTGGAATCCTGAAGAGACAAGAAGTATTTAAAATAACTTAAGGAATTCCATGACGCCGATGCCGAAGCGACCAGAACCTAATGAGGACGCTTACAGAGGTTCCAGATTATAGACGAAGGAGAAGATGAGGAAGAACCAATAATATAGGAGGGATATATCAGATGTTCAAAATCCCAATCTGTAGAAGAATTAGAAGAAGGAAACCCAGAGGAGGTAAAACCTACTAGCACCAAGGCCCAGATAGAAAGTTAACCATAACCTTGAACAAATAGGGATAAACATATGTGGAAGAAAGGTTGGAGAATTGAATGACGATTGAATATCCGAGCTTCAGGCACTTGTATGTCAAGAAAAAGGAAAGAGGAAAGATATCATAATCCAAGCAAGGCTTGATATGACTAATAAAGAATTTCGGTGAAACACTTGTGGATCTGGTATAAGCGTAGTAGCGGATGTATCCACGAATAGGAGAATGGAAAGACTGAGATAAACTGACATCAATAGGTGGGTGGTTGATGATCCAGTATTGTTGTGTTATATGATATCGTAGAAGATTAAGCTTTAGATAAATCTGGTCACCAAAGTGTGTATGTAAATAGTAGCGTATCAAAACTACTTTACCCAAGTATTTGCGGAAACTGGTTTTATGGGGAATGCATAGTAGTACTATATATACACTACATAGCCGAATATGTAAACCGTTCTGTATGAAATATACCAATTATGATGGTTGAACATTTTGTGCATTTCATACTTGTAATTATACTAGTTTTTCTTACATTATATAACTTAAAGACGCCCCTGCTTGAAAGGAAGACCATAGGACATATAGTAGATTGGCTTAACAAATAGAGAACGTAAACCCAACAGATAACTAAATTTAGATATGCCGTTTGTAAACGTTAAAAATTGCAAATAAAGAGATAATAACCCCAGGGGTAATTTGGTTAAAGACCCATATAGAAAATTCTAATATAGAAATTAAGAAGACATAAGTATTATCTTATGAACCTCATTTCCTATAAACAGCTAGGGGAATTCGGATTATAATCTTGAGGCAGGGATTGGTTGGTTAGATTCATAATACAATGATTTTGACTAACCAATCGAAAGGCGTGTATTTGTTAAACCTATTGACTGTTTGTCGAAAGTCAAAGGGTAGGATGTTCAACGGTGGTTGTTTCACCCTAAACGATCTCGATGTTTGACAGAAATGCAGGCAGAGCAGATTGCTTAGGAAGTGGTTGTACATGGCTATTTGGCATATATAGTAGATACTCGAAAAGAAGGAGTAAAGCTTCAGCACAAAATACCTGTAGTTTATAGAGAATTTCCGGATTGTGATTTTATCCGAGGATGACTTACCCCGGGGAGTTTACCTCCGGGACAGGGAGATCGAATTTGTGAATGATTCTATGCGCCGAGGTAGTTATTATGGACCATCAGTTTCCAAGGCACAGATACAGAATGGCACCTATAGAGTTGAAAGGAGTTACTTGTGCAGCTACAAGAAACCTCTTAGACAAAAAGAGTACATACAACCAAGTGTTATCACACACTTGGGGAGCACCGTGTGTTGTTATATAAAGAAGAAGGATGGGACATGTAAGGTTAGTGTGTATTAGATTAATAGAGAATTAAAAGAAAGTTAATAATAAAGAACAAATATCCTTTACCACGAATTGATTGGATTTGTTATGTGACCATTTTGGAAAGGGGCCCGAATACTTTTCGAATGATCGACCTACGATCGGGTTATCATCAATTAAAGGATAAGAAAAGAAGATGTGCCGAAGACTAGCGTTATAGGACACGCTAAACGGTCCTTATGGAGTTTCTATGGGTGATGTCCTTTTGGATTAACAAATTGCCAGCCCGGCAAACATTTTATTGGTGACTTAATGAACAGAGTAGTTTTATAAACCATGGCATTGGACAAAATTTTGTAGTAAGTATTCAATCGATGATATTTTAGTAAACTCGAGAACAAAAGAGGAGCATGCTGAACACTTATTACGAAGCGTATTGGAGATAATTTACGCAAAGGGAAACAACTTTACATTTGCAAATGTTGTTTTCCCCCAATGTGTTCGAATTCTAGCATGGAACGATGTCCAGGATATTCTTTGGGTCATATAATTGACAAGAATGGGAAATAGCGGTAGAACCCAGCCAAGATAGAAGCGGTTTGTGAATTGGGGAACAACCCAACAACTCCAACAGAAGTCAGAAGTTTTTCTCGGTTTGTAGCAGGGTTACTTATCGGCATTTTAATAACAAGATTTTTCAAAAATATGAAACCACCACTAACCAATTTATGACTCGAAAAAGACGGTTGAAGTACGTCCTGGCGACCAGACAAATGTGGAAGAAAGAAAGCTTCCAAGAGTTGAAGAATGCGGTTTAAGTATCGGCACCAGTTATTATCTTTACCAGATGATACAAAGGAGGCCTCGTTGTTTATCAGTGATGAGCCAGTCACACAAAGGTGGTGTCGGTGTTTGTGCTTGTATGTGTTAAATGCAACACGGAGGAAAGGTGATTTGCATATGCATCAAAGAACAACTCAAAGGTAATGAGAAGAGGTATCCTAGAAGCATGGATCTTGAGTTAGCCGCCGTGTAGTATTCCGCCTTGAAAAATTTGGGAGGCATTACTTGTACGGGGAGAAAAGTGTGGGGGGGGGGGAGGATGATGACACAGTATCACAAGAGTCTGAAATATATTTTTATCAACACTAGAAGGAGTTAAAGTTAATATGCAAGACAGAAGGAGATGGCTAGAGTTAGATAAAATGATTTTGCGATTGTGAGATCATTATATCATCCAGGGAAAGACCAACGTCGTAGCACAGACGCATTAAGTAGGAAGAACCCAGGAGAAATTGAATGTGATGGACTGATAACGAATGGTTACTGATAAAAGAGTTTTGACAAAACTTGAGATTGAGGTGCCGAAGTTCCCAGTTGAACTCTACCCAGAAGTTAGAAGTTATTTGTCATACCTGAGAGTAATTCGACTTATATTGAGGACAAAGTCAAAGAATTACAGGGGAGACTGATTGCAGTAAGAATGTCAGAAAGTATTAAGGCAGAAGAAAGAAAGAAGAGAAATGACTCATAAAAAGAATGTTAAGTTTAGAGTCGGATAAGTGAGATGGCAGTTACTAAGATTGCGGGCGTTGAAAATGAGAATTTGGGTACCTTCAGAACAAGAGTTTAAAAGTGAAACGAAAATACTGAATGAAGCCCATAATTCTAAATTCGGCGTGTACATCCCATGGGAGTACAAATATGTATATAAAGGACCTTGAGCCCAACCATTTTTGG